>OX451735.1:816538871-816543871 GCA_948472305.1 Vicia faba
GATAGATAGATAGATAGATAGATAGATAGATAGATAGATAGATAGATAGATAGATAGATAGATAGATAGATAGATAGATAGATAGATAGATAGATAGATAGATAGATAGATAGATAGATAGATAGATAGATAGATAGATAGATAGATAGATAGATAGATAGATAGATAGATAGATAGATAGATAGATAGATAGATAGATAGATAGATAGATAGATATTAGATAGATAGATAGATAGATAGATAGATAGATAGATAGATAGATAGATAGATAGATAGATAGATAGATAGATAGATAGATAGATAGATAGATAGATAGATAGATAGATAGATAGATAGATAGATAGATAGATAGATAGATAGATAGATAGATAGATAGATAGATAGATAGATAGATAGATAGATAGATAGATAGAATAGATAGATAGATAGATAGATAGATAGATAGATAGATAGATAGATAGATAGATAGATAGATAGATAGATAGATAGATAGATAGATAGATAGATAGATAGATAGATAGATAGATAGATAGATAGATAGATAGATAGATAGATAGATAGATAGATAGATAGATAGATAGATAGATAGATAGATAGATAGATAGATAGATAGATAGATAGATAGATAGATAGATAGATAGATAGATAGATAGATAGATAGATAGATAGATAGATAGATAGATAGATAGATAGATAGATAGATAGATAGATAGATAGATAGATAGATAGATAGATAGATAGATAGATAGATAGATAGATAGATAGATAGATAGATAGATAGATAGATAGATAGATAGATAGATAGATAGATAGATAGATAGATAGATAGATAGATAGATTAGATAGATAGATAGATAGATAGATAGATAGATAGATAGATAGATAGATAGATAGATAGATAGATAGATAGATAGATAGATAGATAGATAGATAGATAGATAGATAGATAGATAGATAGATAGATAGATAGATAGATAGATAGATAGATAGATAGATAGATAGATAGATAGATAGATAGATAGATAGATAGATAGATAGATAGATAGATAGATAGATAGATAGATAGATAGATAGATAGATAGATAGATAGATAGATAGATAGATAGATAGATAGATAGATAGATAGATAGATAGATAGATAGATAGATAGATAGATAGATAGATAGATAGATAGATAGATAGATAGATAGATAGATAGATAGATAGATAGATAGATAGATAGATAGATAGATAGATAGATAGATAGATAGATAGATAGATAGATAGATAGATAGATAGATAGATAGATAGATAGATAGATAGATAGATAGATAGATAGATAGATAGATAGATAGATAGATAGATAGATAGATAGATAGATAGATAGATAGATAGATAGATAGATAGATAGATAGATAGATAGATAGATAGATAGATAGATAGATAGATAGATAGATAGATAGATAGATAGATAGATAGATAGATAGATAGATAGATAGATAGATAGATAGATAGATAGATAGATAGATAGATAGATAGATAGATAGATAGATAGATAGATAGATAGATAGATAGATAGATAGATAGATAGATAGATAGATAGATAGATAGATAGATAGATAGATAGATAGATAGATAGATAGATAGATAGATAGATAGATAGATAGATAGATAGATAGATAGATAGATAGATAGATAGATAGATAGATAGATAGATAGATAGATAGATAGATAGATAGATAGATAGATAGATAGATAGATAGATAGATAGATAGATAGATAGATAGATAGATAGATAGATAGATAGATAGATATCTATTATAGATAGATAGATAGATAGATAGATAGATAGATAGATAGATAGATAGATAGATAGATAGATAGATAGATAGATAGATAGATAGATAGATAGATAGATAGATAGATAGATAGATAGATAGATAGATAGATAGATAGATAGATAGATAGATAGATAGATAGATAGATAGATAGATAGATAGATAGATAGATAGATAGATAGATAGATAGATAGATAGATAGATAGATAGATAGATAGATAGATAGATAGATAGATAGATAGATAGATAGATAGATAGATAGATAGATAGATAGATAGATAGATAGATAGATAGATAGATAGATAGATAGATAGATAGATAGATAGATAGATAGATAGATAGATAGATAGATAGATAGATAGATAGATAGATAGATAGATAGATAGATAGATAGATAGATAGATAGATAGTAGATAGATAGATAGATAGATAGATAGATAGATAGATAGATAGATAGATAGATAGATAGATAGATAGATAGATAGATAGATAGATAGATAGATAGATAGATAGATAGATAGATAGATAGATAGATAGATAGATAGATAGATAGATAGATAGATAGATAGATAGATAGATAGATAGATAGATAGATAGATAGATAGATAGATAGATAGATAGATAGATAGATAGATAGATAGATAGATAGATAGATAGATAGATAGATAGATAGATAGATAGATAGATAGATAGATAGATAGATAGATAGATAGATAGATAGATAGATAGATAGATAGATAGATAGATAGATAGATAGATAGATAGATAGATAGATAGATAGATAGATAGATAGATAGATAGATAGATAGATAGATAGATAGATAGATAGATAGATAGATAGATAGATAGATAGATAGATAGATAGATAGATAGATAGATAGATAGATAGATAGATAGATAGATAGATAGATAGATAGATAGATAGATAGATAGATAGATAGATAGATAGATAGATAGATAGATAGATAGATAGATAGATAGATAGATAGATAGATAGATAGATAGATAGATAGATAGATAGATAGATAGATAGATAGATAGATAGATAGATAATAGATAGATAGATAGATAGATAGATAGATAGATAGATAGATAGATAGATAGATAGATAGATAGATAGATAGATAGATAGATAGATAGATAGATAGATAGATAGATAGATAGATAGATAGATAGATAGATAGATAGATAGATAGATAGATAGATAGATAGATAGATAGATAGATAGATAGATAGATAGATAGATAGATAGATAGATAGATAGATAGATAGATAGATAGATAGATAGATAGATAGATAGATAGATAGATAGATAGATAGATAGATAGATAGATAGATAGATAGATAGATAGATAGATAGATAGATAGATAGATAGATAGATAGATAGATAGATAGATAGATAGATAGATAGAGATAGATAGATAGATAGATAGATAGATAGAGATTAGATAGATAGATAGATAGATAGATAGATAGATAGATAGATAGATAGATAGATAGATAGATAGATAGATAGATAGATAGATAGATAGATAGATAGATAGATAGATAGATAGATAGATAGATAGATAGATAGATAGATAGATAGATAGATAGATAGATAGATAGATAGATAGATAGATAGATAGATAGATAGATAGATAGATAGATAGATAGATAGATAGATAGATAGATAGATAGATAGATAGATAGATATAGATAGATAGATAGATAGATAGATAGATAGATAGATAGATAGATAGATAGATAGATAGATAGATAGATAGATAGATAGATAGATAGATAGATAGATAGATAGATAGATAGATAGATAGATAGATAGATAGATAGATAGATAGATAGATAGATAGATAGATAGATAGATAGATAGATAGATAGATAGATAGATAGATAGATAGATAGATAGATAGATAGATAGAGATAGATAGATAGATAGATAGATAGATAGATAGATAGATAGATAGATAGATAGATAGATAGATAGATAGATAGATAGATAGATAGATAGATAGATAGATAGATAGATAGATAGATAGATAGATAGATAGATAGATAGATAGATAGATAGATAGATAGATAGATAGATAGATAGATAGATAGATAGATAGATAGATAGATAGATAGATAGATAGATAGATAGATAGATAGATAGATAGATAGATAGATAGATAGATAGATAGATAGATAGATAGATAGATAGATAGATAGATAGATAGATAGATAGATAGATAGATAGATGATAGATAGATAGATAGATAGATAGATAGATAGATAGATAGATAGATAGATAGATAGATAGATAGATAGATAGATAGATAGATAGATAGATAGATAGATAGATAGATAGATAGATAGATAGATAGATAGATAGATAGATAGATAGATAGATAGATAGATAGATAGATAGATAGATAGATAGATAGATAGATAGATAGATAGATAGATAGATAGATAGATAGATAGATAGATAGATAGATAGATAGATAGATAGATAGATAGATAGATAGATAGATAGATAGATAGATAGATAGATAGATAGATAGATAGATAGATAGATAGATAGATAGATAGATAGATAGATAGATAGATAGATAGATAGATAAGATAGATAGATAGATAGATAGATAGATAGATAGATAGATAGATAGATAGATAGATAGATAGATAGATAGATAGATAGATAGATAGATAGATAGATAGATAGATAGATAGATAGATAGATAGATAGATAGATAGATAGATAGATAGATAGATAGATAGATAGATAGATAGATAGATAGATAGATAGATAGATAGATAGATAGATAGATAGATAGATAGATAGATAGATAGATAGATAGATAGATAGATAGATAGATAGATAGATAGATAGATAGATAGATAGATAGATAGATAGATAGATAGATAGATAGATAGATAGATAGATAGATAGATAGATAGAGATAGATAGATAGATAGATAGATAGATAGATAGATAGATAGATAGATAGATAGATAGATAGATAGATAGATAGATAGATAGATAGATAGATAGATAGATAGATAGATAGATAGATAGATAGATAGATAGATAGATAGATAGATAGATAGATAGATAGATAGATAGATAGATAGATAGATAGATAGATAGATAGATAGATAGATAGATAGATAGATAGATAGATAGATAGATAGATAGATAG
>OX451735.1:822908775-823268775 GCA_948472305.1 Vicia faba
TAATCATAAATTAATCGCGAGGTATGGAAACGATTCACATGAAGCTTCTGAATTCAACAGTCCTGGTCTTAGGGTCTAATTTTTCTGGACGAGGAAACCCCCAATTTTACAGTTTCGTAACCCTAGCAAGCTTCCATGGTGATTTCGCGTATAGGCAAGCAAAACTCAATTAAACAATATGGTTAGCTTCAGAATGATAAGACTAATACAAAACAATCATTAGAACTCAAAATTATGGCATGAATGATGAAATACGATTATGCAAAAAAGATGAGACAGTTTGATTGCTAGGTACCAATTCTGGGTGCGTGAGGATTGTAAAAGAGTGCAGTTAGGTTCAGTGAAGCTTTTGCAAGCTATTGCAATTGGTATTTTGCCTTGAAAAGCTTTGGAATCGTGGTTTCAGTTTTGGAATTTTCTTGAAAAAGTGCAAAGTTGTTTATGGCTTTTGGGCGCAGCTTAGAGGTCTTTGTGCATTAGGTTTGCATTAGTATATGTATGGGATCAGATTAGGGTTGAAATTTTGATCCAAAACCCTTTGCATTGATGTATAAGATATTTGATTTTCATGGCATATCTTCCAAATCTTTTCATGTGCTTTTGGTGCCAATTATGATCAAATCACCTTGATTCTTTCCATATTAGATAGGGCACGAAATCTTGAAGGTAATCCATGCATAAAAAGATTTGAAAAGCTTGTTTTAGTATTTTTCACATATTTTATTTTATTAAATGAATTAATAGCAATTAAAAATTCAAATAAATAAATAAAAATGATGAATAAATCCCCTTTGGGCCAAATGGTCGTGCATATGCTTTGGATGATGAATCTTGGAAGAAAATGTGGCCCATTAGCAAATTTAAGGCATTTGAAGCAAAGTTGACTTTTCAAAATTCCCAAAAATTTCCCATTTTCCACAAGGCATATCTTGCTCAATTATTAAGCTTTGATCATGTTCTTGGACATTTTGGAAAGGTCTTGAAGTCCTCTAACCAATGCCTTTGGTCCCATGTAATTTTGATTTACCAATCTCAAGTTATGGTCTTTGACTTAAAGTCCCTTTTTGTTGACTTTTGAAAATGACCTATAATGTTGAAATTGATAACTTTTTGTGAGAGCATTTCTTGGACTTGAAGTGTGAAGATGAGTTGTAGGAAATGTAATTCTCTTCAAAATTAGATTTGGATGGAATTTTTCTGATAAACCATGTGGAAGTTATGCCTTGGTCAAGTTACAGTTGACTTTTTCAACTGTCCAAATATGGAAACTTTTGCATCTTGAGACTTTTTGAGCCATGCCTTGAAAATCATGATCAAGAATTGATCAAATGATGTTTGTGGCTTCAAAATAAGATGTTGACCAAAAATTTGAACTTTTGACTGTCAAATGACCATTTTGCCCCTGTAGTTGACTGTAGGGCAATTAGGGTTTTTGACTGTGCCATTTTGTGCTGTAAGTCTTGAAACTTGGCATGAGGATGTTTGACCATGTTTGTAGGCATGTGGGACTTGATTGGACCCTTGGAAACTTCATTTTCTTTGTCAGAACCAAAACCCTAGTTTTTGACTGTTAGGAGGCCTTTGAACTGTGCAACCTTCGGGGAATTTTGAAGCATAATCTTTACAAATTTTGAAGAATATGGGAGGGAAAATTTTGGGGTACAACAGTTGCCCCTGTTCAATCTTCTTAGACCTGAGGATGCAAATTGGCTGACGTGCCTTTCGTAATCCGAAGGTGGAAGATGATTGAACACTAGAGTGCCTAGAAATTTGCGCTCACATAATAGCAGTATGATGGTGGAATGGGCTTATAGATGCCATTTGGAGATTGATGGATAGGATGATGGGCTTATAGATGCCATGCTGAGAGATGATGGATGGTGGATGGGCTTATAGATGCCATCTGGATGTTGATCGCGTAAGAGATTCCTTAGCGAGAGCTTGCGTACCTGAAAAAGAAAAATGATTACCTGACCTGTTACAGGAGCTGGTCTTCAAATTCTTTGTGTAGATGTGTCCTGACTGGTTACAGGAGCTGGATCTGGAGCTTCAAACGGTGATGAATGAACCAGGGATGGTTACTACCTCAATGGGACGGTGAGAGAACCTTGGATGATTACTACCTCAACAGGAACGCTGAGAGAATCTGGGGATGGTTACTACCTCAACAGGAACGCTGAGAGAATCTTGGGCGACTTCAACCTCAACAGTAACGCTGAGAGAATCTTGGACGATTTTAATCTCAACAGTAACGCTGAGAGAATCTTGGATGTCTTCTACTGAGTCTTTATCTAAAAAATCTCTTAGGGGTCGATTTAACTAGACTAGAGAAGGCCTTTGACTGGATAAGAAACAAGAAAATCTTAGGGTCGATTTAACTGAACCGGTCTAGGTCTTGAAATGTCTTCAACTGGATAAGAAACAGGGAGATCTTAGGGTCGATCTGACTGAACCAGAGAAGGCCTTTGACTGGATAAGAAACAGGAAAATCTTAGGGTCGATTTAACTGAATCGGTCTAGGTCTTGAAATCTTCAACTGGATAAGAAACAGGGAGATCTTAGGATCGATCTGACTGAACCAGAGAAGGCCTTTGACGGGATAAGAAACAGTAAAATCTTAGGGTCGATTTAACTGAACCGGTCTAGGTCTTGGAATCTTCAACTGGATAAGAAACAGGGAGATCTTAGGGTCGATCTGACTGAACCAGAGAAGGCCTTTGACTGGATAAGAATCCGGAAAATCTTAGGGTCGATTTAACTGAACTGGACAAGGTCTTGAAATCTTCAACTGGATAAGAATCAGGGAGATCTTAGGGTCGATCTAACTGAACCAGAGAAGGCCTTTGACTGGATAAGAATCAGGAAAATCTTAGGGTCGATTTAACTGAACCGGACAAGGTCTTAAAATCTTCAACTGGATAAGAATCAGGGAGATCTTAGGGTCGATCTGACTGAACCAGAGAAGGCCTTTGACTGGATAAGAATCAGGAAAATCTTAGGGTCGATTTAATTGAACCGGACAAGGTCTTGAAATCTTCAACTGGATAAGAAACAGGGAGATCTTAGGGTCGATCTGACTGAACCAGAGAAGGCCTTTGATTGGATAAGAAACTGAAAAATCTTAGGGTCGATTTAACTGAACCGATCTAGGTCTTGAAATGTAGCTGAGAACTTAACTGGATCTTTCCTGAAAGGTAAAGGTCAGTCATATGCAATGCATGATATGGATCAAGCAATGATGTTCTCAACATAAACGAGATTGGTAAGATATGATGCATATATGCATGCTATAATGTATGGAAATGTGATGTTTTATGGATGTATCTTTTTCGTCTAGGAAAGTAAATCCTTGACGGGTGCCGGGAAGTTGACTCCTGGGCTGAGGTTGAAGAATAGGTCTTTGCTTCCGCTGGGGATGATAGTTGCAAGAATACCGGTAGGAGAAGATAAATCCGTTGGGGAATAAGCTTGGAGAATGGATTACTCTGCGGGGAGAAAAGTACTCTAGTGATCTTGTTGGGGAGTAATACTCTGTGGGAGAGAGGTACTTTTGCTGGAATGTTGATGGTAACTTCGCTGGGGATACCATTGTTGTGTTGGAAGTGTTTAATAGACTTCGCTGGGGATAAGAAGACTTCGCCGAGGACGATCTTTCCGTGGCTTTTGGCTGAGGATAACCCAGTTATATCCTGGTAGGGAAATAACTCTTTGAATAAAGCCGGGAGACGCGTTCGTGCCCTGCGGGGGTAAGCTTCCAGAATCTACTGGGGATAAGCTTACTGCTTGGGGAGATGGATTCCAACTTTCCTGGGGAAACTGGATTGGACTCTCCTGGGGAAGTTTTTGAACTGTATCGGGGAAGTGACTCCATTGACTGTTTGATATACCGCTGGGGAACAATCTTTAGGTCAAGATTGTCGGGGATGCTTGTTAAGAATGTCCGTATGATGTGCTGGGGAATGTTGAGATCTGCTGGAGGATACCCAACTTCCTTAAGGTTTGATAATATTGCTTGGGGAGAGTGTATTGACTTGCTGGTTCACTCTCTGGGGAATTAAGATATGCTGGTTATGTTCTTCAGCCGAACTTACCTTGGTACCTTGGTGGACAGAACAATTAGATCGTTTAGACCACTCATTATTGCCCCTGTTTCTATGGGAGAAGGCACCTGTGGGGTGCTGATAGTTGTTGATGGACCAACCTTCTTCTGGTAGGCAGGTGACAAGATGACAGGACATAGTCGTATGCTTTGATCCCTAACTTTTTCCTGGACCGCCCTTTCGGGTTTTTAGTCCACCGGGATACCCATTTTTACCCAAGCTGCCTTTTCAGGTTTTCGACTTGCCGGGTGTACAGATTCTTTCATTTCATCCCTTCATTTTGCCCGAACCCTTTTGGTTCGTCGGGAAGCCCCTATTTTTGCCTAGGTGTGTCAACCTAGCGGGTCTCTGATTACGCGTAGTATTCTTTTCGACTATATCCACGCTCTCAGAATGTAGGGATTTGCCCCTGTTAGAAGTGTTTTGTCATGCCACCAGAAGGTGTTTGGTCATGCAAGATTTGTTGCTGGGAATTCATGTCCAATGCCCCAAGTGGCTCAGGCGGAGGTTTGCCCCTGGCTGTTTGGCCTTTGAGAGATTCTCCGAATCTTGACTGAACTGCCCCAGATGACGGACCATGACCATGCCATGCCCCTTGATTGGAAGTTCTTCTGTTCATTAGGCATTCGTCGTGCGAATTTTCCTGTTGTTCAAACAAATAGTCATATGCAAACAATGTTATATCAAAATGCAAAGCTTATGTCTGTCTTGAAAATTTTGAAAATGCAGTTTTTTTTCATAAAACAAGTGAATGTTTGTAAAATGTGATGTCAACTCCGTATTTACCGTAGGCCTTAAGGAGTCAGGATACCTTTCGTAACAGTATGCTTTCGAACTAACCCGTGCTTCAGCTAGTACTTTTAAGGGTTATAATGTGGCCTGGTTCATGGTTTAAGAAACAAAGGATAAAGGCTCGAATTATTTGTACCCACCCGCTCTTCGTGATGTTCTTCAACCCTAAACTCAGTTGGTCATACGTTAGACCTTGTTTGATTCTTTGCTCTGATTTTCCGGTGATGATTCGGATGTTGATAACTTATTTTGAATAGGCCGCCATTTCTTTTTTGGTTGAGGGTTTGTAGGACCTCTTTCTTTTTGATTGCTATCCCTAAATTTTGCCTGAACTGTTTCTTTCGTGATTACAGTCAGCGGGATGCCCCAGTTTTGTAAGTCTCCTTCATAGGTTTTGACTTATTGGGCTTTAGTTTTTTTTGTTTTGGTAATGACTGCCTGTCTTTATGATTATTCGGAATCATCATTGTCTTATTTTTTTTTGTAAGGACCTCTTTGGTTCCATTTGTTATGCACTTGGATCAACCGAGAGAACTACCCTGCCCCAGGTTATGATAAAGGGTTTTAATTTTCGAAAAGAAAAACTCCTACTTCTTTGGCTCAGAGGGGTTGACGAGGGATTATCTTCCTTATAACTCCAGTGTTTAGGAATTGAAACAATGCCTGTACCTCATCAGCGGGGTCTGTTCAAAAGCATACTGTAATTGTCGTGGTATCGTTTTCGTCATCCTCCCTCAAGAGGCTTAGAATTATTAATCGAGCGTTGATCATCAGAAAAAATATGAAAATAATTTGCATATAGTGAATGCGAATATATTGCTTCAAAACAGACATGTGTAGTGCATTAATGAAATAACAATGTTTAACATGAGTAAATGTTTGAACAAAAGAAAATTACAACTTGAAAATCCTAATGAACAAAAGTCTTTTCATCTCAGGGCTTGTTACTTCAAATGGTGAGCCTTGGAGGGATGGTAGAAAAACTCAGCCTGCCCATCTTGTGTGAACTCCAATGCTCCTTCATCAATCAGGTCCTGGATCTTGTTCTTCAGAGCCCAACACTCATTTGTATCATGTCCTGGACTGGCAGAGTGGTAGGCACACCTTTTATTGGGATGATAGGTAGGAGATGCTGTGTTAGGGTTCCAGGGATGAGCCCTTAATGTGATCAGATTCAATCTCAACAGGCATTGTAAAGCTTGAAACAGCGAAATGTTGAGCTGGGTGAATTGCCTCCTGGGCTTGTCTGGCGGAAGCTGGTGAGGTTGATGCTGAATTTGTGACACTGGAGCCATTTGAGGAGCTCTCCCCTTATTTCCTTGTCTCAAAGATGGTTGAATGACGACTGGCTCTTCACCCTTAGACGTTTGCCCCAGCTGGTTATCCCGAAGCAGTTGGTTGACAAGAACCCCAAGCTCTTCTTGTCTTTGAGCTAAGCCTTGAATGATAGTCACCTGCCCCAGCATCTGGGCTTTCATTGCATCCACTTCAGCTTGCAGACGTTTCAGCCGTTCGTCCTCAGTGCTGTTCCTGACCAAAGTCCCCATGAGAAGTGTTCTCAGCTCCTCCTGCCACTTGGATAGATTCAGGAGGATTTCCCTGAACTGAGTCTCTTGAGCAAGAAGGTCCTGGTTATCCTGTTGGGAAGCAATTACTGAAATAAATAGCAAAAAAGGGTAAGTGACCTGCAACAAGGGTACCTGTTATGCAATGATGTATATGATATGCATGTAATGTTTTCACGGATCTCGCGGGGTAGACAAGAAAAATTGTTAGAATTTGAAACTGGTAGCTTGATTGAAGGAACTTCATGTTGTTGAGAGTCCTTCTTCAAGGGTCAAAGCTCACCATATCTAGTGGGTCATAGCCCCTGACAACCTTGGCTAGAGGAAAATAAATCCTCTTTGCCCCTTGCTAGATGTTTGATTCATCATGACCTGCATCACAAGCCCTTGAGATCCTTGAAATGGGTTAGTCCTTATGTAGGATGTATGCAATGGTATGATGTTATGCTATGCATGGGGTAATGTAGGTGAACCCTGTTATGGGTCCCAATTAAGGACTGTAAACAAAACCTGCAAGAAACTCAGTAAGCCCTGTTATGAGTCCTAATTAAGGACTAAAAACAAAACCTGTAAGAAACTCAATAAACCCTGTTATAAGTCCTAATTAAGGACTATAAACAAAACCTGCAAGAAACTCAAGTGTCAGACAACAAGCATGCAAATAGTCAAGTTGGAAGTCACACAAGTCACACAAAAGAAACCCTTAGAGTTTGGGCCAGCATGGGGTCTGGGTATTACCCTCTTGAAGTTCGTGGGCTCAACCTGTCCTATTAGAAGTAACCGGATTCTAAGGGTCCCAATATCACTGGATTGCTTTCATTGTTCATCGTTTCGATTTAGCCACTGAACTGGCAACCGAAATATTCCAGGAAAGCAACCCTCAATTGAGTGTAGTATCGAGTATCAACCAACCTCGGACTGCACCAAAGTCAGTTATCTCACTACCCTAAAGAGGCCAAGATAGTTCAATTAAGGTTCCTAAGGTCAGTTGATGCTTCACGACACCACATGGAGGCCCCGTACTCTCCTTGACTGAACTCAAGGGTTACCGGTACACACCAAAGTGCCACATCAACGTAGCAGACTGCTTCAACCATGTCGGTATACCCCGCACAGTTCCCTCACAATCTTGTTGCTACTTTCTAAGAAGGTATCCCCCAGATCCGGGTTAGGATCTATAGAACTCCCAAGACGGTCCCACAATTTAAAGCAAACAAGTCAAAGCAATTGAAAACACAGTGATCTTAGTCCTAAGGTACACCTCACTTTAAAAGATCCCCAGCAGAGTCGCCAGTTCTGTGATCGGTGGATCTGGAACTGACTGTTTAACGCTGGTTCGCAAAATGTCGCGTAAGCAAGAGTCGCCACCGTCTTTTATTTTCTCCAAATGGAAAGGACAAAAGCACAGAAAAATTCCTTATAGAGATTGCTCTCGGTTCGGGAGGTAGGTTATAGAAAGGGAAGGTGTTAGCACCCTTTCTATCCATGGTTATCCATGGGCTCTTAGATACTTGCTCATTGTGTTTTCAAAAGGTTTGTTTGCTTTTCAATTGTGGGTTTTAAAAAAGTTTCTTTGAAAATTTCAGTTCGACTCTTGTATCGGTCCTCAAGAGTGTTTGAAAAATTGCTTTCGAAAGCTTTTGAAAAGGTGTCGGTGTGAAAAGTATTTTTGAATTTGTTTTGAAATTAGAGCAAGTATCTAGAGTCGTCTACCTACCCTAAGGAATTCGTCTGTGTAAATATCCTTAAAGTAGTGCCATCCCACCATTGAGAGGTAGGTAGCACCACCGTTGGAGGTGTTCGGGTCAATTCGAAGGTTCGGGACATGGTGATCACCAGAGCAATAGGAAGACACCTTAGAAGCTACCCTCATGCCAGGTTCCTGGATCATGAGGACTTACTAAAACCTCCTCTACTCGACGATCACCTTTCCAGGGGCAAGGCAACAGTGAGACGTACCCTAGGGGTGGTGTGTGATTGGTGTGTCATGTTCATTTGCATTTATCTTGTTCATGTCGTGGGTGGTCTACGCGTTGCTTTTATTTTGACATTCATTCTTTCATGCAGTTTAATTAACAGTTTAAAAGATGCGAGAATTAAAATTCCTACGCTATTACAAAGGCGCGGGTCCACATCGCCAAATTAAATCCAGGACCCGATTTGACATAAAGTAAAGTGCGAGAAATATAAATGTCCAATTTACATGGCTTCGGGAGAATTACATGAATATCATAAAAAAGGAAATAAATACGCGAAACGAACTAATAATCGAAAGCGAGGGCGTTGGACCCTTTTTTTAGGAAATTAAATTATAATTAACAAATTAAATTAAGTTAAATGAGAAAAGGAATTATTTAAGTTTTTCGTATTTATTGATTTTTAATGAGAAGATTATGGAATTTAAACCTAATTCTAGCTATTTTTAATTTATTAAAAAATGTTAAAATTAAACCTAAAGTTAACCTAATTAATTAATATAGTTTGATTTATAAAAATAAATAATTAATTATTAGTGGTGATGAAAGAAAAGGAAAAAAGATAAAAGTAATTAAAACCCTAATTCTACAATTTTTAAGTTTATTAAGAAAATGTTAAAGTTAATCCTATAATTTTAAAACTAAATTAATTAACAAGATTTTATTTACAAAAATATTAAATCAAATATATTTTATTTTTTGTCTTTTTTGGTTTTTTTTTTTTTTTTTTATGTTTTGTGAAAAATATTAATTTGAAGAATTAAATAAAAATTAAACAAAACAAAATAAATAAAAATAGAAAAAAGAATGGAAGAGAGCAAACCAAAGGGGGTGTTGTCCCCAAACTGGAGGAATTGTCTAGTAATTAGGCCCATTTGTTTCAAGGCCCTTTTGACTTTTCCTGGAAGCGTGTGTACGCGTTGACTGGTGAGTATGCTGTTCATCAGGTCTGGGCCCTTGGATGGACGTTCTGGGACATGTGGCATGGCAGATCATGAGGCTGCATGGTATACCTCAGGGAACGGGCTACATAGAAACACGTTTAGAAGAAAAATATGGAAATAAGAAGGGGGACCTGGGGTTCGAACCCAGGTCCCGTTGCTTACCAATTCACGTGCCTGCCAACTGAGCTGTTAATGCGCTTTGTTTATAATATAACACATAATCAATATTACGTAAAACAATGGTTAGTGGGACATTTTCGCGCGAAATTCAAACGCACCATTCGTTGGCCTACACATCATCATCTTCTCCAATTATTTGCTGTGCCTGAAACAAAAACAAACTGAATAGCGGGGGTTTTAAACCCCCACTAAATAGCAAGCGTAAAAATAGCGATTAGCACCCTGTTAATCATAAATTAATCGCGAGGTATGGAAACGATTCACATGAAGCTTCTGAATTCAACAGTCCTAGTCTTAGGTTCTAATTTTTCTGGACGAGGAAACCCCCAATTTTACAGTTTCGTAACCCTAGCAAGCTTCCATGGTGATTTCGCGTATAGGCAAGCAAAACTCAATTAAACAATATGGTTAGCTTCAGAATGATAAGACTAATACAAAACAATCATTAGAACTCAAAATTATGGCATGAATGATGAAATACGATTATGCAAAAAAGATGAGACAGTTTGATTGCTAGGTACCAATTCTGGGTGCGTGAGGATTGTAAAAGAGTGCAGTTAGGTTCAGTGAAGCTTTTGCAAGCTATTGCAATTGGTATTTTGCCTTGAAAAGCTTTGGAATCGTGGTTTCAGTTTTGGAATTTTCTTGAAAAAGTGCAAAGTTGTTTATGGCTTTTGGGCGCAGCTTAGAGGTCTTTGTGCATTAGGTTTGCATTAGTATATGTATGGGATCAGATTAGGGTTGAAATTTTGATCCAAAACCCTTTGCATTGATGTATAAGATATTTGATTTTCATGGCATATCTTCCAAATCTTTTCATGTGCTTTTGGTGCCAATTATGATCAAATCACCTTGATTCTTTCCATATTAGATAGGGCACGAAATCTTGAAGGTAATCCATGCATAAAAAGATTTGAAAAGCTTGTTTTAGTATTTTTCACATATTTTATTTTATTAAATGAATTAATAGCAATTAAAAATTCAAATAAATAAATAAAAATGATGAATAAATCCACTTTGGGCCAAATGGTCGTGCATATGCTTTGGATGATGAATCTTGGAAGAAAATGTGGCCCATTAGCAAATTTAAGGCATTTGAAGCAAAGTTGACTTTTCAAAATTCCCAAAAATTTCCCAACTTCCACAAGGCATATCTTGCTCAATATTTAAGCTTTGATCATGTTCTTGGACATTTTGGAAAGGTCTTGAAGTCCTCTAACGAATGCCTTTGGTCCCATGGCATTTTGATTTACCAATCTCAAGTTATGGTCTTTGACTTAAAGTCCCTTTTTGTTGACTTTTGAAAATGACCTATAATGTTGAAATTGATAACTTTTTGTGAGAGTATTTCTTGGACTTGAAGTGTTAAGATGAGTTGTAGGAAATGTCATTCTCTTCAAAATGAGCTTTGGATGTAATTTTTCTGATAAACCATGTGGAAGTTATGCCTTGGTCAAGTTACAGTTGACTTTTTCAACTGTCCAAATATGGAAACTTTTGCATCTTGAGACTTTTTGAGCCATGCCTTGAAAATCATGATCAAGAATTGATCAAATGATGTTTGTGGCTTCAAAATAAGATGTTGACCAAAAATTTGAACTTTTGACTGTCAAATGACCATTTTGCCCCTGCAGTTGACTATAGGGCAATTAGGGTTTTTGACTGTGCCATTTTGTGTTGTAAGTCTTGAAACTTGGCATGATGATGCTTGACCATGTTTGTAGGCATGTGGGACTTGATTGGACCCTTGGAAACTTCATTTTCTTTGTCAGAACCAAAACCCTAGTTTTTGACTGTTAGGAGGCCTTTGAACTGTGCAACCCTTGGGGAATTTTGAAGCATGCTCTTTGCAAATTTTGAAGAATATGGGAGGGCAAATTTTGGGGTACAACACCCGGGAGAAGAAAGTTTTAGAGCTCACAAAGCAGCTTCATGAGGAAAAAATCCTTAATGTCTATCTTGGCACGAAGAGGAAGCATCCATGGGAAATTTGATTTTCTTTTAGTTTCTAGAATTTTCAATTGTAACGCTTAAAAGACAGTTGTATTTTTAATTCTACTAATAAAATCTTTATTTCATTTTGGTTCATAAATTTAAATTTCCCAAAGTCCTTGAAATCATTGCATACACATATCATCCATGACATTTCATAAACAGGTACCATAACAGGTTTCTCATCTTCTTCGCTATTTATTTCAGCAATAATGTCTTCTGAACAAAGCATCAAGGATCTCCAGGCACAAAATGCCCAATTTCAGAAAATGTTCGTAGCCTTAGCTAAAGGGCAGGAAGATCTGAAGGCCCTTATTATGAAAGAGAAGAAGAAGAAGAAGAAGAAGACCGCTGGTGTCCTTAATCTGGGCAGAAGATTCAAGGGGCCGTTAAAGCAACCGGTTGATCTGACCTCCTCATCCAAAGAAGGGGAGAATCAAGAGAGAGACAAGGGAGGAGGACCCTAGCCGTGAAGTTTCTGATAATGATACAAACTACAATGATGAACATTATCCTCCCACTGAGGATAAATACAAGCAGTTGGAGGATCGTCTGAGTGTAATGGAGATCCAAAGAATAGCAGGGCTGGATTTTGAAGAACTGGGTTTGGTATCTGGGGTAGTCATCCCACATAAGTTCAAGGCTCCAGTATTTGTGAAGTATGATGGGGTGTCTTGTCCCAAGCTTCATCTCCGTTCCTATGTGAGGAAGATTCAGCCTCACACTACTGATAGGAACTTGTGGATCCATTTCTTTCAGGACAACCTGTCCGGGACTCAGCTTGAATGGTTTTATCAACTAGAGGGAACCAATGTCCGCAATTGGGAAGATCTGGCTGCTGCTTTTTATAAGAAGTATCAATATAACGCTGACCTTTCCCCTACCTATACTCAACTCTAGAGTATGTTCATGGGTGCAGGTGAAGGTTTCAAGGACTATGCGCAGAAGAGGAGAGATTTGACAGGGAGAGTCCAACCCCCTTTGTCTGATAGGGAGCTTGTTGACATGTTTCTTGGTACATTTTCTGGTCCGTTCTTTAATCACTTGATTGGTAGCTCCTCAGCGGGTTTCATCGAGTTGATACTGACTGGAGAAAGGGTAGAAGCTGGGATCTAGAGTGGAAAGATCCAGAAAGACACATCTTTGAGTACAGTAAAGAAGTCATTTACGGGTAAGAAGGAGGTCAGTGCCATTTATAGCCCAAGAGTCCAGAGCAGAGCTGAGCGCCGTCCAATGGAGGGGGTTGTGATGATACCTAGGCTCGCGACTACTCAACAACGAAACAATCATCAAAGGGTAGAAAGACCACAAAGGCAGTTCACCCAGATTAATATGACATTGACTGGGGTTTTACCCCATCTGTTAAGACCAACTTGGCAACCTTAAAGGAGGCTCCCAAGAATCCTAACACCACATATCCTCGGTAAAATCCAAATGCTCGGTGTGCTTACCATTCTGAGAGTCCAGGCCATGATACAAATGACTGCTGGGCTTTGATAAATAAGATACAAGATCTGATCAAAGCCAAGGAGATTGAGTTTGATGCTCCAGAGAAGCCTAATGTCATAACTTCCCTCATGCCCAAGCACAATCGTGGTGTTAATGCTGTTGATACCGATCTGTTTGTTACCTCTGTTGATGAAGTTTCCACTCCTCTCATGACGGTCAAGAAGAATTTGTTGCTAGCCGGTTTATTTTTGGGCTGTGGTGAAGGTTGTCACATGTGTTTATCTCTACCTTCTAGTTGTTATTTGCTTAAAGAAGGTGTCCAACGCTTGATGGATAGCAGAGAAATTTTGTTTGAAAAGACTCTGATTCCGACAGTTCCACATGACGATGTTGCTATCATAACCATTTCCACCAATCCTTCCAAGGTCTCCTCTAAAAGACCTATTAGGATTACACCTGCTCCAAGAATTGCTCTATTGATAATCACTTTTCCTGTTCCCGTACCATACTCCTCGGACAAAGTTTTCCCTTGGAATTATGGTGCCGACGTTTACTATCATGGCGTCAAACAGGATTTGACGACTGAAGAGGCTGATCCCGATGTTAGTAACATCGTCGGGACTAGTAAAGTTACCCGAAGTGGAAGGGTTTTCTCTCTCGAGATCTCCCCAAAGATTGTTGTTAAGCCTGTTTTTATTCCATCTGTTGTTCCTACCGATACTTCTATTACTACTCCTATCCTTACTCCAGTCGTTACCCCTGTCGATGAGTCATCTGGGACTCGGGGCAAAGAGGCTATAGGTGAGCCTTCCCGGACGGAGGCACCTAGAAAAGTTGTTGTGGAATCCTCTAAGCAAGAAATGGAGGAAATTTTAAAAATAATCAAGAAGAGCGACTACACTGTGGTCGAGCAGCTGGGGCAGACCCCTTCGAAGATATCAATGTTGTCTATGATGTTGTGTTCCAAGGCCCATGCAAAGGCTTTGATTGCATTTTTCAAGACTGCACATGTGCCGCAAGAAACCTCCACCGACCAATTCAAGGACTGTGTGGCCAGTTTGACTGTTGACAATGGGTTGGGTTTTTCAGATGCCGAGCTGACACCAAAGGGGAGAAAGCATAATGGTGCTCTGCATGTCTCGATCGAATGCATGGGCATTACTATGGCTTATGTGCTGGTGGACACTAGATCGTCACTGAATGTTCTGCCTAAGAAGGCTCTTGATCGGCTAGATTGTGAAGGCTTGACCTTAAAGCCCAGTAACATTGTGGTGAGGACCTTTGATGGGTCAAAAAGAATGGTGCATGGGGAGGTGGACATCCCTGTAAAAGTGGGTTCCTAGACCTTTGAATCCACCTTCTATGTGATGGATATCAGGCCATCATACTCTTGTTTGTATTGGAAATATAATTTAGTTAATGTCTACAATTCCCAATGCTTATTCTTTAATAGGGCATTTTGGCATTTTCAATTTTAGTATAAATATGCTACCTAGGCTATCAATATTGTAACTCATTCATTACTCTTTTGATATACAATAGTAGTCTTCTTTGTTATCATTCATTGCTCATTCTTCTTCTCCCTTTTTCATTACCTTGCACCAACAAATTGGTATCAAGAGCACTTGGTTCTGTTTTCCTAGGAAACATGAGTCATTGTGAGCTGTGTGTTTGATTTTGGTTCAATTTTTTTGAAATCTTGAACAAAAAAAATCTGATTATGTGGGTTGGGAAACAATGTGTTTGAAGATCTGAAAAATCTGTGCAAGATTTAAAATGAGTGGAGACAGTAGTTTGAACACCAAACTTCCAGTTTTTAATGGAAAAATTAGAATAGATGGATGATACAAAGTCGTGTGCTGTTTGGTGCGCAATATGTTATGGATCTGGTTACAGATGGTTATGTACCAGCTGTAGCAGATGCAACTGAAGAACAGAGAACTGCTGAGAGGATGATGAGGAAGAGGGACCAGAAAGATCTGTTCTATATCCATCAGTGTGTGGATGAAAGTGTGTTCGAGAAGATTGGTGATTCAACAACGTCAAAAGGGGCGTGGGATTTACTGGTGAGATGTTACGATGGTGACGCATCAGTAAAGAAGGTGAAGCCTCAATCCCTATGAAAGAAATATGATAACCTGAACATGAAGAGCAGTGAGAAAGTTTCTGAATATATCTCCAGAGTGATTCTGATCACTAACGAGATGAAGGCGTGTGGAGAAACTCTGTATGAACAGGTAATCATAGAGAAGATTCTGAGGTCGCTTACTCCTCAGTTTGATTACATTGTTGTTTCTATTGAACATTCTAAAGATATAGAAACCATGAGAATAGAAGAATTGCAAAGCAGCTTAGAAGCACATGAGTTACGTCTATCTGAGAGAACTTCTGAGAGGGAAGCTAAGCAAGCTCTGAAGGCTTCTTTTGTCAAGAAAGACCAGAAGCAGAATAAACATGGTGATAGATTCCAAAAGTCAGAAGCCTCAACTTCTGATGATAAGAAATATCATAAAGGAACGGAGAGGTATGACAAAAGGAAGGTTCAATGTTACTCTTGTAAGCAATTTGGCCATTTTGCCAGAGATTGTAGGTCAAACAAGGAAAGGAAATCAGAAGAAGCATATATGGCTAAGAGAAACTCTGATGATGAACCTGTACTACTAATGGCATCTGATTCTGATGGAAAATGCTCAGAAGATTGGTGGTATATGGACACTGGCTGTTCAAATCATTTGACTAAAAACAAACAATGGCTGACAGACTTTGACTCCAGAAGGAGAACAAAGATCAGATGTACTGATGATAAGTATCTTAATGCAGAAGGTATGGGAGACGTCAGAGTTAGAGTGAATAATGGGAAAGACATTATGATCAAAGACGTTTGGTATGTTCCTGGTATTAGAAGAAATCTGATGAGCGTAGGTCAGCTGATTTAGAAAGGTTTCTCAGTTGTTAGGAAAAACAATCTTCTGATGTTGTATGATTCCAATCAGAAGTTGATTATGAAGTATGAACAAGGAGGCAATAGAACATTCAAGTTAAATGTAGAAACAGCTGAAGCAACGTGTCTTAGTGCAGAAGTCGCTGAAGGTAACAGTAAGCTGTGGCATAAGAGGTTGGGGCATTTGAACTATAGAAGATTAGGGCATATATGTTCTAAGAAGCTTATACATGGTATTTCGAAGATTGTGAAGCCTGAGAAGTCATGTGAGATGTGTATGAAAGGCAAGCACCCTAGATTTCCATTTACATCAGAAGTAGCCCCCAGAGTGAAGCATGCTTTGGGAGTAGTACATTCTGATGTGTGTGGACCATTTCCAGTACCTTCACTTGGAGGAAACAATTATTTTGTGTCTTTTGTGGATGATTTCACAAGAATGACATGGGTAACACTCATCAAGTTTAAGCATGAAGTGTTTACTGAGTTCTAGAAATTCAAAGTGAAGGCTGAGAAGCAGAGTGGTCAGAAGTTAAAAATTCTTAGAACGGATGGTGGAGATGAGTATAACTCTATAGTGTTTCAGAAGTTCTATGAGGAGAGTGGAATAGAACATGAGGTTACTGCTCCATATACTCCTCAGCACAATGGTCTTGCTGAAAGAAGAAACAAAACTTTGCTTGATATGACCAGAAGCATGCTGAAAGAGAAAAAGCTACCTCACATGCTATGGGGAGAAGCTGTTGCCACGTCAACATATATTCTGAACAGGTGTCCAACAAAGAAACTAAAGGAAGTTATTCCTTTAGATAAATGGACTGGAGATAAGCAGAGTGTCAGTCATCTAAAGGTGTTTAGCCCTATCTGTTACAAACACATTCCAGAAGCTAGAAGACAAAAACTGGATGATAGAAGCAAAGTAATGTTGCTGGTGGGGTACCACGGTACAGGTGCGTATAAGCCTTATTGTCCAGAAACTAATAAAGTTGAAGTCAGCAGAGACGTTGTGGTGAAAGAGTCTAAAGTATGGGATTGGAACAAATCTTAATCAGATTTTGGTGTAGTACCAACACCAGAGTTAGTCTCTGAAGATGTTTTAGAAAGTTCAGAAGATGAATCTGATTCTGAAGATCTTGAAGATTCTGAAGATGAGTCAGAAGAAGATTCTGGAAATGGATCTGATTCTGATCCAGATGTTGATGATGATCCAGAATCTGGTGGTGATCATAGTTCTGGAAGGGAAAACTCTGAAGATGGTAACTTTAAAAGTAGTAGTTCTGGTGTAGCTTCAGAACAAACTCAAAGACCACAGAGAATCAGATAAAAACCAAGAAGGTGTGTAGATTTTGACATGTTACAGGATAATGAAGTTGACTCTGAAGGAGAAGTCGTTCAGTGTTCCATGTTAGTAGATTCTGAACCAGTGGGCATTGAAGAAACACTCAAGAAGAAAGAATGGCTTAATGCCATGAAAGAAGAATTTGAGGCGATAGAAAGGAACAAAACTTGGAAATTGACTAAACTTCCAGATAAGAAAAAAGCCATCAGCGTCAGATGGGTTTTTAAGTTGAAACATAAGCCAAATGGATCAATTGGAAATCACAAAACTAGACTAGTAGCTAGAGGTTTTCTTTAGAAACCTGGGCTAGATTACTTTGAGGTGTTTGCACCTATAGCTAGGCATGAAACAATCAGGATGGTGATTGCTTTAGCTGCAAACAGAAATTGGCCTTTAATGCATCTGGATGTGAAGTCTGCATTTCTGAACGGTCCATTACAGGAAGAAGTTTATGTGTCACAACCTCCTGGATTTGTGAAAAAGAATCAGGAAGGGATGGTATACAGGTTGAATAAAGCTCTGTATGGACTGAAGCAAGCGCCTAGAGCTTGGAATCTGAAAATTGATTCATTTTTCAAGAAGCAGAGGTTTCAGAAATGTGAGATGGAATATGGCGTTTATGTACAACACTCTGATAATAATATGATTTTGGTGTGTCTCTATGTTGATGACATTTTTCTAACAGGTAGCTTCCCAGAAGATATAAATAAGTTCAAAGAAGTTCGGATGAATGAGTTCGAGATGACAGATCTAGGAAAAGTGACATATTTCCTAGGGATACAGATTATGTACTCGAAGAAGGGTATCATTCTGCATCAGTTAAAATACGAACAAGAACTTCTGAAGAGATTTAATCTGCAGAATTGCAAAGTTGTTGTGACACCATCAGAAACCAATCAAAAATTGGATTCTGACTCTGATGGTGATTCTATTAATTCTACAACCTTCAAACAGTTGGTTGGTTCTCTAAGGTATTTATGTAATACTAGACCTGACATTTGTTATGCAGTTGGATTGGTTAGTAGATTCATGAGTAATCCAAAGTGGTCTCATTTCCAAGCTGCTGTCAGAATTATGAGATATATCAAGGGAACCCTGAGATATGGAGTGTTGTTTCCTTCTAAAAGAAAGACAGAATCCGAATTAGTAAGTTATTCTGATTCTGACTGGTGCGGAGACAGAGTGGACAGGAGAAGTACTTTTGGATACTTGTTTAAATTTCTGGGAGGTCCCATTTCCTGGAGTTCCAAGAAATAGACCGTCGTGGCTCTGTCAACATGTGAAGCTGAGTATATCGCAGGTGTTGTAGCTGCTTTTCAAGTTGTTTGGCTTCTGAATCTCCTGCATGATCTGAAGGTTGAAGTTGAGGAACCTCTGAAGCTGATGATTGATAATAAGTATGAAATTGATCTTGCCAAGAACCCAGTGCTACATGGAAGAAGCAAACACATTGAGACGAAATATCATTTTCTCAGAAGTCAAGTGCAGAAAGGAGTGTTAGAAGTTCTGCACTGTAGCACTCAGAAATAGCTTGCAGATCTTCTGACAAAAGCAGTTAAAACAGATCAATTTCTTTTCTTGAGAGATGAAATTGGTGTTGTTAGCTTCTGATAGAATATCTAAATTAAGGGATGGTATTCAAAATATAATTTAGTTAATGTCTATAATTCCAAATTCTTATTCTTTAATAGGGCCTTTTGGCATTTTCAATTTTAGTATAAATATGCTACCTAGGCTATCAATATTATAACTCATTCATTCCTCTTTTGATATACAATAATAGTCCTCTTTTTTATCATTCATTGCTCATCATTCTTCTCCCTTTTTCATTACCTTGCACCAAAAGTTTGTTGGGTCGCCCTTGGATCCATGAAGTTGGGGCCGTTACTTCTACGCTGCACCAAATGCTGAAGAATTCAGTGAAGGGGAAGATTGTCACCGTGCATGGTGAAAAGGAGTATATGGTAAGCCACCTGAACTCTTTCAGTTATATGGAGATGGACGGGGAATTCATAAAGACCCCTTGTCAAAACTTTGAAGAGGTTCCCCAGATTATGGCGTCAACCGAGACCGTCACTAGTGCGTCGAAGATCACCAAATCTCCTTGGAAGATGGCTTCTCTCAAGGACGCCAGAGCAGTAGTTGAGGAATGTGGGTGTACCACTTGGGGAAAACTCCCTGATTTTCCGCATAAAACTGACAAATTTGGTTTGGGCTTTACTTCAGGAGCTCAAAGGGACGTTCGACGTGCTCGGGCTGGAGGACCTCCCTTACGCATAAGCAATCGAAGGGTCAATGCTATAGAAGACGATGATGAAGATTCTGATTTTGACAGCTGGATCTACCCTACTACCAATGGTGGACCTAGTAACTGGACGACCAAATATTTTGTGCCGATTTCTTTTGTTTAGCAGTAATTATCTTACTTGTTTTTTCAGATTTATAATAAACAATATAAACTCTATGACTTTGTGTCTTACCCGAGGCACAATGGTTTATTTGTGAGGGTTATTATATGTCATTTTCATGTGTCATCAATAAAACATTGGACGTTTCTTGCATACAAATTTTGCGCTCTCTATTTTTATTTTTATCTATACAGCTATGCTCTTACACACACTCACATATCAAACTGTAGATCCGTATCCACTCTCCCATTGATAACAGTTTTGCTATTTCCAGTTATAACTTCGAAAATCTGATCAACCAAGCCAAGGACGAAGGTGAGGAAGATTGCGAGGTACCGGGAGAACATGCTAGACTATTACAGCAAGAAGTTAGGGCTATACAGCCACATGAAGAGCCAATGGAGACAATAAACTTGGGCACAGAGGTAGACATAAAAGAATTCAAGATCGGCGCAAATCTGGATCTTGGTGTCAAACAACGGTTGATACAAATGTTGCATGACTATGTTGAGATCTTCTCCTGGTCATATGAAGACATGCCTGGTTTAGACACTGATATTGTGGTACATCATCTACCAACTAAAGAAGATTGTCCTTCGGTAAAGCAGAAGGTTCGTCGCATGCGCCATGAAATGTCAGAGAAGATCAAAGCAGAGGTCATGAAACAGTTCAACACTGGGTTCCTAGTTGTCACCTCCTATCCACAGCGGGTTTCTAATGTTGTTCTGATGCCAAAGAAGGACGGTAAGGTACGGGTGTGTGTGGACTACAGAGATCTGAACAGGGCAAGCCCCAAGGATGACTTCCCGCTTCCCCACATTGATGTTCTGGTTGACAACACAACACAACACAAAATATTTTCCTTCATGAACAGTTTCTCTGGGTACAATAAGATCAAGATGGATCCTGAAGACATGGAGAAGACAACCTTCGTCACACAGTGGGGCACTTTCTGTTACAAGGTGATGCCTTTTGGGTTGAAGAATGCTGGGGAAACTTATCAGCGAGCCATGGTAGCTTTGTTCCATGATATTATTCACCACGAGATAGAGGTTTATGTTGATGACATGATAGCCAGGTCTCAAACGGAGGAAGATCACCTTGATCATCTACAAAAGTTGTTTGACAGGTTGAAGACATACAAATTGAGGTTGAATCCGAACAAATGCACATTCAGGGTAAGGTCCGGTAAGCTTCTGGGGTTCATCGTTAGTGACAAAGGTATTCAGGTAGACCCTGCAAAGGTGAAGGCCATACAAGAGATGCTGTATCCTCGTACTGGGAAGGAAGTTAGAGGCTTCTTGGGACGCTTAAATTATATCGCCAGGTTCATTTCACATCTGACTGCTACTTGTGAGCCAATCTTCAAGCTCCTGAAGAAAGATCAAGTAGTAAATTGGAATGACGAATTCCAGACTGCTTTCGAAAGAATCAAGGAATATCTTCAAGAAGCACTAATTCTGATGCCTCCGGTTGAAGGAAGACCTTTGATATTGTACTTAACAGTGCTAGACAATTCAATAGGGTGTGTGCTGGGGCAGCATGACGAGTCTAGTCGAAAAGAGCACGCAATATACTACCTTAGCAAAAAGTTTACCAACTGTGAGACAAGATACTCACTGCTCGAGAAAACTTTCTATGCTTTAGCATGGGCTGCTCGCCGACTAAGACACTATATGTTGACCCATACTACTTTGTTGATATCTAATATGGATCCAATCAAGTACATCTTCGAGAAGCCCGCTCTCTCCAGAAGAATAGCAAGATGACAAATAATCTTAACCGAATACGGTATCCAATATACAACCCAGAAAGCAATCAAGGGAAGTGTATTAGCTGATCATTTGGTACATCAGGCCATGGATGATTACTAGTCCATGAATTTTGAGTTCCCGGACAAGAATATTATGCTAGTGACTAACTACGAAGAACCTGGACCGAATGAAGGACCTGAAGAAGGATCCCGATGGACCATAGTTTCTGATGGAGCCTCAAATGCACTCGGTAATGGCATAGGAGCTGTAGTCATATCTCCTGAGGGATGTCCTACTCCTTTCACCTCCCGATTATGCTTCAACTGTACCAACAACATGGCAGAGTATGAGGCCTGCATCATGGGTCTTAAAGCCACTATCGACCTGAGGATTAAGTTCTTGAATGTTTTATGGGATTTAGCCTTGGTGATAAGTCAGATCAAAGGAGAGTGGGATAAGAAGCATCCGAACCTCATCCCATACAAAGAGCACGTACTGACATTTCTCTCACACGTTGAGGAGGTAATCTTTGAACATTTCCCACGAGAGGAGAATCAGTTAGCAGACACGCTAGCTACCATGTCTTCTATGTTCAAGGTTAGGAGGGACAACGAAGCTCCCCGAATCACCATTGAGAGGTTGGATTAACCAGCGTACTGCTGTGAGATTGATACTGAAGAGGTAGTAGACAAACCCTGGTTTACAAAGTAAAAAGGTATCTCAAGGCTCAAGAATATCCCGAGGGGGCATCTATCAATGATAAGAAGTTTCTGAGAAGGTCCACCATAAAATTCTTCCTGAGTAATGGAATCCTCTACAAGCGCAACCATGACTCTACCTTACTGTCGTGTGTAGACAAGAGCGAAGCAGAGAGGATTATGGCAGACTTACACGAAGGTACCTTTGGAACTCATTCTATTGGACATACCATGGCCAAGAAGATCCTACGGGTAGGATACTATTGGTCCACTATGGAAGCAGATTGTTATCAGCACTCCCGAACTTTCCATAAGTGCCAGATCTATGCTGATAAGGTGCATGTGCCTCCGGTTCCCTTGAACGTCTTGACGGCTCCTTGGCCCTTTGCAATGTGGGGCATTGACATGATTGGAGATATTGGACCTACCGCTTCCAATGGGCATCTCTTCATCATGGTGGCCATTGATTACTTCACGAAGTGGGTTGAAGCTGCCTCCTTTGCTACTGTGACCAAGAATGTGGTGGCGCGATTTATCAAGCATAACCTGGTTTGTCGTTACGGCGTCCCCGGAAGAATCATAACTGACAATGGTAAGAATCTTAATAACACGATGATCACTGAGCTCTGTAAGCAATTCAAGATACAACATCATAACTCTTCTCCCTACCGGCCGAAGATGAATGGAACTGTTGAAGCTGCTAACAAGAACATCAAAAAGATCATACAGAAGATAATAGTGACATATAAAGACTGGCATGAGATGTTACCATTTTCTCTTCATGGGTACCGCACCTCCGCACGGACGTCAACAGGGGCAACACCCTATTATTTGGTATATGGTATGGAGGCAGTCCTACCTATTGAGGTCCAGATCCCTTCTCTAAGGATTATGAAGGATGCGAGTTTGAACGAAGACGACTGGATCCAGACTCGACTTGATCAACTAAATCTGATCGATGAGAAGAGGCTTACTGGTGCCTATCATGGTCAAATGTATCAGAAACGAATGATCAAGGCTTTCAACAAAAAAGTCAGACGCCAAGAATATCAGGTCGGGGATCTAGTGATCAAGCGCATCATACTGCCACAAGGTGATCCCAGGGGCAAATGGACACCCACATACGAAGGGCCATTTGTGATCAAAAACATTTTCTCGGGTGGAGCCATGATTCTAACCACCATGGGCGGTGACGACCTTCCTTACCCTGTCAATGAGGACATAGTAAAAAGATACTACGGATGATTAAAGACCAGCTAGGTTGACAGGCCTAAGCAAAAATAAGGGCTTCCCAGAACACCAAAAGGGTTCGGGCAAAAATAAGGGATGAAAACGAAAAAAATCTGTACACCCGGCAAGTCGAAAACCTGAAAAGGCAGCTTGGTCAAAAAGGGGTATCCCGGTGGACTGAAAACCCGAAAGGGCAGTCCAGGAAAAAGTTAGGGATGTAAAGCGTATCACTATATCCCATTGGATCACCTTGCGACCAGGCCTCAGTATCAACTTTCAAACTCGAACGGCCCCAATCAATCTAATCAGCTTCGGACAAGCAACAAAGTGATGAGACACTCGAAGACATAGCGGCAATAGCAGAATTGAAACTTAAATGGGATTATTGCACATAGCTGTTTTCTTTTCGTTATACACAATATTGTATAGCTTCCATTTTTAGGGCGGCGTTCTCTTACTAGAGCGTCAGCCTCCTTGTACAAAAACGCCTGTTATAGGCCGACTTCGAAAATTAATACAAGTCATTTTTACAAAACCATTTGTTTTTCTTTTTCTATTTTGTTTTGAAAAAATGTCCAATGGTTTATTCTTGACATATACATTTGAATATGATTGTTGTTCATAAATATTTGTAACTTAAGAAACAGGGGCAAAAACTAAAAAATGTCAAACCCGACACTTACTTTGTCCAGCAGGTACCGGGGCAGAGACAACTTTGAAACAAAGTCATCAGTACATACGACCCCATAACGTCTGTACTCCCCACAGAGTAGAGGTAATCAAAGCATTGATATCAGGTTCCCTAAGCAGGATACACTATCCCTAGCCAGGTTCCTTCGGAAAACTGACATCTATATTCCATGGCCGAATTTCATAATCGCAAGTGGGTCATAAATTTTTCTCCCGAACAGAGTTTATTTCTCTGAATACAGAAGCTCAATCCCCGACAGAGTTTATCCCTTCAGCTATGGAAGTTCATCCTCCAACAAAGCTATTTCCCCGCAGGGTTATTCTCAAGCAGAGTCTCTCCCCCGGCAGAATATCCGTAAACAAGGAGCAAATCTCCATCATAGTCATCTCCGTTCACCATCCCCAGCGGAAGTAGAAGAACCACGGTTTTCTACCACAGTCACGAATGCTATTTCCAATACTCTCCAGTAGCAGTCAGGGATTTATTTTCCCAGACTCGGATATGTCACAATAGCATATCATGTTCATACATCATGACATGCGCATATATATCGCATACATCATAATCTCATTTATTTTGAGAACATCATCCCACAATGCATTTCATGCATTACATATAATTAACCTTGTTATCTTTTCAGGAACGACAATTATCATCAATAATCCCAACAGTTATACATGTCACATTTGCAGGCAACTAATGGAAAATCAGTTCCCGAAACCAAATGGGTCAACCAACCCACGTGATTAAATGAAGCAACCTTACCCAGGTTCCTTCCTGGTTTAGATGAAATTTTACCCAAACTCGTCACGAAGTAACCCTACTATCCAGGTTAATTCCCATAAGCCCTACTATCCAGGCTTTCATTTCGAAGTAACCTTACTATCCAGGTTCCTTCCCATAAGCACTACTATCCAGGCTTTCATCTCGAAGTAACCCTACGACCCAAGTTCCTTCCCATAAGCCCTACTATCCAGGCTTTCATCTCGAAGTAACCCTACTATCCAGGTTCCTTCCCATAAGTCCTACTATCCAGACTTTCATCTCGAAGTAACCCTACGACCCAGGTTCCTTCCCATAAGCCCTACTATCCAGGCTTTCATCTCGAAGTAACCCTACTATCCAGGTTCCTTCCCATAAGCCTTACTATCCAAGCTTTCATCTCAAAGTAACCCTACGACCCAGGTTCCTTCCCATAAGCCCTATATCCAGGCTTTCATCTCGAAGTAACCCTACTATCAAGGTTCCTTTTCATAAGCCCTACTATCTAGGCTTTCATCTCGAAGTAACCCTACTACCTCGGTTCCTTCCCATAAGCCCTACTATCCAAGCTTTCATCTCGAAGTAACCCTACTATCCAGGTTCCTTCCCATAAGCCCTACTATCCAGGCTTTCATCTCGAAGTAACCCTATTATCCAGGTTCCTTCCCATAAGCCCTACTATCTAGGCATTCATCTCGAAGTAACCCTACTATCCAGGTTCCTTCCCATAAGCCCTACTATCCAGGTTTTCATCACGAAGTAACCCTACGACCCAAGTTCATTCTCATGGCCCTATTATCCAGGCTTTCATCTCTAAGTAACCCTACGATCCAGGTTCGTTCTCATAAGCCTTACTATCCAGGCTTTCATCTAGAATAAACCCTACTATCCAGGTTCCTTCCCATAAGCCCTACTATCCAGGCTTTCATCTCGAAGTAACCCTACGACCCAGGTTCCTTCCCATAAGCCCTACTATCCAGGCTTTCATCTCAAAGAAAACCTACTATCCAGGTTCCTTCCCATAAGCCCTACTATCCAAGATTTCATCTCGAAGTAACCTTACTATCCAGGTTCCTTCCCATAAGCCCTACTATCCAGGCTTTCATTTCGAAGTAACCCTATGATCCAGGTTCCTTCTCATAGCCCTACTATCCTGGCTTTCATTTCGAAGTAACCCTATGATCCAGATTGCTTCTCATAGTCCTACTATCCAGGCTTTCATTTTGAAGTAACCCTACGATCCAGGTTTCTTCTCATAGCCCTACTATCCAGGCTTTCATTTCGAAGTAACCCTACTATTCAGGCTTTCATTTCAAAGCAACCCTACTATCCAGGTTCCTTCTCACAGCCCTACTACCCAGGTTTTCATTTCGAAGAAACCCTACTATCCAAGTTCCTTCTCTCTTATCTCCAGACAATATTTTACAACATTGTAAGACTTGGACCCGACCAGACACGGACGATTTCACATTTCCCCAGTAAGTCGCTGTACAGCCTGGACCCTGACTAGATATGCAGCTCACTTTTGTCTCATCAATCAAGAGTTAATTCCCCAGTAGAGTAATGGACAACCGAAGCTCCTATAATCTATTTCCCAAGACATAAATCAACATTCCCCGGCGAAGTCCTCCTCAACGGCAGATACAAGAATTCTCGTAAAGGAATCTCTTATGCAACCGATATCTTTTCTGGATGGCATCTTTAAGCCCATCTCCAACGATTCTCTGTCCACTTACAAATGGCATCTGTAATCTCATTCCTGATATCACCAATCAGTATTACTTTATGCGAGTGCAAATTTCTGGGCACTCTAGTGTTCGATAATCTTCCACCTTCAGATTGCGAAAGGCGGGCCATCCAATCTACATCCCCAGGTTTAAGAAGATTGAACAGGGGAAGTTGTTGTACCCCAGAATTTTCCCTCTCATTTCACTCAAAGGCATGCTGTTGTACCCCAAAATTTGCCCTCCCATATTCCTCAAGATTTCTCAAAGGTTGCACAGTCAAATCACCTCCTAAGGCAGTCAAGTCAAAATTAGGGTTTTGTGTTGCATCAAGGTCCTTACATCCAAATGACCTCAAGTGCTCCTTAATGTCCTAACTTATGCTCAAACTCAGGTTCGGCTCAAGAGTCAATTCTTTAAAGAAGGTATCCGACTGTGTGAGTTTTCTCGAAGAAATATGGTGAAAAAAGTGTGCTGAAAGTGCAGTTTTTACGCACTAAAAAAATCATAACTTGAAGATCGTGGCTCGTTTTGAACCCGTTCCGGTGGCCAAAATTCCGTCTTGACATTATCTACGTTTTCATCTCTCACGGCTGGAAGCCAATTTCAATCAGAAAGTCTTCAAAAATGTGGATTTATCAAGTATTTTCATACAGAAAATTTGTGACAGAAGTTTATTTGCGTCATGTTCAGAAAATCATAACTTGGTCGATTTTCATCGTATCGAGCTGGTTCTGGTGCCAAAATTTCAAAAATTGAGTTGGCTACATTTTCACAGAAGGTATTGAGTTCAAACGGTATTCAAAAGGCCTTCTTTGTTTGCTCCGAGTGCGTGACGCGCCGAAAATCCTGAATGCTGAATATTATTTCATCTGGGTCGAAACTTCGAAAATTCATAACTCGGTCAATTTTTATCGGATTGGGCTCATATTTTTACACAAGGTCACTGACTCAGAGATCTACAACTTTTCTTCAAAAGTCGAGACCAAATTATGCACCGATCAATACCAGTTTTTTATTGAAGAACGTGTCAGAGTCGACACTTGAGCCCAAAATAAGTTTGTCTGAGCTGAAACTTCAAAAATTCATAACTAATTCACCGTTTATCCGATTGAGCCGATTTTCGGACAGGAGTTAGTTCTTGATGTCGGCTACATTTTGTTTTCACATTTCAACTTCAAAAATTGCACTTAAGTCCCTGAGATTTAGCCTGGAAAGTGACGAACTCAAGTAAACATTGGAGGCCCAATTGCACATTCAAAGCCCATTTTCTTTACCCTAATTTCCATTATATAATCACCTTCTTTTCACACAAACCAGGGAGGAAAAAAAAAGAGAGAAAAAACCTTGCCACAACACTGTTAGAATATCAAATTCTTTCAAGAACCCTAAAACCTTGAAATCCTTATTACAAATCCCTCTCTCACTACAAACAAGCCACCACAGTTACAAACCAACACCTCACTACTTCTTCAGTAAGGGTAAGGCTGGTTTGATCTCCATGATCAAAAGGGTATAATCATTCATACATGCCATATTGTGCCTAAACATTAAATTTCTTCATATATTGGCTTTATTTGCATTTTATGATTTTATTTAATGTGTTCATGAGATTCAACACTGCAGATTTAGACAGGATCCCATGCAGGTTCATTAAGGAACGTTGAGGCCAAAAGCCAAAAGCCAAATGCCAAATGGCCAAAAGAACAACTTATGCATGACACCAATACATGGCGAGACAGACATCCTGAGAAGATTAAGGAACGTTGAGGCCAGAACACAAATGGCCAACAGCCAGAACACAAATGACCATGAAACCCAATCCAATGGCCAAAGAATGCAGACCACGGTACTCAGGAGTCAATGAACATGCACGTGATGTCAGAAAGTCAAACAAGGCTTTTTGTCTAATGGGCCAGAATACTTCAAAAAAACCTCCCCTTGGGCCTGAAACCCCCATTGGTTTGCATCCTTTTTAATTTTATTTTCTTTTCTTTTCTAATTCTTTTTTAATTGTTTTAATTGTTTTTTTCACCATAAAATAATTTTCTATAATAAAAACAGAAAAATAAAAAATACAAATATATTTAATTATTATTAATTTCATCACTAACCTATTTTTTTTGTAAATAAACTCTAACAATTAACTTAGTTAAAATTTAGGTTTTAAACTTTAATCTTTTTCTTAATAAGTAAAAAGTATCTAGAATTAGGTTTTTTTGACATTTTCATCTTTTTCTTAAATAAATTATTAATCATCATTATTTATCATTATTATTAATTATCATTAATTTTGTAAATAAACATGTAAATAAATAAATTAACTAGTAAATTAGGTTAACTTTAATATTTTCATTAATAATTAAAATAATCTAGATTTAGGGTTTCCTTTTAATTTTAATTTCTTTATTTCATAAATACAAAAAACCTAAAAAAAATTTCTTTTGTTTTATTAAATAATTAATTAACTTTTAATTCCATTTAATTTCAAAAGGGTCCAACGCCCTCGAACATTCCATTTGTATTCTTTTAGCACGTTACTTTATTTTCTTTGTAAATATTATGTAACTGTTCAAGCCATGTAATAGTAATTAGGAATTTATTTATTTTCCGCATTTTTATTCCAAACGGGTCTTTGTTAATTTGACGATGTATAGACCCGCGCCTTGTAATAGCGTAGGATTTTACTTTCCGCATTTAAATTTCCGCACTCTTAAAACTGCTAAACTTTGCATGAAAGAATGTATGGCCTAAATTAAAAACAAGCGTAGATCACCATGATACGTATACAAGATAAAACATAACTGAAAATAACACACAAATTCACACACCACTCTTAGGGTACGCCTCATTGTTGCCTTACCTTCGAAACATGGTCGTCGAGTATAGGACGTTTTAGTAAGTCCTTATGTCCATAACATGATCCAGTTGCCTCGGAATTAAAAGGATCAATGTTATAAGGGTAGCTTCTAAGGTGTCCTACTGTTGCTCTGGTGACCACACTGTCCCTAACAATCGAATTGACCCGAACACCTCCAACGGTGGTGCTACCTACCTCTCAATGGTGGGATGGCACTACCTTAAGGACATTTACACAGCCTAATTCCTTAGGGTAGGTAGATGACTCATAGATACTTGCTCTAAAAAACAAATCAAAACTCTTTTCACACCGACACTTTCAAAAAAGCTTTCAAAACAATTTTTCAAACACTCTTGAGGACTGATACAAGAGTCGATCTGAAATCTTTAAAACGAAACTTTTTCAAACTCACTCACAATTGAAAATCAAACACTTTTGAAAATACAATGAGCAAGTATCTAAGAGCCCATGGATAACCATGGATAGAAAGGGTGCTAACACCTTCCCTTTCTATAAATCTACCTCCCGAACCGAGAAACTATCTCATAAGGAATTTTGATGTGCTTTTGTGCTGTCCATGTTGGAGAAAATAAAAGACAGTGGCGACTCTTGCTTCTGCGACATTTCGCGAACCAGCATTAAACAGTCAATTCCAGATCCACCGATCACACATGCCTCTAGAGGTCCTCAACTGCTCAAGTTTGATTAAGGGTTGACCAGACAAACTCTCTCCTAAAGCAATGAATCTCCAATTAGGGTTTCCATTTTCATCAAGATGGATAAGCTCCAAAGGCCTCAAATCTTTTTCATGGTCTTAGTATGTTCTCAAGACCATCAATGTCAAGTTTCATGCCTTGCACAAGAAGTTTGCTCAGTCAACTGCTCAAATGCCTAAAAATTAACTATACTAGGTCAAAAGTCAATTGTGACGCACATAAAGTCAAACTTCAAAGATTTTTGGTCAACATAACCATTTTTGAAGTAAAATAAATCATTTGATCAAGGGTTGATCATGATTCCTCAAGGAATTCCCTAAATTCATCAAAACTCAAAAGTTGCTAAATTAGGGTTTCTATAGGAAAAGTCAACCAAACTTTGACCAGGCATAACTTTCTCATACTTTATCAGAAATTTACCATCCAAGGCTCATTTTGAAGAGGATTCAATTCCCTACAACTCATCTTCATCCCTCAAGTTCATTAAATGCACTCATGAAAAGATATAAATTCATACATTATAGGTCCTTTTCAAAAGTCAACGAAAACACCTTTTGGGTAAAAACTTCTTATATGAACATGGAAGACCCATTGTAGATGAAACCAAAAGGGTTGTTTAGAGGACATCCTAATCTTTCTAAAAAGTCCAAGGACACCCCATTAGGGTCAAAATTGAGAGAGATGTGCATTGTCAAAATTGGTCATTTTTGGAAATTTGCACAAAGTCAACCATGCCCAAAATGCATTTTTCTTCAAATTGGCCCAACTTTTTATGCTCGCATCTTACTTCTAGCCTAATCCATGACCCAAATTCCTTTACATTCATTATTTGATTTATTTATTTAATTTATTTTGATTTTAATCATTTACAAATCAAATTAAATCAAGTAAATGATAAAAAAATAATGAAGATTTGTTTTGATTTGATTTTGAATTGAATTACAATCCAAATATGCTGTATAATACCAAGAAAATTCATGCAATCTTGGAAAGGGAGGAAATATTCACATTTGGAAAGATTTGAAGCATAATGAAAGCACATTAATATCTTTGATTCTTGCCAAAAACAATACCCTAATTTGATTCACATACATATACATAAGTATTGTGAACCCTAACAAAAGAACACAGACGCGCAGCCTGCCTCAAGGAGTCAAACAAATTTCAAAATTCTCAAAGAAAAGTGAGACTTGAATTTATCTCTACAGGCTGATTCAAGCCATTCCAAAGACCAAATCACGTTCCTGGACATTCATTGAAGCGATTCCATCCCTTTCCAAGCTCTGAAGCATCAAGAATCACGTTTAACATCCATCACGGTTTGCCTCTTATGCTCAGTTTAGACTTCAATGATTTACCCATCATAAGTATGTTTTAATCATGTATTCATGTCTAATATCACATTTGCAATGTTTCTGGATGGTTTAATCTGCGTATGGCTACAGGAATGGCATGATGCCATTGTTAGGGTTTCAAGGTCTCAAATTGGGGATTCTCTATAGAGGCGAAGTTAGGTCAGATCAAGGATACCAATGAACTCAGGGAGTAATTTCTAGTTGATCTATGCCCTTAGTTAGGATTTATTTGGATTGTATTACATTTTTGAATGTTGCAAGATTATAGCTATGGACAAAAACTGTCACTATAGCATTTAGTGACAGTTTTGTTCGTAGGTAAAGGTCTGGCATCAAAGACAACAGTTCTGGGGAGAAGACGATGATGTGGCTGATAATCATTGGAGGATTTTAATTACACACACTTCCCGAGGCATATGATTTTGTTTCTTTTATAATTTCATTATGTTATTATATTAACAAATAAACAATGTAGCACGAATGGCAAAGGGTAACGCTGGTAAGAGGAAGGACCTGGGTTCGATCCCAGGTCCATGCATTTTGTTATTTTCCTAACATGCTTTGCAGGATCCCATGCGCCTCACCTTCAAAGGACCATCATGCGTCCCCAAATCCATCTATTAGATCTATCTCCAGTCAGATCTAACACTCAGCACATGCAGACCATGGTGAACCCCCAGAGGCTAGCTACACTGAATCCACACGCAGGCAGGTGGGCCTATTATTTTGGGCTTTGCAAATTCATCCATGCACCCACCAGTTTGCTTCATCACTCCAGGCCCAATTTCTTTTTCTTTATTATTAGTTTGTTTTAATTTTTTTCTATTTTTTTTTAATTAATCATAAAATCAACCAAAATCACAAAAAAATAGACTTAGGTTTTTTTTATAATTAAAATTAATTCTTGTAAATTAATTTAATTTAATTGATTTCAACTTGTTTTCTTTAATTTAAAAATCAAGTAGAAATTAGGTTAAATCTTAAATCTTTTTTTTTTCATATAAAATACCAAAAAAATATTTTTTTTTAATTAATTAGATTTAGGTTAAGATTTCAAATAATTTTCTCAATAATAAAATACAAAAAATATTTACTCTTTAATTGATTAGATTTTTTAAGACTTAGACTTTATTCCCGTCTTAATTCTTCGCGCGTTTATCTCTTGCCGTACCATTATTTTTCAATTAATGTAACTGTTGACGATTTGTAATAGTTTCAAATTAGGGTTTTATTTACTGTTTATCCCCAAGTTTTGGTTAAGTAACCCCCTATCCAAGGCCTTGTAATAGTTAGGACTTTAATTTCTCGCACTTTTACTTTCTGCTATTATAAACTGCTAGATAATTTATAATAAATTTGTATGCGAAAGATAAATCAACGATAAAAATAGTAGATCACCTTAATTATACAAAGATTAAATAAACTGGAAAAAAAACTTGCACATGCTCACTCCTAGGTTTTGCCCCACTTTGGTTGCCTTCGGTAAACGGTCATGAAGTATAGGGAATTTTAGTGGTTTCCCTCTAGTCTCAAAAGATAAAAAAAATGACCCATTCGAATGTTGCCTCGGAAAGATCTTTAAGACTCTAGGGTAACTACTAAGGTTTCCTAATCATTGCTTTAGTGACTGTAATTGTCCCTTCGAATGTCCCTTAAATTCCAACGATGGGGCTACCTACTCCTTAATAGTAGGATAGTGTTGTCTAAAGGAAATAAGAAAACGAATAGCCTTTTCTGAGTAGGTAGAAACTCTTAAGTACTTGCTCAAACAAACTTTTACACTATACACTTTCAAACAAACTTTTCAAAATAAAGTTTTCAAAAACACTTTATCACACTCTTGAGGACTAATACAAGAGTCACCATAAAGTGAATCGCCACACTAAGGAAATTTCAAAACTTTTTCAAAGCACACAAACACACAAAAGCAATTTAAAAATGAGCAAGTACCTAAGAGCCCATGGAAAACCACTGATAGAAAGGGTGCTAACACCTTCCCTTTCTATAATCTACCCCCCGTACTCAGAAACATCTTGAAAAAGGTTTTTTCTGTTTTTTCCCTTTTCCTTTGTTGGATGAAATAAAATTCGGTGGCGACTCTTACTTACCGCAACATTTGCGAACACAAAATGAAAACCAATATTAAATGGTCGGTTCTACCACCATATCACACTGTGCTCCAGTGTCGACCATGTTTTCCCCCTTGGAAGCTGCATTGAAACATCTCTTGGAAACTGAGATGTCTCCATGGATGGTGGAGACGCGGGCTCTCTTGGTGTAGAACTTCATTTTTAAAAGGACCATGGAGGATACGGCAGTTAGCTCAGCCAGTGTTGATCTCCCCAGGATGCAGTTGTAGAGAGACGAGCAATCAATCACTAGAAACGGCACCTTGACCTGTCAAGATGTAGTTTTTTCCCCGAATGTGACAAAGATCTCGATGTAGCCCTATGGCTTGGAGGTCAAGCCGTTGAATCCTTGCAGGTCAGACCCCATGAATGGTGACAAATGGGTATCGTCGAGATGTAGGGTGTGAAACAGGTGGGTGTACATGATGTCGACAAAACCCCCCTTGCTGACCAGAATGCGATGTACATCGATGTTGGACATCCTATCCCTCACCAACAAAGGAATGCTTAAGTTTACAGCTCCGTCGGGCAGCTCCTCAAGGTAGAAAATGATCAGATCAAATTTTCCCTTGAACCTTTCAAGGATTACTGCTTGGGTTGAGGCTGCGTCCACCAACTTGTTGAGTTTCCTCTTCCTTGAATTTACTGAGATATCGTTGAATCCCTCTCCAAATATGACCATGGAAGAGGGGAAATTCTCCCATCTACTATGTGTGGACAAGGATTCTTCATCTTTGAAGTTGTTGGGTACGTGTAAGTCCTCGGGCCTTGAGACAGAGAAAGCCACCTGGAGGGGACCCGGTTCATTGGATGGTCGATTATCCTCCTCGATTTATTTAACCTCGCGGGTATCCCGGAGAGGTGCGTTATTTATTTTATATTTCCCGAGTCTCCCTGCCTTGATGAGAGTCTCGACGGCATTCTTCTGGTAGACACAATCTTCGACCAAATGGAAGTGGCTCCGATGGTAATGACAATATTTTGTTCTGTCGGCCCCGGGTTTTACAGGGACAAGTCGAGGACATCTGACGTCGCCATCCTTAACTCAGCCTTGGAGGATTCCGCAAGGATACGCTCGTGGGAAGTGGTCAACAAGGAGTAGTCTATGAATCGTCCGACTGGTCCTCTGTGCTCGTAGGGATCGCGAGGTTTCTCCTCCCTTCTCTTCTCCCCATTCCTTTGAGACGGGTCCGTGTCATGGTGTTGCAGCATGTTAGTTGGTCAGTGGTTTCTCGAATTGCAGGCTCTGTAGGCTGCTTCTTTTTCCTCATAGTCCATGAATGCTCAGGCTTTTTCGAGGAGAGCGTCGAAAGACCCGGGGGGATCAATGTCGACTGCCTCTCTAAATTCAATTCCCAGGAGGAATCCTCTCTCGAGCAGATATTTTTTCATGTGATCGAAACTTGGGACCTGAATGGCCTCGTGATTAAACTGATCAATATACTCCCTAAGGGTCTCGTCGCTTCGATGGACGATTGCCTCGAGGGCAGCCTCAGTCTTAAGGTGTTGACGAGACACAATGAAGTTGCTGATGAACTAGTTTTTGAGGCTTATCCAAGAGGTGATCGACCTGGGGGAGAGGTTCTTATACCAATCCATGGTTGTTTTCCTTAGCATCATCTAGAACAACCTGCATTTAATTGGGCCCCTGATGTTGTCGTAGTGGTGCATCGCTTCAAACACGTCGATATGGCCGACAGGATCAGCAATATCGTCATACTCCTTCAGTAGGGGAGGCTTCTCCATTCCTTTAGGAACGAGAGCCTCCATGATAGATTGGGATAATGGACCGTGGGGGTCGTCTTTGTCATTTCTATCTGGAGAGTGAGAGGGGGTCTGGTTGTAGTGGCAGTCGTTTTGTCGACTTTGGCCACGGGGAGGGTTTACTGGCCGAGACTGCTTTTCTTTATTCCCCCTGTTTCTTTTATGCTCAGGGGGTCGTCGCTCCTTGCACAGGGGGCATGACCTTGCTTCCTCGCAGCTTCGGGCTAACTCCTCTCCAATGCAGGGCATCGCCCAAATCTACAGAGAGAAGGGCTTTGAGAGCTATCCCATCTGTGTCTTTGCGGGGGAGATCGGAGGAGGTCCTCTTTTTGTCGGGGAGGAGGAGGAGTTCGAGAGTCGGGTATTCTATATCTTCTGGGGGCCTGGCGTGTCTGCTCGAGCGTCATCAGTCGCTCACCCGGTGAGAAAATCATGTAGTTGGTCTGGTGTATTATCATAATCAGAGCTCTGGTCATGGCGTAAACACCTTCAGGAACGGGGATCTTCTGATATATATTGGGTTCATAATTCCGTGGAGTATGGTAGTCATCATCACGCGGTTGCAAGAGGGTGGATGAAGACGCGGTTAGTCTGTCCCTGTAGTCTTTCTCAGGACCAACCATGTCATTGTTGTTTCCCGCATCGTTGTTACCAACATTGTTGTCTCCAACTTTGTTGTTGTTGGGGTCGGTAAAATGGACGTTTTGGTTATCGTCAAAAGCTTGGTCGGCCATGACAATCGGAAGGCTGATGAAGATTTTTTTGGTCCCGAAAGGAAGACGAGGAAGTTGGATTCCCACAGAAGGTGCCACTGATCGTACTTGATCATAAGGAATTGTTAAGGCCCATGAGCTTCAAGTCGAGCAGTAGTTGAATGTGAAGTAGGGGGTACCTGCAAGATACTCTGATGCCAAACTAAGGTTCAAGTGCAAGAAAGTATGAGAGTATGAGTGAATAAATGAATACAAGACCCTCTCAAGTGAGAAGGTATTTATAGCCTCCAACACTGGGCCAAGGTCTTCAATAATGGGCTACGATGAGGCCCAACAAAGAAGACTTCCAGGGTTTACGGGTGTATGAGTCCAATACGTGGCCTTCTCCCTAGTCAACTGCCCCGAGAAAATAGGGAAGTTAGACCCGTTGTTCACGGAGGGCGGGATGATGACGATATGTACACATGGGTTATGCTCCCCTAGTGGACACGTGGGGAAATTCCCAATGGTCCTCAGTTTGGGTTGCACGCTTTTGGGCCTTTGTAAATGTACTAGATTTGGCCTCCCCAGCGGTGGGGTAAGTGTCAGCCCAATCCAGAACAACAGGTTTGTCGGGCTTCTCCGGTTTCATGGTGACCTCGTTGGTCATAAGGAGACGATTGTGTTACGTGTTGTATGTGTGTCATTGGCTACGATGATTGGAAGCGTAATTAATCAGAATGATTTTTTTCTGTCTTTCTTCCTTCCAATTTTCTGTTCTACCATTACATGTTCAACATCAACAGCTAAATATACATGTTAAAAACTAAAATTTGATTAATCCAAGTTGTTTGACTTTACAAGGTTTATGTGTACAGGTTCCTTTGATCTGAGTTTATGACTATGGTGGTTGATGTTTATTTTTTAAACTATAGGGCAATGAGATATCGACTATGTGTTAAAAGGAAACAAGTCCTGGTACTTATTTTACAGGCCATCACTTATGAAGATTATTGTAAGGTTTAAAAAGAGGATTACATGGAAGGTTTGTCCGATTTGTAAAAAGATGGGTCCATTGTTTATGTTATGTATGGTGGATGTACTTGAAAATTAGTTTTTGTGTGAGTGTTAGTTTTGAAAATTGATAGTAATGCATTAACAATAAAAATCATAAATCAAAGGAGGGAGAACTGATATATGGGTGTTTTGCGTTTGATCCTAATTGTTGTGGATAGCAAGAGTCGCCACCGACTTTTCTTTTATCCAATAAGGAAAAAGTGAAAAGAACAGGAAAGACCTTTGAGATTATTTTCTTGAGTTCGGGGGGTAGGTTATGAAAAGGGAAGGTGTTAGCACCCTTTTCATCCGTAGTTATCTACGGGCTCTTAGTTTCTTGCTAGACCACTTGCTTTTGTTTGAAAATGAGCTTGTGGTATGGGTTTTGAAAGTATTTTGAAAAGTGTCTTTATAATGATTCTCGTCTCTATAAGAACGCGTATAAAGAGCTTTATCTTTTTAAAAATGTTTCAAATGAAAGTGTTGGTGTATAAAATGTTCTTGTTGTGAGCAAGCAAGCAACTAGGAGCATCCTACCTACTCAAAGGGTCTTAATGTTCTTTTTCTCCTCCTTTAGATGTTGCTATCTTACCATTGATTTGGTAAGAAGCCCTATCATTGGATGTGAAGGGATGGGCGTGGGACGTTTGTATAGTTATAGAAGGCAACCTGTGGGACATTTTTAGCAATGTCGTTTAGGGACTATATTATTTACCGAACGAATCTTTAAGGTTCATCTAGGAACTACGATCTTTTATCGAGGGTCTTTGCTAAAACGCCCATATTCGAGGGACATGACTATTTTCCGAGGCAACAAAGTGAGATTACCCTAGAGGTGCATGTATGAGTGGTGTGTTTAATTGTATGCATTTAGTCTTTGATTATGGTGGTCTACTTGTTGGTTTTATCTTGCCATACATAACCTATCTTACTAGCAATTATATGAAAAGTGGTAAACTTGCGGAAATTAAACTAAATCCTAAGCTATTACATCATTAGGGAGATGGGGATACAGTTTACAAATGGGTATGAAATAGGTGTCTAATTATTACAACCATATCGAATAAGTGGACAGTAATGAAGAATATATATATATATATATATATATATATATATATATATATATATATATATATATATATATATATATATATATATATATATATATATATATATATATATATATATATATATATATATATATATATATATATATATAATGCAAAAATAGTGTAAAAAGAAGGAAAAACTGCATTTTTTGACTATTATGTGTCGACACATGTCGTTATGCATCGACACATAACTTTCCTTGACCCTGCCAAACCAAGTCAACTAAGTATGAGTCAACGCATAATAGGATGCGTCGACTCATTTCCTGCTTGTGTCGACACATACGCATTTTGTGTCGACTCATGCACCTTCCATCTTTCTATTTTGGGACCTGGATAGCAGTATGATTCGATGCATAAGGCCATGTGTCGACTCAAACCCTCTTTTTTCACTTAGAATGAGTCGACCCACGTGAGTATGTGTCGACTCATGTTGCAGTTTTTTTGCCTCTATCACCATTCTTTTGCATGTATTAGTCATTTTTCAACATATAAATGATAAAAATAAACAGCAAGTAAATAATTAACTTCGAGAGTAGTGATTACTTCATCTTATCTTTAGAAATAAACCAAAAATGATGTATGGAAAATATAAGGCTAAGATTACTTACCTTGCAAATGCACTTTAGGTTTTGAGTCTGAATACCCTTCAAGATGCTGTGTGGACTTTAATGAAACTCCGGGAAGCTGCTAGACCTCCCTTTGTGTTGAAGGTTGCTGAACCAACTCCAAACAGTCAAGTTTGTGTAATACTGTCTTTTGTTTAGAAGTTGAGAATAAGGGGACTATAAAAATTGTTCTTGTGCTTGAACAATATCTATGTGATATGAAGTGTTTAGAGGGTTTATGGGAGAGATTACAAGGTTGTAAAATAATGGGTTGAAGATCTTTTCTGTTTTGTGAGTAAAAACAAAGCTGAAGATGAGCAGAGTTTTTTATGGATGAACTGAGTTTTATCAATGAGCTGGGTTTTATGAATGAGTTGGGTTTTATGAATGAGCAGAGTTTAACAAAAGTTCTGTTTTTCTCTTATCTCATTTTTTCTCCCAAAAAATCTCCCTTATGTCTTATGAAACAGTCCCTTTTGTAGATCCTTGACCGAGGTTTAGGAGGGAAACAAATAAGTTATTTTGAACTGTTTTTGCCTACTGCTTTGATACTTTTTCCACACAATTTTATTTTTCCATTTTGGTTTAATTCTATGGCTTGTTATGATACAGGTTGGAGCAGACTGTATAGAGCAGTTTTGGACTTGTTTTTTGGAAAGATTTTGGACTATATAGGACAACATATGCAGGTTTTTGTGATAGGTTTGTGGTGCAGTATAGCACAAGGTTTTTTTTGTAGGACAACAATGGAGCAGGGTTTTGGAGTGTTGTGGCAATGTATAGAAGTAGCATACCATACTTTGTTCAGTAATAACTTGGACAACATAGTTTGCAGCATCAAACAAAGTTTGGTTTGTGGAGCAATTTATGCAAATTCTATCAAATATAAAGCATTGTGGCAAGGTTTTGTGTCAAATGAAAAAGTCCAAACAAATAAAAAGTTTAGGATTTGTAAACTTGCAAAAAATGCCACTTTGTAATAACCTGAATTATTTGTAACATCTTGAACTATTTTGAATTGTAGTGACAAGATGTCATGAAGCAATGAACTTAACTTAGAAAAATTTCCAAGTATTGCAAAAGTTGGATTTTTTACTTTCTTGATTTTTGATGATCAAATTTCATATTTAGATATCTTGATGAAATATGATTTTTTGGGACTCAACTTTGGGTAAAAAGTCAAAGTTTGACTTTTTAGTGTACAATTAACTTTTCCCATCAATTGACCGAATTTTATCTATCAATCCACTAATCTCAGGAGATGAATTGAAATGTGAAATTAGGTCAAATTGACGCACTCGGATCCTTGAGATCATGCTTCCAACCAAAAAGACAGGCATTAGGTCAAAAATCAAAGTTCGATCATTTTCAGTCAAGAACCCTAATTTTGCTCATTTTGCCCTTTTGGTAATCTAAATGACTTTCTTGGAAAATTGTGGTCCAAGACTTTGAACTTGATAAAAATAATCCTGGGGGTCCATAATGATCTATGTAATCATTTGAAACATTAGAAATCTAACTGCCTTTGTACAAGCTCAAACCCTAATTTGAGGCATCAGTGCTGAGGAGATTATTTTGACCTAGTCGATACTTGCACAAACTTGAGGCAATGAAGATCTTTGTAGTAAATATCTTGAGAAATGAGAGGGAAAATTTTGGGGTATAACAATATAGAATAAATTTTGAAAATAAAAGCCATCAGAAAGAAAAAAATTGAAAATAAAAGGGAGGCCTCATATGAAAATCATTGGCCAAATAATTTTGAAAATAAATTGCTAAAGTGAGTTTGTGAATGAAGTGTGTGTAAGAAATTGCAAAATTATGGATTTCGTGGATGATCATTGATGACTAGAAATGTGAACATTGAGCGCTTTTTATAGTGTGACTCTGGGTCAAAAGTTAAGCCCGATTGATCTAGTTTTGGTAAGATTTATGCAAATTGAGACTTGATTAAAACTTAGAGGACAAGATTATGAACTTAGACACTTTTGTAACTTTTCTCAATATTGTGATTGATTTGTGATTGATAAAGATTTGATTCTGACAGATTTTATTTATTTTCTTAAATTTAACTATTAAGGACATAAAATCAAAGATTTAAAAATATTTTTTAAAATACCTCTAAAATGGAAAACAAAAATAATAATAAAGTAATTAAAAAATGACTTTTTTTAATCTTTTTTATTTAAAAACACACAAAAGGATATAAATATAAAAATTAATTCAATGGGATTTGAACTCACAACCTTATACCTAAACTCCTTACATATGTATTCTTTCTGTAATACGGTGGCAGAACCTACTGTTGTACTGGTTTTACATTTGTATTCGCAAATGTTACGGTAAGCAAGAGTCGCCATTGAATTTTATTTTATCCAACAAAGGAAAGGGTGAAAAGAACAAAAAAATACCTTTCGAGATTATTTCTGAGTAAGGGGGGTAGATTATGGAAAGGGAAGGTGTTAGCACCATTTCCATCCGTAGTTATCTACGGGCTCTTAGATACTAGCTCGTTTGAAAATACCTTGTGTTTGTGTGTTTGAAAAAAAGTATTTTGAAAAGACGCCTTAGTACGGAGAACATAGTAATGTTTCTCGTATTGTTGAGAACGTATAGAGTGTTTTGTCTTTGAAAATATTTTAGAGAAGAGTTTGTGTATGTGCGAAAAATTGTTTTGTTTGTTTTTATGAGCAAGCAACTAGGAGCTATCTACCTACTCAAAAGATTTGTTCTTTTCCTCTTTTCCTTTAGATAGTGCTATCCTACTATTAGTCAGTAGGTAGCCCTATTGTTGGATGTTTTAAGGGACATACGAGGGTCATCGTACAATCATTGAAGGCAACTGGTAAAGACGCTTTACCAATTTCATTTAAGGGACTAGATCATTTTACTGAAAGGCAACACCGAAGGGTCATCAAGGGTCTATGATCTTTTGATTCAAGGGTATTTGCTAAGTTGTCACCACTTTTAAGGGACATGACTGTTGTTTTCCGAAGGCTACAAGTGGAGGTACCTTAGAGGTGCTCGTGTGCAAAGTGTTTTGTGTTTCAGTTATTATTTATCTTTGATGTTAAGGTCTTCTAACATTTTGTTTTTAGATCTTGCCATACACGTCCTAGTTACTACACAGTTATATATATATATATATATATATATATATATATATATATATATAAGCATAACTATAAGTGCGGAAAATAAAATGCGAGAAAGTAAAGGCCTACAACTATTACATCCCATAAGCAGTTACATAATAGAAAGAATGCGAGGAAATATAAACTACTACTATTACAAAATTACCCGTGCGATCTATACATATGTTTTCTAGTATTTAAATAGAAAATGAATAAATAAAAAATAAATTAAAGGACAAAAATAAAAAAACTAAAAATCTAAGCAAGAAAAAATGTTTTTGGTCTTTTTATGAGAAAAAAGAATTATGTGTTAATAATAATTTGAATTTGATTTATTAAAATAAATTAATCATAAAACCCTAATTATAATTAGTTAATTAACTAAAAAAGTGATTAAAGTAATTAATTAAAATTAATTTAATTAATAAAAACCTAAGTCTAATGTTTTTGTGATTTTTTTATTAAAATATGATTGATTAAAAAAGAAAGTAGTTAATTAAAACATAAAAAAAAAATGAAAGTCTCAGGAAAGAGAGTGACGACGAGGATGAGAGCTGAGATTAAGTTTCCGGGCTTGTGTGCCCGCTTTTATTTTAACCTGGACTGGTGGCCTGTGCGCCCATATATTTTGTTTTGTAAACTTTTGACAAGGGCTTCGCCTGATTTTCTTTTGTTTGGGCCTGCGTGCCCGTACTTTTGTAATCCTTTGGACAATGTCGGCCTACATGGTCGGCCATTGTAGGTGAATTTATTTTGCCTTTTATTTTATGTTAGCTATTTGCTCGTTGTTGTGCTTGACTTGTTTATTTTGTTAAATATGGAATTTCCATGAGTGGAGATTTGTGTTCTACCTTAGTTTTGGTCGACATATGTTGAGATGTGTCAAGAAAGTGGAGTAGGAGTCCGTAGAGACAAGTTCAAGATCGCGGTCGGGGTCTTGACTTTGTTGAAGGGGTGAAAAACACAAGAAGGGGGGGTTGAATTGTAAAACTGGAAACTTAAAGCAAATGACAAGGTATTTTTATCCTGGTTCGTTTGATCTCAAACTACTCCAGTCCACCCGTTCAAGGTGATTTCGCCTCTCTCCAACGAGGTCTTAATTCACTATATTCAACTGAATACAAATCTGTTTTAGCAACTGCTAAAACCTTCTTGATTCAAACCACAATCCGGTTTGTCAAGGCAACACTTTCTTACAAAGGAATAATCAAATGTGTGTGAATGTTTCTACAAAAACTATATCACAACTGTGATGTTTACACAAATGAAGCTTAGAATACTAAGTTGCTAAACGCTAATAGAGTATCAGAGTTTGGTGGTTTAGCAAAACTTGTAGAGTGAAGATTAATGATCAGCTTTTTACGTGTAGAGAGTTTGGAAGCATTAACCGTGATAATCTTCAAAGCTTGGTTTATATAGCACTTTGAGAAGATGAACGTTGAAGCAAATATTCTTGATTCAATGCTATTTACAAGCTTTCCTTTCTGAGCAGATCTTGTCTAGAATGATGCCGTTGGTATTGATTAGCTTTCAATGCACAGTACCGTTGCTTCTTCAATGCACGATCTGGCTTGGCTCATTCTGATTCTGCTTTGCTGCTGATGAACTGATTTGATTCTGTATCAGAGTATTTTACGCGCAGTTCTGTTCATCAAGCTTCAGCATGTGCAAGCGTTGATCTTCTGATCTTGACGTTCTGATTCAGCAACTTCTGATGCTGATGCACAAACTCATATTCTGATGCTGGGAACGTGATCTTGCTTATTTTAATCAGCATATCTGCAAGTCAGAGCATAGTAATTTTAAGTAGCATATAATTCAATCATGAAATATTTAACTACTATATCTTTTCACTTTGTTATCATCAAAACTTAATTATAGGGTACTAGATTCAAACATTGTTCTAACAATCTCCCCCTTTTTGATGATGACAAAAACTAGATATTTTAAATGAAAAATAACGTGAAAAGGTTATCAGATCTATGTATCAGAATAAGAAGTACGGAGAAGTTAGAGTTTAAGAAATACTCCCCCTGAGTTTGTTACTTCCCTTTGATATGCGTGTTCTTCAGAGTCAGATCTTTTTCTGTCTTTGAGCATCAGATTGTAAGTCTTTGACTTATCAGAAAGCAGAGCTTCAGAGCTTTTCCTGTCAGAGCTTTGCTTCAGATCAGAGTGTTAGGTTGATCAGAGCTTCATATATCAGAACTTCATATTTGATCAGAGCAACATGGTCTTCTAGTCTTCATTGTGTTCAAGAGCTTCCTTGTGCCTGTAGACTTAAAGACAAAACAGAAAAACATTTCAAGTAATAGATAGTTAGAATGTTTGAGAGTTTCTGTCTAGTTATCCGTTATTGATTTAAATATCATTCTTGTTCTCCCCCTTTTTGTCAGCAATCAAAAAGTGCTGGTGATGTGCTAAAATGATTTAGATCAGAAAAACTAATAGTATTAAAGATAGTTCAGAATCAGAGCAAAATAGCATTACAAGCCATAGTCAAAACATAATCAAAAGTACATCAGAAAATAAGGAAAATATAGAGAATGTCATGCATGAAAAAATTTCAAGGTTGTGGGGGCATGCGTGAGAACAGGCTTTCCAGCATTGCCTGAATCTTTTCAGAAGTTGCATTCTGCTTCTGAACCAAGGTGACAACAGAATCAATTTTGCTGTCCTGGACATTCATCCTTGCTTCCATCTTCTGATTATTCTCATCCATCCGCTGCTGTAGACGCAAGTCATTCAGCCTTAACTCTTCCAGAGCCTGCCTGTCCAAGGCAGCTTGAGAGCTTTCAGCAGGAGGAAGCTTCTCAGAACTTTCAGCTACATCTTCTGCTGGATTCTCTTCTTGAAGAGTCTTGTCTTCTTCTGCTGGTTCCACCTGAGCAGCTTGCTCTTTCTCAGACCACGATTCAGAGTCCAGAGGAAGCACAACTTCTTGAGGCAGCTGACTCTCAACTTCCTTCAGCAGCTTGCTAAAGTTCTGTTGAGCCTGCTCATAGTTGACGTCCTGCAGCTTGAGTGCTTCAGCACGAACCCAAACTCTGAACTGTGACCAGAGCTGATCAGAAGCAGCTGGGTCGATCATCCCGGGACAGACTTGCTTCAAGGAAGCAATCCACTGCAGCATACCTGTTTCAAAATCCAAAATACCAGAGCCAACATCTAATTGCTTTGGTTTGGGAATGGCCAATTTGTGTCTTAAATCAGCAAGACGTTCAAGACTTGTTAAGTCAATGAATGTTTTGCTGGGGTTTTCAGAGGATTGGCTTTCAGAGGTGTGCTGAGGTGCTGTCTGTTTTGGTGGATGGTTATCAGAGTCAGAGGATATGTCTATTGGAGTGGTTGGAGTTCTTGGAGGTGTTGATTCCTCTGATGATGGTAACTGGGGTGTGATAATGGTGGTTCCACATGGCAACTGTATTGCCAGCGGTGAAGGTTGAGGTGAGTGGGGATCAGAATGATGAGGAGATGGGGTTTCATAGCGATGAAACTCTGTTGGAGATGAGGGAGGATTATTTTCTGGTTGAGGAGGTGGAACTTCTGATTGTTCATGGATCAGAGGTTCTTCTGTGATAGGTTGTTGTGATTGTGGTTCTGGTTCTTGTTCTGGTTCTGGTTGTGGTTGAATTTCTGGTTCAGGTTGTGGAGGAGGAATATTTGGTGGTTCAGAGTGAGGTTGAACAGAAGTATGTTCACGCTCAATGTCAGCTAGCACTCTATCAAGTGCTGGTGTTGTTGAAACAGTTGGTTGTTGTTTGGTAATTTTGAGAGGAATTTTAATTCTGGTTCTTCTGAGTTGTAAGTTCTCAGAAGGGTCTTCTGGTATGTTTTCATCAATAGTGGGGATTGGAATGGAAATTCTGTGAGAGGTTTGGGGTGGAGCAACAGATGTTGGAATAGTATTTGAAATTGAAATAGGAGCAGTAGATGGATTACCTCGTTTCTTTGGAGTCTGGTGAGATGATCCTTCTGCTTTCCTCTTCTTTGACTTCTTCTGAGCCATTTCAGGTTGAACCTGACTCAGATCCTTGATCTTCAGCTTCGAACCTGCAACTTCTTCCTTGAGAGAATCTGGATACTTGGCAACCATATCAGGGTGAGATTCCATCTCAGAAAATCTTGGGAAATCATTCAGAGGCACTCTTCTTCTGGAGATGTCAGCAGTTGAAGAAGCTCTGGGTTCCTTCCTGATATTGTCTATTAGCTTCATCTTCTTCAAATTCTTAGCATTCAGCGCTTTTCCAACAGTTGGTTCAAAATTGCCCAGTACTTTAGCTTCGCTCAGATAGTCTATCAGCTTATTCTCTGTCAGAATATCTGAGATAAGCCTCCCAAATGGTATCCAGTCTCTTTTCGTCCTTTCTTCTTCTCTAGTCTCTTTCACACTTGTCTTCAGATGATTGAACAGGAAGTGTGCCAAATATCTTCACCCTCTGATTAATAAAGTAGATCAGAAATTGCTGATCCACGTTTATATAGTCAGGAGAGCTTGTTGGCTTCCTGTGATTGAAACAGCCTAGAACAATCTTGGCCCACACTCTGAAGTGATCCTTCAGATCCTTGATTTTGCTGCTGGGAAGACCAAGAGTGAAAATGCAGTTTGCTACCACACCAATATCCGGACACCTATCAGCCATGTCCACACAACGGACTCCGCCACCACTCTGACCAATTAACCTAGCAATGAGGTCTTCAGAAATTATGATCTTCTTTCCCATAACAGAGGAGACGACTAGATGCTTATCAATCTTGGCATGAATCCAAAATTCTTTGACAAGTTCTGGGAAGGTTGGTCCAACCAATCGATCAAAGTACCTCTCCCACCTTTGAGTTTTGACTTCAGCAGTTAGGTCAAATCCATTTTCCTTCAAACTTTCGAAATCCACTATTAACTCAGAGAGAACCTCAAGATTCTTTACTGGTGTGAGAAGAGTTCTGGTAGGCGCTTGATATTGCTCAGAGGTTTCCTTCTTCTGATTTCCTGCAGAAATGCTGGAGGATGCCATTGTTCTCACACAAAAGGCTTGAGAGTGATTTGAGAAAAGCTAGGGTTTTGAAGGAGATATGCAGAAAAATTCTTAAGAGATTATGAGTAAGAGTAAAGATTAAGAATGAAGAGTAATGTGCTTAAATAGGATTTTCAAAAATTATTTTGAAAAATAAAACGTTTTTAAGAGAGAGAAAAAAAATAATGATTGCAATTAACAAGCGTGATTACTTTTGCATTTAATGCTTGCTGATTTTGGGGGATTTGAGAAAGATACTTAAAAACGGTTACCAGACATGTGTCTCAATGCACCCAATCAGCGTTTTCCTTTCTCAGAAACGTGCACGCGTTCTGCTTCAGGGATTTGCTGATGATTGGATGACACTTGTTTGATATAGTGATCAGCACGTCTGTCTTTGAGATTAGACTCTCAGATCTTCAGACTTGCCTCTGATACAATCTGCATGTTCTAACTTTCTGAAACAAAGATTGATCAGAAGTTCACAGTAATATAATTACATTCTGAAAGATAAAAATATGGAATTAAAGCATTTTCATTCTGGGCATACTTTCATGCTGAGATGTTTCAGAATGAAATTAAACCTATCTTCTGAAAGGGGTTTTGTAAAGATATCAGCCCATTGATGGTCTGTATCTATAAATTTCAAGTTTAAAATGCCTTTCTGAATATAGTCCCTAATGAAATGATGTTTTATTTCTATATGCTTAGCTCTAGAATGTAAAAAGGATTCTTACTTAAGCAAATAGCAGAAGTATTATCACAAAGAATAGGAATGTTACTCTCAAAAATCTGGAAGTCTTCAAGCTGACTTTTCATCCAGAGCATCTGTGTGCTGCAACCAGCTGCTGCTATGTACTCAGCTTCTGCTGTTGACAGAGCAATAGTTGATTGCCTTTTGCTGGACCACGAGATCAGATTTTCTCCCAGAAACTGGCAGCTTCCAGAAGTACTTTTTCGTTCCACTCTGTCTCCAGCAAAATCAGCGTCGCAGTAGCCTACTAAACTGTAATCACTAGATTTTCTATAAAACAAACCCAGATTAGTAGTACCTTTCAGATACTTGAAAATTCGCTTAACAGCTGTTAAGTGAGATTCTCTAGGATCTGATTGGAATCTAGCACAAATACATACACTGAATAGAATATCAGGTCTTGAAGCAGTCAGATAAAGGAGAGAACCAATCATACCTCTGTAGACTTTCTGTTCTACGCTTTTGCTTACCTCTTCTCTTTCCAGAATGCACGTGGGATGCATTGGAATCTTTGATGGCTTACATTCTGAGAGGTCAAATTTCTTCAGAAGATCTCTGATGTATTTGCTCTGATGAATGTAAGTTCCCTCTGGAGTTTGATTGATCTGAATTCCTAGAAAGAACTTCAGTTCCCCCATGAGGCTCATCTCAAATTCTGCCTGCATACACTTAGCAAATTTTCTTCCAAGAGAAGGATTAGTAGAACCAAAGATTATATCATCAACATAAATCTGACAGACTAAAATGTCACTCTTAACTGTTTTACAGAATAGAGTGGTGTCCACTTTCCCTCTGGTGAACTCATTTTCAAGCAGAAAGTTACTTAGCCTTTCATACCAAGCTCTGGGAGCTTGTTTCAGACCATACAGTGACTTTTTCAGTTTGAAAACATGTTCTGGATGTTTTGTATTTTCAAAACCTGGGGGTTGGTGAACATACACTTCTTCTTCTATATAACCATTTAAGAATGCACTTTTGACATCCATCTGATACAGAGTGATGCCTCTATTAACAGCAAATGAGATTAAAAGTCTGATAGATTCTAACCTGGCGACTGGAGCAAAGGTTTCTGTATAGTCTATCCCCTCTTGCTGACTATAACCTTGTGCAACCAGTCGTGCCTTGTTTCTGACGACTTCACCTTGTTCATTGAGCTTGTTTCTGAACACCCATCTTGTTCCAATGACATTGAATCCTTTTGGTCTTGGAACGAGATCCCATACGTCGTTTCTGGTGAATTGATTCAGCTCTTCTTGCATTGCCAGAATCCAGTCATTGTCCAGAAGTGCTTCATCAATGGAAGAAGGTTCAATCAGAGACACAAGTCCCATCAGAGTTTCTTCAGAGTTTCTGAGGCTTGCTCTTGTTCTGATTGGATCTTCCTTTCTTCCTAGAATGGATTCTTCTGGGTGATCCAAACTGCTTCTGGGTACTCTCTTCTGAGGTTGATCAGCAGCAGTTGTAGGATTTCTAGCATTGCTTCTTTCAGACGTTGAAGGAGTGTCTGTGTTGAGAGCTTCTGATGACTTGTCTTCAGAACCTGCAAATTCAATTTCTATACCTGCAAGATTTTCATTCTGCTTTGACTTTTCAGAGTCAAGCTTGTCATCAAAACGAACACTGATTGATTCTTCCACAATCTGTGTTTCTGTATTGTATACTCTGTACCCTCTTGAGCGTTCAGAGTATCCTAACATAATACACTTCTGTGCCTTAGAATCAAACTTGTTCAAATAATTCTTAGTATTTAACATATAGCAAGTACATCCAAATGGATGAAAATACGAAATGTTGGGCTTTCTGTTCTTCCACAATTCATATGGAGTCTTTTCCAGAATAGGTCTTATTGAGATTCTATTCTGAATGTAGCACGCTGTGTTTATTGCCTCTGCCCAGAAAGTCTTAGCAACGTTTGTCTCGTTGATCATGGTTCTGGCCATTTCTTGCAATGTTCTGTTCTTTCGTTCTACAACTCCATTTTGTTGGGGAGTTCTAGGACAAGAGAAGTCATGCAGAATGCCTTTGTCATTAAAGAATGACTCAAAATCTTTATTTTCAAATTCTCCACCATGATCACTTCTGACTTTAACGATTCTAAGATCTTTTTCATTCTGAACTTGGTTACAGAAGGTAACAAACACAGAGTGTGACTCGTCCTTGTGTCTTAAGAACTTTACCCATGTCCATCTGCTATAGTCATCTACGATTACTAACCCATACTTCTTGCCACTGACAGAAGCAGTCTTAACTGGTCCAAATAAGTCAATGTGCAGAAGTTCTAATGGCTTAGAGGTAGAAACAACATTTTTGGATTTAAAAGATGGTTTTGCAAATTTGCCTTTCTGACATGCTTCACACAGAGCATCTGAATTGAACTTCAAATTTGGAAGTCCTCTGACCAGATTGAGTTTGTTAATCTGAGATATTCTTCTCATACTAACATGCCCCAATCTTCTGTGCCAGATCCACTGCTCGTTGTTAACAGACAGAAGACATTTTACGTTCTGACTCTTAAGTTCAGAAAGTTTGATTTTGTAAATGTTGTTTTTCCTCTTACCATTAAATAGGATAGTCCCATCTTTCTGACTAACAGCTTTACATGATTTTTGATTAAAGATTATATCATAACCGTTATCACTTAATTGACTTATGGATAACAAGTTATGCATCAATCCATCAACAAGCAGAACATTATTAATAGAGGGAAGATTTCCGTTACCTACAGTTCCAGAGCCAATTATCTTTCCCCTCTGATTGCCTCCAAAGCCAACGTGGCCTCCAGGCTTAAGTTCCAGGCTTTGGAACATATGCCTTCTTCCCGTCATGTGACGTGAGCAGCCAGAGTCCAGGTACCATGACTGGTGTTTCTGACTTGCTGCTAAAGATATCTGCAACATGTATTATTTTATCCTTAGGTACCCAGATCTTCTTGGGTCCTGTTTTGTTAGTTTTACCAAAACTCTGATTGAATTTTGGTTTCACAAAGTGATTGCTACTAGTATATTTGATGTCATGTGTGTGACCATACACAAAGTGTGAATTTAGAGGAGTGTACTTAATTGTTAAATCCATGACATTTTTAGGTGTAGGATTCTTACCTAGGTATCCTATTCCTTTCCTGCCGTTTCTGCTAACTCCATAGATCATTGAAGCCATTTTGCTTCTATCTATGCTTTTAGCAAGGAACTTCTGGAAACTATGATCATACTCCTTGATGATCTCATCAGCGTTGCTGGGAGTTTCAGCAATTGGTTCCTTCTGAGAGTTTTGTAAAGAGTTTTCTAATTTTAAAATTTTATCTCTCAGCTCAGAGTTTTCCAATCTGAGACTCTCAGACTTATTAGAGTCAGATTCAAGAGTCCTTTTCAGGTCTCTGAATTTAGCTCTAATCTGCTGATAACGTTCCAGAATTTCATTTAGGCTTTCAGCAAGTTCAGCCTTTGTAAAATTAACAGCGAAGTTAGGGAATACCTCTTCTGTGTCTGATTCTGAGTCTGAGTCAGAAGCTTCACTGTCATCTTGAATGTTAGCCATAAGCGCTAGGTTCGCCCTTTCATCATCTGATTCTGAGTCAGCTTCAGACGAGTCAGAGTCATCCCATGTGGCCATGAGACTTTTCTTCTTCTCTCTTCCAAACTTCCTTTTTGGCTTTTCCCTCTGAAGCTTTGGACAGTCACTCTTGTAGTGACCTTGCTCATTGCACTCGTAGCAGATGATGTCTTTTGTATTTGGCTTCTTGCTACCTGAGGAGCCTTCAGATCTTCTGTGTCCAGAGGAAGAATCTGTCCTTCTGTGTCTGGAAGAAGACTCGTTATGATCAGATCTTCTGGGATTCCTGAACTTCTTTTGTCTTTGCTTCCACAGTTGATTTACTCTTCTGGAGAGAAGAGAGAGCTCGTCTTCTTCTGATGAGGATCCATCAGATGTTTCTTCAACTGCCTGCAAAACTTTAGATTCAGATTTTCTGTTAGATTTCAAAGCTATAGGCTTACCTTGCTTCTGAGGCTCGTCAGCTTCCAGCTCTATCTCATGACTTCTGAGGGAGCTTATAAGTTCCTCCAGAGTGATTTTGTTGAGATCTTTCGCCAGCTTCAGAGCAGTAACCATAGGCCTCCACTGCTTGGGTAAACTTCTGATTATCTTCTTGACATGGTCAGCAGTAGAGTACCCCTTGTCCAGAACTTTGAGACCAGCTACCAGAATCTGGAATCTAGAGAACATAGTTTCAATGGATTCAGATTCTTCCATTTTAAACGCCTCATACTTCTGAATGAGCGCCAGAGCCTTTGTTTCCTTGACTTGAACGTTGCCCTCATGCGTCATTCTGAGAGAATCAAAGATGTTCTTAGCTGTGTCTCTGTTGGAGATCTTCTCATACTCAGTATAGGAGATAGCACTGAGAAGGATGGTTCTGGCCTTATGGTGATTCTTGAAATCACGCTTTTGTTGATCAGTCATTGACTTTCTATCAATCTTCTGACCAGTTGCATTAACAGGGTGCGTGTATCCATCTGTCACCATATCCCACAGATCAGCATCATGTGCTAGAAAGAAGCTTTCAATTCTGTCTTTCCAGTAGTCAAAGTTTTCTCCATCAAAGACTGGAGGTTTGCCGCTGAATCTGTCTCTATCCTCATTGTTGTCATTGCTGAAATGAGAGTTGTTTCCTGCCATAGTGTTTTTCTGATGCTGGATCTTTTACTGACACGGTTAAGTGTTTTAGCTCAGAACCAGGCGCTCTGATGCCAATTGAAGGGGTGAAAAACACAAGAAGGGGGGGTTGAATTGTAAAACTGGAAACTTAAAGCAAATGACAAGGTATTTTTATCCTGGTTCGTTTGATCTCAAACTACTCCAGTCCACCCGTTCAAGGTGATTTCGCCTCTCTCCAACGAGGTCTTAATTCACTATATTCAACTGAATACAAATCTGTTTTAGCAACTGCTAAAACCTTCTTGATTCAAACCACAATCCGGTTTGTCAAGGCAACACTTTCTTACAAAGGAATAATCAAATGTGTGTGAATGTTTCTACAAAAACTATATCACAACTGTGATGTTTACACAAATGAAGCTTAGAATACTAAGTTGCTAAACGCTAATAGAGTATCAGAGTTTGGTGGTTTAGCAAAACTTGTAGAGTGAAGATTAATGATCAGCTTTTTACGTGTAGAGAGTTTGGAAGCATTAACCGTGATAATCTTCAAAGCTTGGTTTATATAGCACTTTGAGAAGATGAACGTTGAAGCAAATATTCTTGATTCAATGCTATTTACAAGCTTTCCTTTCTGAGCAGATCTTGTCTAGAATGATGCCGTTGGTATTGATTAGCTTTCAATGCACAGTACCGTTGCTTCTTCAATGCACGATCTGGCTTGGCTCATTCTGATTCTGCTTTGCTGCTGATGAACTGATTTGATTCTGTATCAGAGTATTTTACGCGCAGTTCTGTTCATCAAGCTTCAGCATGTGCAAGCGTTGATCTTCTGATCTCGACGTTCTGATTCAGCAACTTCTGATGCTGATGCACAAACTCATATTCTGATGCTGGGAACGTGATCTTGCTTATTTTAATCAGCATATCTGCAAGTCAGAGCATAGTAATTTTAAGTAGCATATAATTCAATCATGAAATATTTAACTACTATATCTTTTCACTTTGTTATCATCAAAACTTAATTATAGGGTACTAGATTCAAACATTGTTCTAACATTTGTGGCATGAACTTCCCATCGAGAGCTGTGTGTTCTGCCTGTTGGGTACTTTGACAGTGGAGCTCGATCGAGGTGTCCCCGTCGGGATAAGGTTCTTCTTGACCAATAAGTAATAAACCTGCCTTTCACTATTGGTTGGAGGCTATGTTCGTACCTCCACATGCCTCCGTGGTCGAGCGCACCCTATCATTTGTCAGAGAGGGCACGTCGACTACTAGGCCCTAATGTTTATCAGGGACCTAGCTGTAATATTGTTTCATCTTTGTAGCGTTCCATGGTCAAGGTAGCGGTTCTCCACTTAGGCGTTTGAGGTATTTGGCTCCAGTTCCAACTTCCCCATGGACACGGTACGGTCCTTCCCAGTTGGCGGTCATATTTTCTTCACAGGAATCTTTTTGATTTCTTTGCAAGACTAGGCTACTGACCTGGATTTCGCGTTTTATGACTTTGGTTTCATGACGCATGGCTATCTGTTGTTTCAGTGTGGCTTCATGAAGAGATGCCCCTAATCGGATTTCTTCGACCAGGTCGAGCTCTTCCCTTAGGTCCCCGTCATTTAGTTCTTCGTCTAAAGGGACTTCAGTTCACTTGGATGGCTCCATGATTTCCACGGGGATTACGGCTTCAGGGCCATAGGGTTGCCGAAATGGGGTTTAGTCGGTCATCGAGTATGGTGTTGTTCGGTAGGCCCACAAGACGCCATGCAGCTCTTCGACCCACCCTTTTTTGGCTTCGTCCAACCTGCGCTTGATTCCTTGCAAGATGACTCTATTTGCAGCTTTGTCTTGCCCGTTGGTTTGAGGATGCTCGACAGACGTGAAATGATGTTTGGTGCCGAGCTTCACGATGAACTCTTGGAAACTTTAATCGCTAAACTGTGTCTCATTGTCGGTGACGAGCGCTTATGGTATGCTGAATCAGGCAAGCAAATTTCATTTTTAGAAATGAAAGATGTTGTGTGATGTGATTCTGGCCTAGGCTTCGGCCTCTATCCACTTCGTGAAATAGTCGACGATCGTGATCAGGAATTTATTTTGATATGATCCTTGTACGAATGGTCTAAGGATGTCCATCCCCCACCAGGAGAACAACCATGGGGATTATAGTGTTTTGAGTTCGTATAGGGGCGTGACGTGCATGTTCGCGTGTCTTTGACATTTGTCTCTTTTTTTGACGTGCTCCTTCATGTCTTGCTGCATGGTGGGCTAGTAATAGCCTTCTCGTAGCTCCTTTCATGCCAAAGATTTTCCGCCCAAGTGTTTGGCGTTAATTCCCTCGTGGATTTCCCGTAATATCTCAGGGATTTTGGATTCCTCGATGCATTTCAGTTGTGGGATGGAGAATCCCCACAGATAGATTTTGTGCTCGACCACCACGTAAGAGAAGGCTCGTCATTTGGTTGCATTTTCCTCTTTTGGATCAACGAGCAATTCTCCCATCGTGAGAAAGTTAAATACCAGGGTCATCCAACACGAATTATCCCCGATAGAATTCACCTCGGGCGGTGCTATGAGTTTTTTGATACTCGGACGTGAAAGGGATTCTTGGATGATAGATTTGTTCCCACCTTTCTTCTTTGTCTCACGAGTTTTGAGAGTATGTTGGCCCGCATGTTCTGTTTGTGAGGAACATGTTTGATTTCTTTCCGGTCAAACTTTTTCATCTGTTCTTTGACTAGGTTCAGGTATTCGATGAGGCTATCGTTCTTAGCGTGATATACTCCTCGAACTTGAGATGTAACGAGTTGGGAGTCCGTGAATATTTATACTTCTCGGGCACCTAGATCTTCGGCCAGCCTTAATCCTGCGAGTAGAGCCTCGTACTCAGCTTGATTGTTTAAAATGGGAAATGAGAGGGCGAGGTAATGTTCAATCACGACGCCCTCTTTGTTTTCGAGGAGAATTCATAATCTGCTTCCCGTCGAGCTAGAAGCTCCATCTACGAAGATGGTCCGCTTGTGTTTCCCGCCTTCAAGGGGTTCGTGGGTGGTCATCTCCTTAATGAAGTTGGCCAATGCTCGGGCTTTAAGGGCTTTCCTACTCTCCTACTGAATGTCGAACTCCAAAAGCTCTAGGGACCATTTCAGCATTCGACCGACCATGGCTGGTTGACCTAGGAGCTGTCTCACTGGTTGATTTATTCATATGATGACTGTATGGACCAGGAAGTAATATTTGAGTCTCCTTTCCGCCATAATGAGGGTTAAGGCCACATTTAAAATTTGTTGATATCTGACTTCGGGGCCTGTAACACTTTTCTAGTAAAATACACTAGTTTCTGCCCGTCTGGTGTTTCGCGGACGAGGGCCGCACTCACGGCCTCGATGGAGACGGCCAGATAAAGGAACAAAGTTTCCTTGCTCTCTGGCCATGATAACACGGGCGATTGTGACAAGGATCGCTTAATGTGGAGAAGGGCTTGCTCGCACTCCTTCGTCCACTTGAATGCCGATTCTTTATGCAAGAGTTTGAAAAATGGGAGTGCATGTTGTGCGGACTTCGCCACGAAGTTGGAAAGAGAGGTGAGCATACCGTTCAGGACTTGAATGGATTTTTTCGAGCTTGGAGTGGGGAGCTCGGAGAATGCTCGGCATTTGTAAGGGTTGGCTTTAATTCCTCGTTCAGTAAGATAGAGATCGGGGAATTTGCCCACCTTGACCCCGAATATGCATTTCTTCAGGTTGAATCCCATTTTACATTGCCTTTCTTGGGCGAAAACTCTCTTGAGGTGAGCAGTATGGTCAGTTTCTGTTCAATATTTGTCGATCATGTCGTCCATATATACCTCAAGCATGTCCCCGATCTCACCGTGAAAGACTTTATTCTTCTTCCGTTGGTATGTTGCCCCTGCATTTTTTAGGCCGAAGGGCATTACGCTGTAGTAGTAATTGTCCGAATCAATCATGAAGACGGTGCAATGTTTATCGCTCATCGCCATGGGAATTTTGTTATAGCCCGAGTAGGCGTCCATAAATGATAAAATTTTGTAGCCGACTGAGTTGTCGACCAACATGTCGATGTTAGGTAAAGGAAAAGAATATTTGAGACATGCCTAATTGAGATCATTATAATCAAAACACATTCGCCATTTTCCATTATTTTTCTTAAGAAGTACAAGTTTTGAGAGCCAGGTTGAATACCGGGCCTCACAAATAAAATTTTCCTCTAGGAGGTCTTTTAAAACTTTTTCAGCAGCCTCTGCTTTTTTGGAAGACTGTCCACGTCTACATTGCACTACTGCCCTAGCGGCTGGATCAACAGCAAGTCGGTGACAAGCGAACTCAGGGTCGAGTCCAGGCATCTCTGCAGCACTCCATGTGAACAAGTCAGCATTCTCCCTCAAGCAGGCTTTGAGTTACTTCCTCGCCAGGTCATGGAGTCCAGCATCGTTCTTCACGCCTTTGTGAGGGTCTTCGCCGAGAGGGATGAACTTAAAGTCTCCATCTGGGATGGGTCAGAGAGGATCCTGTTCGTCATTAGAGGCTTCAACTTCCTCTTTGTCAAAGCTGGTGTAAAGAGAAATGGTGTCGATCTTTGGTGGAGCCTGTTGTTATATGATTCGAGTAGGCTTAGATTCAAGTCGAGCAGTGGTTGCTCTTTTGTCAGGCCGTGCTCCAGTGTTGACCATGTTTTTTCCCTTGGAAGCCGCATTGAAACATCTCTTGGAAACTGAGATGTCTCTATGGATGGTGGTGACACAGGCTCTCTTGGTGTAGAACTTCATTTTTAAATGGACCATGGAAGGTACGACAGTCAGCTCAGCCAGTGTTGGTCTCCCCAGGATGCAGTTGTAGAGAGATTGGAAATCAATCACCAGAAACCGCACCTTGACCTATCAAGATGTAGTTTCTTCCCTGAATGTGACAAAGATCTCGACGTAGCCCATGGCTTGGAGGTCAAGTCGTTGAATCCTTGCAGGTCGGACCCCATGAATGGTGATAAGTGGGTATCGTCGAGCTGTAGGGTGTGAAACAGGTGGGTGTACATGACATCAACGAAACTCCCCTCGTCGACCAGAATGCATTGTACATCGATGTTGGACATCCTCTTCCTCACCAGCAAAGAATGCTTAAGTTTGCAGCTCCGTCAGCAGCTCCTCAAGGTAGAAAGTGATTGAATCAGATTTTCCCTTGAACCTTTCAAGGATTACTGCCTGGGTTGGGGCTGTGTCCACCAACTTGTTGAGTTTCCTCTTCCCTGAATTTACTGAGATTTTGTTGAATCCCCCTCCAGATATGAACATGGCAGAGGGGAACTTCTCCCATTTATTGTGTGTGGACAAGGGTTCTTCATCTTTGAAGCTGTCGGGTACGTGTAATTCCCCGGGACTTGAGACGGAGAAAGCCACCTGGAGGGACCCGATTCATTGGATAATCGATTATCCTCCTCGATTTATTTAACCTTACGGGTGTCCCGGAGAGGTGTGTTGTTTCTTTTGTATTCCCCGAGTCTCCCTGCCTTTATGAGAGTCTCAATGGCATTCTTCTAGTAGACGCAATCTTCGGTCAAATGGCAGTGGCTCCAATGGTAATGACAGTATTTTGTTCTGTCGGCCCCGGGTTATACAGGGGTAGGTCGAGGACGTCTGACGTCGCCATCCTTGAACTCAACATTGGAGCATTCCGCAAGGATACACTCGTGGTAACTGGTCAACAAGGAGTACTCTATGAACCGTCCGACTGGTCCTCTGTGCTCGCGGGGATCGTGAGGTTTCTCCTCCCTTCTCTTCTCCCCAGTCCTTCGAGACAGGTCCATGTTGTGATGTCACGGGATGTTAGTTGGTCCGTGGTTTCTCGAATGGCGGGCTCTGTTGGCTACTTCTTTTTCCTTATAGTCCATGTATGCTCGGGATTTTTCGAGGAGAGCGTCGAAAGACTTGGGGGGGCTCAATATCGACGGCCTCTCTAAATTCAATTCCCAGGAGGAATCCTCTCTCGAGCAGCTATTTTTTCATGTGATCGACACTTGGGACCTGAATGGCATCGTGATTAAACTGATCAATATACTCCCTAAGGGTCTCGTCGCTTCGTTGGACGACTTCCTCGAGGGCAGCCTTAGTCTTCAGATGTCGATGAGACATAGTGAAGTTGCTGATGAACTAGTTTTTGAGGCTTCTCCAAGAGGTGATAGACCTGGTGGAGAGGTTCTTGTACCAATCCATGGTTGTTTTCCTTAGCATCATCCAAAATAACCTGCATTTAATTAGGCCCCTGATGTTGTGGTAGTGGTGCATCACTTCAAACCCGTCGATATGGTCGACAGGATCAGCAATACCTTCATACTCCTTCAGTAGGGGAGGCTTCTCCATTTCTTTAGGAATGGGAGCCTCCGTGATAGATTGGGATAGTGGACTGTGGGGGTAGTCTTTGTCGCTTCTATCTGGAGAGTGAGAGGGGGACTGGTTGTAGCGGCAACCGTTTTGTCGGCTTTGGCCACAGGGAGGGTTCACTAGCCGAGACTGATTTTCTTTATTCCCCCTGTTTCTTTTCCGCTCATAGGATCATCTCTCCTTTCACGGGGGGTGTGACCGTGATTCCTCGCAGCTTCGGGCTAACTTCTCTCCAATGCAAGGCCTCTCCTAAATCTGCAAGGAGAAGGGCTTTGAGAGTCGTCCCATCTATGTCTTCGTGGGGGAGATCAGGGGAGGTCCTCTTTCTGTCGGGGAGGAGGAGGAGTTTGAGAGTCGGGTCTTCTGGGGGCCTGGCGTATCTTCTCGAGCATCATCAGTCGCTCACCCGGTGAGAAAATCATGTAGTTGGTCTGCTTGATTATCATAATCAGAGCTCTGGTCGTGGCGTCAGCACCTTCAGGAACAGGGATCTTCTAATATATATTGGGTTCATAATTTTTTGGAGGATGGTAGTCATCATCGCGCGGTTGCAAGCGGGTGGATGAAGAGGCGGTTAGTCCATCCCTGTAGTATTGCTCGGGACCAACCATGTCGTTGTTGTTTCCCGCATTGTTGTTTCTAAAATTGTTGTCACCAACTTTGTTATTGTTGGGGTCGGTAAAATGGACGTTTTGGTTATCGTCAATGGCTTGGTCGGCCATGACAATCGGAAGGCTGATGAAGAGTTGCTTTGGTCTCGAAAGGAAGACGAGGAAGTTGGATTCCCACAGAAGGCGCCACTGATCATACCTGATCAGAAGGGATTGTCAAGGCCCACGAGCTTCAAGTCGAGCAGCAGTTGAATGTTAAGTAGAGGGTACCTGCAAGACACTCTGATGCCAAATTAAGGTTCAAGTGCAAGAAAGTATGAGAGTATGAGTGAATAAATGAATACATGACCGTATCAAGTGAGAAGGTATTTATAGCCTCCAACACTAGGCCAAGGTCTTCAATGATGGGCTACGATGAGGCATAACAAAGAAGACTTCCAGGGTTTACGAGTGTATGAGTCCAGCACATGGCCTTCTCTCTGGTCAACTGCCCCGAGAAAATAGGGAAGTTAGATCGGTTGTTCACAGAGGGTAGGATGATGATGATATGGACACATGGGTTATGTCCCCTAGTGGACACGTAGGGAAATTCCCAATGGTCCTCTGTTTGGGTTGCACGCTTTTGGGTCTTTGTAAAGGTACTAGATTGGGCCTCCCCAACGGTGGGGTAAGTGTCGGCCCAGTCCAGAACAACATGTTTGTCGGGCTTCTCCGGTTGCATGGTGACCTCGTTGGTCATAAGGAGACGATTATGTTACGCACTGCATGTGTGTCATTGACTTCGATGATTGGAAGCGTAACTAATCAGAATGATTTTTTTATGTCTTTCTCCCTTCCAATTTTCTATTCTACCATTACATGTTCAACATCAACAACTAAATATACCTGTTAAAAACTAAAATTTGATTAATGCAAGTCGTTTGACTTTACAAGGTTTATGTGTACAGGTTCCTTTGATCTGAGTTTATGACTATGGTGGTTGATGTTTATTTTTTAAACTATAGGGCAATGAGATATCGACTGTGTGTTAAAAGGCAACAAGTCCTGGTACTTATTTTACAGGCCATCACTTATGAAGATTATTGTAAGGTTAAAAAGAGGATTACATGGAAGGTTTTTTCGATTTGTAAAAAGAAGGGTTCATTGTTTATGTTATGTATGGTGGATGTACTTGAAAATAAGTTTTTGTGTGAGTGTTAGTTGTGAAAATTGATAGTAATGCATTAACAATAAAAATCATAAATCAAAGGATAACTTTAGTAAAAGATATATCTAATACGGTGGGAGAACTGACTTGGATGTTTTGCGTTTGATCGTAATTGTTGCGGATAGCAAGATTCGCCACCGACTTTTCTTTTATCCAATAAGAAAAGGGTGAAAAGAACAGGAAAGACCTTTGAGATTATTTTCTTGAGTTCGGGGGTAGTTTATGAAAAGGGAAGGTGTTAGCACCCTTTTCATCTGTAGTTATCTACGGGCTGTTAGTTGCTTGCAAGATCACTTGCTTTTGTTTGAAAATGTACTTGTGGTGTGGGTTTTGAAAGTATTTTGAAAAGTGTCTTTGTAATAATTCTCATCTCTATAAGAACGCGTACAAAGAGCTTTATCTTTTTAAAAATGTTTCAAATGAAAGTGTTGGTGTATAAAATGTTCTTGTTGTGAGCAAGCAAGCAACTAGGAGCATCCTACCTACTCAAAGGGTCTTAATGTTCTTTTTCTCCTCCTTTAGATGTTGCTATCTTACCATTGATTTGGTAAGAAGCCCTATCATTGGATGTGAAGGGATGGGCGTGGGACGTTTGTATAGTTATAGAAGGCAACCTGTGGGACATTTTTAGCAATATCGTTTAGGGACTAGATCGTTTACCGAAGGAACCATTAATGGTCATCGAGGGACTACGATCTTTTATTGAGGGTCTTTGCTAAAATGCCCATATTCGAGGGACATGACTATTTTCCGAGGCAACAAAGTGAGATTACCCCCGAGGTGCATGTGTGAGTGGTGTGTTTGAATGCATGCATTTAGTCTTTCATTAGGGTGGTCTACTTGTTGGTTTTATCTTGCCATACATACCCTATCTTACTAGAAATTATATGAAAAGTGGTAAACTTGCAGAAACTAAAAAAATCCTAAGCTATTACATCATTAGGGAGATGGGGATACAACTTGCAAATGGGGATGAAATAGGTGTCTAATTATTACAACCATATCGAATAAGTGGACAGTAATGAAGAATATATATATATATATATATATATATATATATATATATATATATATATATATATATATATATATATATATATATATATATATATATATATAATGCAAAAACAGTGTAAAAAGAAGGAAAAACTGCATTTTTTGACTATTATGTGTCGACACATGCCGTTATGCATCGACACATAACTTTCCTTACCCCTGCCAAACCAAATCAACTCAGTATGAGTCGACGCATAATGGGATGTGTCGACTCATTTCCTGCTTGTTTTAACACATACATGTTTTGTGTCGACTCATGCACCTTCCATCTTTCTGTTTTGGGACCTGGATAACAGTATGAGTCGATGCATAAGGCCATGTGTCGACTCATACCCTGTTTTTTCACTTAGAATGAGTTGACCGTGGGTATGTGTCGACTCATGTTGCAGTTTTTTTGCCTCTATCACCATTCTTTTGCATGTATTAGTCAGTTTTCAACATATAAATGATAAAAATAAACAGCAAGTAAATGATTAACTTTAAGAGTAGTGTTTACTTCATCTTATCTTCAGAAATAAACCAAAAATGATGTATGGAAAATGCAAGGTTAAGATGACTTACCTTGTAACTGCACTTTAGGTTTTGAGTCTGAATACCCTTTAAGATGCTGCATGGTATTTAATGAAACTCCAGGATGCTGCTAGACCTCCCTTTATGTTAAAGGTTTGTGAACCAACTCCAAACAATCAAGTTTGTGTAATACAGTCTTTTGTTTAAAAGTTGAGAATAAGGGCACTACAGAAATTGTTCTTGTGCTTGAACAATATCTATGTGATATGAAGTGTTTAGAGGGATTATGGGAGAGTTTACAAGGTTGTACAATAATGGGTTAAGGATCTTTTCTGTTTTGTGAGTGAAAACAGAGCTGAAGATGAGCAAAGTTTTTTATGGATGAACTGAGATTTATCAATGAGCTGGGTTTTATGAATGAGCTGGGTTTTATGAATGAGCAGAGTTTAAAAAAAGTTTTGTTATTCTATTCTCCCCTTTTTTCTCCCAAAATATCCCCCTTATGTCTTATGAGACAGTCCCTTTTGTAGATCCTTGACTGAGGTTTAGGAGGGAAACAAATAAGTTATTTTGAATTGTTTTGCCTACTTCTTTGATACTTTTTCCACATAATTTTCTTTTACCATTTTGGTGTAATTCTGTGGCTTGTTATGATGCAGGTTGGAGCAGACTGCATAGAGCAGTTTTGGACTGGTTTTTTGGACAGATTTTGGACTGTATAGGACAGCATATGCAGGTTTTTGTGACAGGTTTGTGGTGCAGTATAGCACAAGGTTTTTTTTGTAGGACAACATTGGAGCAGGGTTTTGGAGTGTTGTGGCAATGTATAGAAGTAGCATACCATACTTTATTCAATAATAACTTGGACAACATAATTTGCAACATGAAATAAAGTTTGGTTTGTGGAGCAATTTATGCAAATTGTATAAAAGATATAGCATTGTGGCAAGGTTTTGAGTCAAAGGAAAAAGTCTAAACAAATACAAAGTTTAGGATTTGTAAACTTGCAAAAAATGCCACTTTGTAATAACCTGAATTATTTGTAACATCTTGAACTATTTTGAATTGTAGTGACAAGATGTCATGAAGCAATGAACTTAACTTAGAAAAATTTCCAAGTCTTGCAAAAGTTGGATTGTTGACTTTCTTGATTTTTGATGATCAAATTTCATATTTTAGATATCTTGATGAAATATGATTTTTTAGGACTCAACTTTCGTCAAAAAGTCAAAGTTTGACTTTTTAGTATACAATTGACTTTTCCCATCAATTGACCGAATTTTATATATCAATCCACTGATCTCAGAAGATGAATTTAAATGAGAAATTTATTCAAAATGACGCGCTCGAATCCTTGAGATCAAGCTTCCAACCAAAAAGACGGGCATTAGGTCAAAAATCAAAGTTCAGTCATTTTCAGCCAAGAACCCTAATTTTGCTCATTTTTCCCTTTTGGTAATCTGAATGACTTTATTGGAAATTTATGATCCAAGACTTGGAACTTGACAAAAATAATCCTGAGGGTCCATAATGATCTATGAAATTCATTTGAAACATTAGAAATCCAATTGCCTTTGTACAAGCTCAAACCCTAATTTGAGGCATCAGTGCTGAGGAGATTATTTTGACCTAGTCGATACTTACGCAAACTTGAGGCATTGAAGATCTTTGTAGTAAATATCTTGAGAAATGATAGGGAAAATTTTGGGGTATAACAATATAGAATAAATTTTGAAAATAAAAACCATCAGAAAGAAAAAAAATTAAAAATAAAATGGAGGCCTCATATGAAAATCATTGGCCAAATAGTTTTGAAAAGAAATTGCTAAAGTAAGTTTGTGAATGAAGTGTGAGTAAGAAATTGCAAAATTATGGATTTCGTGGATGATCGTTGATGACTAGAACTGTGAACACTGAACGCTTTTTATAGTGTGACTCTGGGTCAAAAGTTAAGCCTGATTTATCTAGTTTTGGTAAGATTTATGCAAATTGAGACTTGATTGAAACTTAGAGGACATGATTACGAACTTAGACACTTTTGTGACTTTTCTCAATATTGTGATTGATTTGTGATTGATAAAGATTTGATTCTGACAGATTTTATTTATTTTCTTAAATTTAACTATTAAGGACATAAAATCAAAGATTTAATTTTTTTTAAATACCCCTAAAATGGAAAACAAAAATAATAATAAAGTAATAAAAAATGACTTTTTTTATCTTTTTTATTTTCCGCACTTATATATATATATATATATATATATATATATATATATATATATATATATATATATATATATATATATATATATATGCATAACTATAAGTGCGGAAAATAAAATGCGAGAAAGTAAAGGCCTACAACTATTACATCTCATAAGCAGTTACATAATAGAAAGAATGCGAGGAAATGTAAACTACGACTATTACAAAATGACCCGTGCGATCTATACATTTATTTTCTAGAATTTAAATAGCAAAGGAATAAATAAAAAAGAAATTAAAGGAAAAAAATAAAAAAACTAAATCTAAGCAAGAAAAAACGTTTTTGGTCTTTTTATGAGAAAAAGAATTATGTGTTAATAATAATTTGAATTTGATTTATTAAAATAAATTAATTATAAAAACAATTTCTAATTAGTTAATTAATTAAAAAAGTGATTAAAGTAATTAATTAAAATTAATTTAATTAATAAAAATCTAAGTCTAATATATTTGTGATTTTTTTTATTAAAATAAGATTGATTAAAAAATAAAGTAGTTAATTAAAACACCAAAAAAATGAAAATGGGCCTGCTGAGAACAAGTAAATGGAGGGGGTGTGAGAAAGGAGAACAATGAGCCCAAAACAGATGAGTCCAGGAGCTTTGTTTTGATCCAGTGGGGAACGTGCCTTGGGGTGCACCATGGTCATGATTGTTATTTCTGCCTCCATGCATACATGTAAAACATTAGAAAATTGCAGAAAATGCATATAAATGAAACAAACATGTTTACATGTATTTAAACTGTGAAAATATTGAGAACATGAAACCTACCAACTTATCAACCGGAATCGGTGTGAGGGAATTTTCTGGGGTTGATATGCAAAGGGTAATGATTGATTCTGACCCCTGGCCTTCAGGAGGACAGTGGAAGGTTTGGATCGGCTTAAAAATCGCTGGAGATGCGAGATATGATTTTCATAATTTCTTCGAACTTGGAGAATTATTTTTTTGGAGAGCTTTGGTGCAAAATTTCGTTCCCCTTGCTTATGCTTTTGTTTTGTATTTATAGAGGGATGGAATGGTGAGTAAACATGGCAAGAATCCACACATAATGACCCCCTTTCAAAGCATTATCAAACATATTAAAATACTTCCAACATTGTGAAAAACTTTCCCTTCTTGAGATACAATTAACCTGGTTTTTTTCCTCATGCCTTGCACGAATTTTAAGGCCCAATGTCAACCCAAATCATCAGCCCATGTGTCCATACTTTTTATTTAATATTTTATGCAATTTATTTTGTGTTTATTTGAATAAAAACAAAATAAATATGAATAAAATAGATAAAAAATGCAAAGCAAGGTGAGAGTGAACTTAGTAGTCCTTGAGTAAGTCATAAACATATTTGAATCCCACAAAATAGGTCTATGAACTTAAAATGCATTTTTGCTCAAAGTTGACTTTTTTTACATTTTCACGAATTTGCCCAATTTGTACTGGTCATAACTTGCTCGATTTTTATCTTTTGGAGATGATCTTGGACTTTTTAGAAGTCTCAAGACGTCCCCTACAATCTCTATGTTGACCTTTATTTCATTTGGAGAAATCATCTTGATGTAACATGCCTTGAAAAAAATGCCTTTTTGTTGACTTTCAAAAAGACCTGTAATGTATTGGCTCATATCTTTCCAATGATGCAATTCTTGAACTTGAGGACAAATGAAAAGTTGTAGGGACTTGAATTTTCTTCACAATGAGATTTGGTTGAGGTAAAATGGATGAAGGATGTGAAAGTTATGCTTGGTCAAAGTTCATTTGACTTTTCCTAAGAAACCCTAATTTTTACTTTTGAATTCTTGATGATTTCAGAGCATTCATTGAGGAATCATGATCAACCTTTGATCAAATTATAGATATCACTTCAAAATGTTGATGTTGACCAAAAATATTGAAGTTTGACTGTATGTTGGCCATAGTTGACTTTTGACCTAATACAGTTGATTTCCAGTCATCTGAGTGATTGACTGAGCAAACTTGTAATGCAAGGCATGAAAATTGGCATGAGCATTCTTGGGTACATATTAGGGACCGTGGAAATAACTTGAGGCCTTTGAAACCCAAACTTCTTTGTGAAAAAAGAAACCCTAGTTGGAGATCTATTGCTTAGAAGGAGAATTTGTCTGGTCAATTCTTTAGTCAACCTTGAGCACTTGGGGACCTCTATGAATATGTCTTGAATAAAATGAGAAGGGAAATTTTAGGGTACAACAACTTCCCCTATTCAATCTTCTTAAACCTGAAGAGTTAGATTGGCCTGTCTGCCATTTGTAATCTGAAGGTGGAAGATGATTGAACACTAGAGTGCCCATAAATTTGCACTCGCCTGTGCATGAAGTAACGATGTTAGTTGATGATATCGGGAATAGGCTTATAGATGCCATTTGGATAACATGACTGAGAGTCGTCAGAGATGGGCTTATAGATGCCATCCAAAGTAAATGTTGACTCCAAACTCAAAAAAGTATCATAATAAATCTACGGTTGATTTTTATCTGAGCCAGAAGAGGTGTTTATATCTGACTTCGTATGAGAAGTATACTAGAATGAGTTTATGTATGATTGTATCTAGGAGATGTGTTGGGGAGTGTTAGAATGAATCTATGCCGTGATTGTATTTGGAGATGTATTGAGTATGAGTATCATAATGTATATATATCTTGATCATATCTGAACTGAAAGATGTATTGAATGAGTATCAAAATGACATCCATATTTGGAGCGTATCTGAACTGTATCTGAAAGATGTATTGAATGAGTATCAGAATGACATTCGTATTTGGAGCGTATCTGCACTATATCTGAAATATTTACTGAATGAGTATCAGAATGGCATCCGTATCTGGAGTGTATCTGAAAGATGTACTGAATAAGTATCAGAACGACATCCGTATTTGGAGCTATCTGAAATTTAATTGAAAGATGTACTGAATGAGTATCAGAATGACATCTATATCAGGATGGTATCTGAAATGTATCTGAAAGATGTACTGAATGAGTATCAGAATGGCATCCGTGTCTGGAGTGTATCTGAATTGTATTTGAAAGATGTACTGAATGAGCATCAAAATGACATCCATATTTGGAGCGTATCTGAACTGTATCTGAAAGATAATCTGGAATAAGTATCAGAATTACATCCATATCTTGAGTGTACCTGAACCATATCTAGAATATGATAAACTGTTGACAATCTCTATCTGTTCGGGAACTAACCTGAAAAGACAAAGTCAGTTTTATGCCATGGCATGATGTAGGTATTGTATTGCATAATGATGCTCTCAAGATAAACGAGACCGTGCTATATGCATTTTGTATGCATATGCTATGTCGTTTGTAAATGATGTATGAATGTGAAATGTTATTGAGGTGCATTTGTAAACTCGAGCATCTTTGTCTGGGGAAAATAAATCCCTGACTGTTGCTGGGGATGAAGAGTATGTGTATATTAGATCTTCTAGGAATTGTTTCCACTAGGGATCCCTGATTTCTTGTTCGAGGAAACTCCACTGGGAAACATTTATTTTTGCTCTTTGCTTGAGGAAACTCTATTGGATCGTGTTAATTCTTGCTTGGGGAGAAGCGTTTAAGCACATTGGATGTTCATTGTTCTACTGGGAAGTTTATACCCTGACTTGGAATAGAAAAGATGGATAACCTTCCGGCTCTCCTGGGGAGGATAAATTTGACTAACATCTAGTCTGGTTTCTAGGTTCCATAGCAACTCTCTGGGGATAGTGACGACTTCACTGGAGAGAGGGATTTTCCAGTGATTTGTTGTAGAAGCACACTCCAGTTGGGGAGTGTCAGAATAAATCCATGCCTTGATTGTATCTGAAAATGTATTGAATGGGTATCAGAATAATATCCATATCTGGATTGTATCTGAACCATATCTGAAAGATGTACTGAATGAGTATCAGAATGACATCCATATTTGGATCGTATCTGAACTGTATCTGGAAGAGAAATCTGGAATGAGTGCCAGAATGAATCTGTGTCTTGATTGTATATGTATTGTATCTAGAAGAGAAATCTGGAATGAGTGCCAGAATTAATCTATGTCTTGATTATATCTGCACTGTATCTAGAAGATGACAAACTGTTTGGGGGAATAAACCCTATTGATGGAGAAGTACTCTTGCTGAGGAAACACCCTTGTTAAGGAAATGAACTCTGCTGGAGAGAAGAAGTATGAATAGGGTTTTACAACCTTGGAGGAACAAGCTCAGCTGGGGAAGAGAAACTCCATGAACTGTACTGATTGAAACTCCGTAGGTTGGTGATATTTCCAGGAAGAAGATCATACTTCTTTATCCACCAGAGTGATCTGTCGGGAAAACTGCGGGGAATGTATGACTTTGTGAAGATTACTTTGTGGAGATAATCTCATGGAATTGGCTATGTGGGGGTCCGTGGAGACTTGAACATACCTCAACTTATAGAGCCCTTGGTGAATGCTGATCAGGGTGATAAGTCTTCTACTGATAGACAAATGACGAGATGATGGGACATAGTCGTACGCTTTAATCCCTAACTTTTGCCTGGACTGTCCTTTCAGATTTTCAGTCCACCGTGATACCATTTTTTCCCAAGCCGCCTTTTCAAGTTTTCGACTTGCCGGGTGTACAGTTTTATTAATATATCCCTAATTTTTTCCCGAACTCTTTTGGTTCGCTGGGATGCCCTTATTTTTTCCTAGGCCAGTCAACCTATCGGGTCTTTTTTCATGCATAGTATTTTTAGACTATGTCCGCGTTCACAGGGTGAGGAGAATTATCATTATCCATAGTAGTAAGTGTTGTAGCACTGCTAGAAAAATGTTTTCTCGATCACACGTGGCCCTTTGCTGGAACTCATGTTCAATGCCCCAAGTGATTCAGACGGAGGTCTACCCCTTGCTATTTGGCACTTTTGAGAGATTCCTCGAATCTTTACTCGACTGCCCCTAGATCAGTTAGACACCATGTCATGCCCCTTGATTATGAAAGGCCTGTTATTGAAAATGTCTTTCCATCTGAGGTGATTCTTCCCATTGACAGGATTTCCATTCATTGAATTTCCGTCGTGCGAATTTCTCTGCTGTCGAACAATTAGTCATATGAAAACAATGGCATTTAAAGAATGCAAAGCTTATATCTCTCTTGAAGTTTTAAAAATGCATTTTTAGTAAACAAACATAATTTTGTAAGAATATGAATTTAACTAAGGATTTATAGTAAACCTTACAGGAGTCAGGATACCTTTTGTAACAGTATGCTTTCGAACTAACCCATGCTTCAGCTCGAACTTTTAAGGGTTGTAGTGTGGCTTGGTTCATGGTTTAAGAAACAAAGGATAAAGGCTCAAACTTTATTTGTACCCAAACCATTCTTCGTGATGTTCTTCAGTCCAATACTCAGTTAATTATTCGTTTAGATCCCAATTGAGTCTGGAATCTTTTCCCTGATATTCCGGTGATGGTTTGGATACTGAAAGTTTATTTGAGAAGACAATCATCATTGTTTTTTGTAATATTTTTTGTTAAGGATTTGTAGCGACATTTTTTTTATATTTTATTGTCCCTACCTTTTTCCTGAACTGTTTCTTTTGTGATTACAATCAATGGGATGCCCCAGTTTTTCCTTAAGTCTCCTTCATAGGTTTTGACTTAGCGGGCTTTTATTTTGAAAAATAATGACTGCCTATTTTAGTGATTACAGGGAACCATCATTGTCTTTAGAAGAGCATCTTCGACACTATTCGTCGTGTACGCAGGAAAAGCTTGTGATTGAATGCACCATTGAATTAACTGATAAAATACCCAACCCCAGTGTGATCGGTGGGAATGAGAACTGACTGTTTTTTGGAAGGCTGGTTCACGTTTGCGTTTGTTTTTTCAAAGTGTCGCGGTAAGCAAGAGTCACCACCGTATTTTATTTTATCCAACAAGGAAAGGACAAAAGCACAGAAAAATTCCTTTTCAAGATTGTTTCTCGGGTTCGGGAGGTAGATTATAGAAAGGGAAGGTGTTAGCACCCTTTCTATCCATGGTTATCCACGGGCTCTTAGGTACTTGCTCACTATGTTTTCAAAAGTTTGCTTTTCTTTGTGTTTGTGGGTTTTGAAAAGAGTTTTGTTTGAAACTTCGATTTAACTCTTGCTTCTGTCCTCAAGAGTGTAATGAAGTGTTTTGAAAACTTTGTTCGAAAAGTGTAAGTGTGAAAAGTTTTGTTTTGTTTTAAATGAGAGCAAGTACTTAAGAACATCTACCTACTCAAAAAGGAATTAAACTGTGCAACTGTCCTTTAGACAGTGCTATCCTACTATTGAGGAGTAGGTAGCACCGTCGTTGGAGTTTTTCGGGTCAATTCGATTTTAGGTACGTGTGGTCACTAAAGTAATGTTAGGACGCTTTAGTGGTAATCCTAATGTCTTATATCATTTTTATCGAGGCAACCATTTATAGGAAACTTATGATCTTGGGACAAAAGGACGACCTCTAAAATATCCTATACTTAATGACCACGTTCGAGGCAACCAAGTGAGGTATACCCTAGGAGTGGCATGTGCAAGTGTATTGTTTTTTTTTCCAGTTATAGTATCTTTGTACATGTTAATGGTGAGCTATTGTTGATTTTAAGTTTAAGAGTTAATCTTGTCATGCATAGCCTAGTTAGCATACATCTAAACAGTTAATATATGTATAGGAATTTAAAGTGCGGGAATTGTAAATCCTACGCTATTACAAGGCTTCAGGGAGGGGGATTATTTACATGTCCAATAATTGGGGGAATAAAAAAGCAGTAAAGTGTAAAATTCTTAGTTTAAGCTATTACAAACCAGCGGACAGTTATAATAAAATAAGCGCGCATGAATCTGAAAATAAACTCCAAAAATCCTAAGAATAAAAATCTTTTTGTTGTTTTATTTTATTTTGTGAAAAAAGACCTAAATCTATTTAATTTTAGTTTTGGAAAAATGTTAAGATAATTAAATGATTAATTAACAAAGTTAATTTAATAGAAAAAACTAGGCTAATGTTTTTTGTGTTTTTGATTTTATTTTAATGTTAATTAAAAAGATAAAAAGATGTCAATGAAAGAAAAAAGAAAATACAAGGGGAATCCTTCGATCCAGGGAAAAAAAGGAGTTTCGACCCGGGGAGGGAATGGAAGCTTCGATTGGGCCAGACGGTCAGGCGTGAGTAGCCTTCGATCCAGGGAAGAGGATTGTCTTTCGATCATGGAAGTCATGGCTTTCAATCCAGGAATGAGATGCCTCCTTCGATCCAGCATGCTAATGGGTTCGATCAGAGAAGGTGTCTCCTTCGATCTGGGATGCTATACCTGCAAAAGTATTTTAGCAAAATAAAATGCAGGGCCTGGGTATTGAACCCCAGACCCTTCGATCCTGCGCTTGCTGGGTCTCTTCAGGCTATGTCTGTAGCAAATATTAGTAAACGATGGACATTGCTTGGGTGCCAAACCCAGGCCTCTTGATCCTGTATAGGATGGAAAATCGAAGGTAACAACCAGTATGAATGTATTATGCAAATATGAGGTTGGATGGTTTACCCTTTCTTACCAGCAGATTGGACTTTTAATTTAGATGCTTTCTGGATGTAGGCACCTTCGATCTGGGCACTTCCTGGATGTAGGAACTTTTGATTTGGGATTTCTGGGCGTGGGATGGCTGGTGCAAGGATTGGGTATGGCTTCCTGGAAGTGCTGATGATTTCTGGCAGCGTAACTCCAAGGTTTTTTGTTCTCCTGTTGTGTTTTTTCGTGTGTTCTCCTACAGAGTTTTTGTGTGTTGGATATGTATGCTGGCCTCTGTATTTATAGGGGTGTGAGGGTGCAGTAATGGCAAGAGACAGCCATTAAACAGGCCATTAAATGCCCTGGGACAAGAAACAGACACATTAAAAGTTTTCCTTTTTTTGAAATATTCCTGTCTCTTGAATGAACCTGGACACTTTTGATTTGAGTGCCCTCTTGATGACCTCCTTCGAATGGCCCTTGTCCAAAGATCAATCGAAGGGTGCTAATTAAAATTCCAATCGAAAGGCTTTGTTAACAGGTCAATCGAAAGGTGTTGTTTCATGCTAATCGAAGGACATGGCTATAATGCCTGTCGAAGCTGCCTTGACACAATGCTAAATCAAAGGATCCCTTGGCATGCCAATCGAAGGCCTGGCCCAGGGTGCCAATCGAAAGGCTCATTCAGAATCCCAATCAAAGGGTCTTTCAGAATGCAAATCGAAGTGCTTGTCCATAATGCCAATCGAAGTGTCCCTTCAAAGTACCAATCGAAGGGCTTTTCAGAATGCCAATCGAAGGCCTTGACATAATGCCAATCGAAAGGTACTTAAAGCACCACTCAAAAATTTTCTTTTTCCTTAGGCAAGGGTTTGTGATCAACCATGCAGGGGGAAGACTTTGGGAAACATGAGAGGGTAAATTTTGGGGTACAACAATTGCCCCTGTTCAATCTTCTTAAACCTGAGGATGTAGATTGGCTTGCGTGCCTTTCGTGATCCGAAGGTGGAAGATGATTGAACACTAGAGTGCCCAGAAATTTGCACTCGCATGGTGTAGTATTAGCATTATGATGTCGGGAATGGGCTTACAGATGCCATTTGGAAATTGTTGGTAGGTGGTTCTGTCTTCGTTGATGGGTTTGGCCACAGAAAAATCTTTAGGAATCGATTTAACTGATTTTGTCTCCATTGACTGGCTTCGTCTCAGAAAAATCTTTAGGAATCGATTTAATTGATTTTGTCTCCATTGACTGGCTTCGCCTCAAAAAAATCTTTAGGAATCAATTTAACTGATTTTGTCTCCATTGACTGGCTTCGCCTCAGAAAAATCTTTAGGAATCGATTTAACTGATTTTATCTCCATTGACTGGCTTCACCTCAGAAAAATCTTTAGGAATCGATTTAACTGATTTTGTCTCCATTGACTGGCTTCGTCTCAGGAAAAATCTTTAGGAATCGATTTAACTGATTTTGTCTCCATTGACTGGCTTCACCTCAGAAAAATCTTTAGGAATCGATTTAACTGATTTTGTCTCCATTGACTGGCTTCACCTCAGAAAAATCTTTAGGAATTGATTTAATTAATTTTTTCTCCATTGACTAGCTTCGTCTCAGAAAAATCTTTAGGAATCGATTTAACTGATTTTGTCTCCATTGACTGGCTTCACCTCAAAAAAATCTTTAGGAATCGATTTAACTGATTTTGTCTCCATTGACTGGCTTCACCTCAGAAAAATCTTTAGGAATCGATTTAACTGGAGCAGAGAAGGTCTTGGAATATCTTCAACTGGATCGGCATCAGAAAAATCTTTAGGAATCGATTTAACTGGACCAGAGAAGGTCTTGGAATATCTTCAACTGGATTGGCATCAGAAAAATCTTTAGGAATCAATTTAACTGGACCAGAGAAGGCTTTTGATATGGCTGAGAATTTAACTGTGTCCTTCCTGAAAGGTGAAGGTCAGTCATATGCAATGCATGATATGGATTAAGCAATGATGTTCTCAACATAAATGAGATTGTGTGGTATGATGCGTTTATGCATGTATCATGATGTATGGAAATGTAATGTTTTAGCTGGGGAAAATAAATCCCGGATAACTTGCTGGATAATAGAGTTGAATTCTTCGGTTCCGCTGGGGATGACGAACGAAGATGAATGCAAGAATAAACCTGCAGGAGAGGATGACTCCGTTAGGGAATTACTCTGTGGGGGAGAGATGTTCTGCTAATGATTTTAACGATAACTCCGTTGGGGATTCCATTGATAAGCTATGTTGGGGGTTTCAATGATGAACTCCGCTGGGGATGGATTACCGTTGCTGGCGATATTGAATCTGTTGAGGATACAAGTCCTGCTTGGGGAAAGAAAGAACTTCACTAGGGATGATATTTCAGTTGCAACTTGCTGAGGATAACCCAGTTAGACTCTTGTGAGGATAACCTTCTGAGTTTGGCTGGGAAGATTTATCTTGTACTCTGCAGGGGATGAGTTTCCAGAATCTACTGGGTAAGATGACTTAATCCTGTCGGGGAACCTTTTTTAGATTGCGCTGGGGAAACGGCTCCAATAGGGGTATCTTGTATTCCGCTGAGGAACATTCTTATACTCCGTTGAGGAATATTAAGACCTTATGGGGATACCAAGCCTTTTCGGGCTGATGGTAGATCAACTCTGCTTGGGAAGAGTCTTGCTGATTTGTTCATGGTTGTAAGTCTCAGTGGGGAGTACTACCATTACTGTTTTTATTCTGCGGGGAGTGAAGGTATCTTAGCCATATTCTTCAGCGGAATATACCCCGGTACCTTGGTGGACAGAGCAACTAGACAGCTCAGACAAATCTTGTTGCCCCTGTTTCTGATATCACCCGTAATTAGTCCTTCGTATGTGAATATTTATGAGCAGCAATTAATGTCAAATGCATGTATAAAAAATGAACATTGGACGTTCTTTGCAAAACAAAACAGATAAAGGGAAAACAGTTCGAAATTTGTCTGAAAATGAATTTGTATTGATTTTTGAAGTTTGGCCCGTAAATAAGCGTTTTGTACAAGAGGCTGACGTCCTTGTAAGAGAACGCCGCCGAACAAATAGGATTTATACAATTTGTGAAAACAAAACAGCTATGTGAATAGTCCCACTGGGTTCCAACTCTGCTATTGCCTTTATATCTTCAAGCGTCTCATCACTTTGCTGCTTAGTTGGAGATGAATCTGATTGATTGGTGCCGTCCGAGCCTGATAGTTGATACCTAAGTCTGGATGCAGGGTGATCCAATGAGACATAGTGTTACGCTTATCCCTAACTTTTGCCTGGACCTCCCTTTCGGGTTTTCAGTCCACCGGGATACCCATTTTTGCCCAAGCCGCCTTTTCGGATTTTCGACTTGCCGGGTGTACAGATTTTTTTTATTTTCATCCCTTATTTTTGCCCGAACCCTTTTGGTTCGCCGGGAAGCCCTTATTTTTGCCTAGGACAGTCAACCTAGCGGGTCTTTGATTATGCGTAGTATCTTTTTACTATGTCTGCATTGACGGGGTGAGGAAGGTCGTCACCATCCATGGTGGTTAAAATCATCGCTCCTCCTGAGAAGATGTTCTTAACCACAAATGGCCCTTCGTAAGTAGGGGTCCATTTGCCCCTGGGATCACCTTGAGGTAGAATGATGCGCTTGATTACCAGGTTCCCAACTTGATACTCTTGTCGTCTGACTTGTTAAATGCCTTGATCATTCGTTTTTGGTACGTCTGACCATGACAAATAGCAGTAAGTCTCTTTTCGTTGATTAGATTCAATTGATCAAGTCGGGTCTGGATCCAGTCATCTTCGCTCAAACCTGCATCTTTCATGATCCGAAGAGAGGGTATCTGAACTTCAATAGGCAAAACTGCTTCCATGCCATAAACCAAGGAATAGGGCGTTGCCCCTATTGACGTTCGTGCTGAGGTACGGTACCCATGAAGAGCAAATGGTAACATCTCGTGCCAGTCTTTGTATGTCACTGTCATCTTCTGCACAATCTTCTTAATGTTCTTATTTGCTGCTTCGACAACCCCATTCATCTTCGGCCGGTAGGGAGAAGAGTTGTGGTGTTGTATCTTGAATTGCTCGCAGAGCTCAGTGATCATCTTGTTGTTAAGATTGGTACCATTATCCGTAATAATCCTCTCTGGTACACCGTGTTGACAGATCAAGTTGTGCCGAATGAACCGTGCCACGACGTTCTTGGTGACCGTAGCAAAGGAAGCTTCTTCAACCCACTTCGTAAAGTAATCAATCGCTACCAAGATGAAACGATGCCTGTTGGATGCCGTAGGTCTGATTTTGCCGATCATATCAATGCCCCACATTACAAAAGGCCAAGGTGCTGTCAAGACATTCAGAGGAAATGGAGGAATGTGCACCTTATCCGCATAGACCTGGCATTTGTGACATGTCTGATAATGCTGATAACAGTCAGCTTCCATTGTGGACCAGTAATATCCTGCCCAGAGGATTTTCTTTGCCATGGTATGTCCACTGGAATGAGTTCCGAAAGTACCTTCATGCAGCTCTGCCATGATCCTTTCTGCTTCAATTTTATCCACGCAACGCAGTAAGGTTGAATCATGGTTACGTTTGAAAAGAATGCCATTGCTGATGAAGAACTTTGCCGCAAACCTTATCAGAAACTTCTTGTCATTAACAGATGCACCCTCGGGGTATTCTTGAGTTTCAAGGTACCTCTTCACTTCATGATACCAAGGCTTTTCTGTTACCTCTTCGGTCTCAAGATCACAGCAATGTGCAGGTTCATCCAATTTCCAAATAATGATTCGGGGGGCCTCGTTGTCCCACTTGACTTTGAACATAGAAGACATCGTAGCCAACGCGTCCGCCAGTTGATTCTCCTCTCTTGGGAAGTGTTCAAAAGTTATCTCCTCGAAGTGGGGAAGCAACGCCAACACATACTCTTTGTAAGGAATAAGATTCGGGTGTTTTGTATCCCACTCTCCTTTGATCTGACTGATCACGAGAGCGGAATCTCTGAAGACACTCAGAAACTTAATCCTTAGGTCAATTGCAGCTCGCAGACCCATAATGCATGCTTCATACTCCGCCGTGTTGTTGGTGCAGTTGAAACACAGTCGGGCGGTAAACGGAGTATGAGAGCCTTTAGGAGATATGATTACAGCGCCAATGCCATTACCCAAAGCGTTTGAAGCTCCATCAAAGTACATAGACCATCGGGATCCTTCCTCAGGTCCTTCATCCGGTCCAGGTGTTTCACAATCAGTTATCAACATGATATTCTCGTCCGGGAATTCAAAGTTCATAGACTGGTAATCATCCACTGCCTGATGTGCCAAATGGTCTGCCAATACACTTCCCTTGATTGCTTTTTGAGTCGTGTACTGTATGTCATACTCAGTCAAGATCATCTGCCATCTTGCTATTCTTCCGGACAAGGCGGGCTTTTCGAAGATATATTTGATTGGATCCATCTTTGAAATCAATAGAGTAGTGTGAGTCAGCATGTACTGTCTCAGCCGACGAGCAACCCATGCCAAAGCGCAACAAGTTTTCTCGAGCAGTGAGTATAGGGTCTCACAGTCGGTAAACTTTTTGCTAAGGTAATAAATAGCATGCTCTTTTCGGCCAGACTCGTCATGCTGCCCCAACACACACCCCATTGAGTTGTCAAGTACTATCAAGTATAAGATTAGAGGTCTCCCTTCTAATGGTGGCATAAGAATGGGTGGTTCCTGGAGATACTCTTTGATTCTTTCGAAAGAGGCCTGACATTCATCGTTCCAACGTACCACTTGATCTTTCTTCAATAGCTTGAAGATTGGCTCACAAGTAGCAGTTAGATGTGAGATGAATCCGACAATGTAGTTTAATCGTCCTAGAAAGCCTCTAACCACTTTCTCTGTCTTGGGAGCTGGCATCTCTTGTATGGCTTTTACCTTGGCAGGGTCCACTTGAATACCTTTGTCGCTTACAACGAAATCCAGCAGCTTACCGGACCGCACCCCAAAGGTGCATTTGTTTTGGTTCAATCTCAACTTGTACAACCTCAACCGGTCAAACAACTTCTGTAGATGGTCAAGGTGTTCCTCCTCAGTTTGGGACCTCGCAATCATATCGTCGACGTATACTTCAATCTCATGATGGATCATGTCATGAAACAAAGCAACCATGGCACGCTGATATGTTGCCCCAACATTTTTCAACCCAAAAGGCATGACCTTGTAACAAAAGGTGCCCCACTGAGTAACAAAGGTGGTCTTCTCCATGTTTTCGGGAGCCATTTTTATCTGGTTATAACCGGAGAAAGCGTCCATAAAGGAGAATACCTTGTGCTGAGCAGTATTGTCAACCAGAACATCGATGTGAGGTAGAGGGAAGTCATCCTTAGGGCTTGCCCTATTCAAATCTCTGTAATCAACACACATTCTGACCTTACCATCTTTCTTCGGCACTGGAACCACATTGGCGACCCACTGAGGGTAAGAAGTTACTGCTAGAAAACCGGCATCAAACTGTTTCATAACTTCAGCCTTGATTTTCTCAGACATTTCTGGACGCATACGGCAAACTTTCTGTTTTACCGGAGGACAGTCTTCCTTGGTAGGCAGGCGATGAACCATAATGTCGGTATCCAACCCAGGCATATCTTCGTAAGACCAAGCAAAGATTTCCACGTAGTCATGCAGCATCTGAATCAACCGTTGTTTCACATTAAGCTCCAGATTTGCACCGATCTTGACTTCCTTTTTGTCTGTCTCAGTACCCAGATTCACTGTTTCTACAAGCTCTTCATGTGGCTGAATGGCCCTCTCTTCCTGGAGTAGCAGTCTTGCAAGTTCACCAGGCACTTCGCAATCATCTTCACCTTCGTCTCTGGCTAAGTTGATCGGATTTTCGAAGTCATAACTGGCAGTAGCAAAATCATTACCAGTGAGATCCAGAGTGGATTTGGACCTGTATATGTGAGCGTGTGTAAAATAGCTGTTTTGCAATATATAATAAGGAAAGACAAGGAGTGCAAAATTTGAAATGCAAAATGTCCAATGCTTTTATTAATGATATATGAAAGTGGCACACAAAAGCCCTCACAAATGAAGCCACGGTGCCCCGGGTAAGACACCGGGCCATAAAGTTTTACAATATTGTCTATTACAAATTCAAAACAAAGAGTTCATCATTGAGTAATAAAAGTAATAGGGATGAAATCCTTTTCTGTCCAGTTGTTTGGTCCACCGTTGGTCGTAGGATAGATCCAGCTGTCGAATTCAGACTCGTCCACGTCATCTTTGATGGCATTTACTCCCGAGTTGCTGATGAACACAGGAGGTCTTCCAATTCTTGCACTTCGAACAACCCTTTGAGCTTCTGGAGTGAAACCTAACCCAAACTTGTTAGTCTTCTGAGTGAAATCAGGAAGTCGGCCCCAGTTTGCATACTCACCCTTCTCAATAACAGCCCGGGCATCCTTTAAGGAAGCCATCTTCATAGGAGAATCTTCCATCATAGTCTCAGCTGATGCCAATGTCTGAGGAACCTCTTCAAAGTGTTGAAATGGGGTCTCAATGAACTCCCCATCCATCTCTACGTATCATAACGAGTTGAGGTGGTTGACCATGTATTCCTTCTCCCCTTTAACTGTCACAATCTTCCCTCGGACCGGGTACTTCAACTTTTGGTGGAGCGTTAAGGTTACGGCTCCAGCTTTGTGGATCCATGGACGACCCAACAAACAAGAATAGGATGGCCGAATGTCCATCACGTAGAATGTAGAATTGAAGACCTGAGAACCAACCTTGATTGGAATATCAGCCTCACCATGCACCATCCTCTTAGACCCATCAAAGGCCCAGACAACAATGTTACTCGGCTTTAGCTCTAAACCTTCGCAATCCAGCATGTCTAGAGCTTTCTTTGGCAAGACGTTTAATGAGGAACCAGTGTCAACTAACACATGTGCAAGAGTAGTGCCCCTACATTCAATGAATACATGCAGGGCATCATTATGGTTCTTCCCTTTAGCAGTTAGATCAGCGTCGGAGAAACCCAAACCATTATCAGCAGTTAAATTGGCCACACAATCGGTAAATTCATCAGCTGATGTCTCTTGTGGCATGTGGGTCGTCTTTAGGAAGGTAATCAGAGCCTTGGAATGGGCCTATGAACACAACAACAGTGATAACATAGAAATCTTGGATGGGGTTTTCCCCAGTTTCTCAACTACATTATAATCACTCTTCTTAATAATCTTCAGAATCTCTTCCATCTCCTGTTTGGAAGCTTCAACATTGATTGTCTTTGGAGCCTCCGTCTGGGCAGGCATATTAGTGGTGATCCCTTTGCCCCGAGCGTTAGATGACTCGGCGACAGGGGTAGGAACAGGGACTTGATCAGGAATGGCAGCAGGTACACTTGCAGGCTTAATGACAACAGGTCTTCGGACGGCTGGTGGAGCAATATCAGGTGAGAAAAGTCTACTGCTGCGGGTGACTTTAGTAGGTCCTGTAACGTTGCTGACACCGGTATCAGCATCGAACTCTTGCTTAACTCCAAGAACATAAACATCTGCCCCATAGTGCTAAGGGACAGCTTTGTCAGATGTATAGGGGATGGGCCCCGGAACAGTGATGATTATAGGTGCGGTCTTCGGAACAGATGTAATTCTAACAGGCGTCCTCGAGGGAGCCTTGGAAGAATTGTCGAAAATGGTAATAATGGAAACTTCTTCAGAATGAACGGGTGGAACAGCAGTCTTCTCAAAAAGAATCTCTTTACTATCCATCAGGTTCTGGACACCTGACTTCAGAGATGGGCAACCAGTAGGTAAAGCAGAACACATAGGGCAACCTTCACCATAGCCCGGAAATAAACTGGCTAGCAACAGGTTCTTCTTGATAGTCATCAGAGGGTGTTGGCTCCTAAATTCGACACCTTTGTTTCAATTGATGACAGCCATTAAAAGCTGAAAGATGCTTTCGACTGGCTAAGCCTGTCGAAGTGCCCGTCGAAAGATGGCCGAATCCTTAGAAGATTTCTTCCAAGGAAGAAGGTTGATTGCCTTCGACGTCGAAGGAGTTTTCGTCGAAGACGTCTCTTGACGAACGTGTTCGATGGTCCAGAGTGGAGCAGTTTGAAATTCAAAGCTTTGGAGGGAAAACGGTTTCCAGCAGTTACTACGTGCGAACGTGCAAGGATCTGGAGTGTCGAGCATGGAGAACGTGACAAGTGGCTTGATCTCGAAGCAGTGTAACTGCCCGACGGTTACTTGGAATGTTTTTGTATAAATAGGAGTAGACGTGTAGTTTCTCGCGTGTGTTCACAATAGATACATAGTCACTCATTTAGATTCAAGTACCCAGTGTGAGCGAACGAATTGTTGAGAAATGTATGTGTGAAACACCAAATTATTAATTCAAGTCATTTACTTTTCCAGTATTTTACATGCTTTTTCCCTTTAAGATTCCTGTCGAACCTTTACATTCCAGCCTTGTTTATTTTACCAAGCCTTTTCCTTTATGCAATTTACTTTAACCAATTTACTTAAAGCCTTATCCACATTAATTAAACTTCAAAATCAACCTATGTCCATAGGATCAATCTGATCGATCCTGCGAGTAACCAAATAAGTAACCATTTGGAGGATCAGCGGTTGTTTACCAAATCCCCAGGTAAACAAATTGGCACACCTGGTGGGACTGTGTGTTGATTGTTGAAAAATCTCATCTTTTCGAGTTGTATGTTATTGAGGAGTGGTAGAATATACACCAACGATAATAATACTGCCAGAAGAAGGGAAGAAATGGCGAATCCGCCAAACAACAATGAAATCCCACAAACGAGTGTGGGAGCAACGGTTAATATGACCGTTAGTGAAGCGACGAATGTTGGTTCGATGCCAGCAGTGTCAGTCACAACCACAGGGCCAATAACTTCGTTAACAGGCCCCAGAATGACTTTGGGAACTCCCCCTCCAAGGGGAAATACTGGTCCAAGGCCAGTGGTTCCCCCAGGATTTATTCCATTCTATGGTATGCCAACTTCTGAATTGGCAAGCCTGACGAATGCTGCGTCCACTTATTCAGACCCTTTCGTGAGTGCCACTTCGCCACTCCAAGGCTCTGGAGTAGGCATGGCGAATAGAAATAGGACCCAACTCTTAGGAGGAACGTCCCAAGTAGCCCATGGCCTTACAAATGCCTCGACAGCAGTCTTGAGGCAACAGATGGACGAAAGCAACCATGATATGGTGCAAATGTTGGCACAAACTTTGAGTACAGTGCTAAATCCTCTAATACAAAATACTACTCAGTCGAATCAGCAAGTTACAGCGCAAATGACGCGTTTAGCTGACTTCTTTGGAGTACCCCCACCTATTCGACAGCCCCAAAGGGCGCAAATAAGAGGAAATCAGGGGATATTTGTAGAGGAAGAAACCACCATTAATCAGGCCCAACAGCCTGTAGAACAACCTGTCGAAGAACCTAGGGTAATAGCCCCAGAGGTTAGGTTAGTTAACAGAAACCAAAATGCTGACGAAGTGGTTCAGCATGTCCAATACCAAAACATGGGGTTGGAAAACAATCTGGCAACCATGATCGAAAGGATCATGACTCAGAATGGAATGAACATGGGCTTTCGAAGGCCCAACTTTACATCTCCTTTGTCAGAATATGTGTTACAAACTGACTTACCCCCTAGAACCAAAGTCCCCAAATTTACTAAGTTCTCTGGGGACACGACAGAATCTACTGTCGAACATGTGGCTAGGTATTTGATCGAAGCAGGAGACATTTCAAATAATGAAAACCTAAGAATCAAATACTTCCCAAGTTCCTTAACCAAGAATGCTTTTACTTGGTTTACAACTCTCCCCCCCAATTCGATCCACCATTGGACCCAATTGGAAAGATTGTTCCATGAACAATTCTATATGGGGCAAACCAAGATAAGCCTGAAAGAACTGGCGAGTGTTAAGAGACGTTTCACTGAACCTATAGACGAATATCTAAATAGGTTTAGGTTGCTTAAGGCGAGATGTTTTACACAAGTGCCAGAACATGAGCTGGTCGAAATGGCCGCAGGCGGTTTAGACTATTCCATTAGGAAGAAGCTAGATACCCAGTACCTAAGAGACATGGCCCAACTGGCCGATAGAGTTCGACAAGTCGAACGCCTTAAAGCTGAAAAAGCTAAGGCAACAAAAACTCACAAGAGAGAGAGAATAGCTTACGTTGAGATGGATGACGAAGAGCTAGAATCCTTCGACGATACTTTAGCTGTCGAGGAAGGAGAAGTCGATTTAGCAGAACTGAAACAAGGGCCTCCATACTCTTGTAAACAGTTAATCCCCTCAAATGGGAAAAATCCCATTGGTCCAGACAAGACCAATGATAGGTTCCCAAAAAAGACTTATAGTTTTGACATCACAAAATGTGATGAAATATTCGACTTGCTAGTTAAAGATGGCCAAATGATAGTACCCCCTGGGGTAAAAGTGCCTCCTCTTGATCAAAGAAAGAAGAGAGGTTTTTGCAAATATCATAATTTTCTGGGCCATAAAACTTCTCAATGTTTTCTTTTCAGGAATCTTGTACAAGACGCTATTGAGGAAGGGAGATTAAAGTTTGCTGACAAATCCCCCATGGCTGTCGACTCCAATCCAATGAAGGCTGAAGCCCACTATGCAGAACCCTCTGAGGTGAACATGATAGAGGCTACCAAGATCCAGTCGAAGAAGCCAGGCATTACCATGGTCGAAGTCTCTAAGGACCACATCAACATGCCAATTTTTGGCAGTTTTTCTGGAAACTTATCCAGGAAGACAATTGAGGCTGTCCAGAAAGCGGTCGAAGATCCAAAGTCGAAGACTGCTGAAGTACAAACAACTGGACCAAGGCCCAAATCCCACTTGGCCACTGTTCAAGGCCAGACGGAGAAACTGGAGACACAAATGAAACAACTAACTCTTGCTACTAAGGATACCATGAACATCAACATGGTTGAACTTTCTGACCCTAAAGCTTCAGAAGAAGCCATAAGGCAAGAGCAGGCAAATAAAACGGCTTTCCCTAAGGAAAACGAAAACTTGGCAGATTTTTTACAAAGATGCCAGAAGAAGAAATCAGAGGTCATGCTATGTCCAAGATGTAGTTCCATCTTTGATAAAAAAGCTGCTGAGCACATCCAAGGAGTGAGAGCAGCGAACAAGAGAAGGGAGAATTCTGACCTTCGACGTGATCCCAGAAGGGGTTCTAACCAAGACAAGAGGCCCTCGACTTTTAGGCCTCCAACAAATGTACCAGTAGACACTTGGTACAAAACGTCTGGCCGGAAAAGGCCAAGTGAAGACAAATGGCATTCTTTCGAAGTGCCAAGAGGTTCCTCTTTAATCCAGAAGAAAGATCCTCAAGTTGCTGCACCCAAGGCTGCTCAAGTGTCCAGCAACTACAAGGGAAAAAATCCTATGTCGAGATCCCAATGGAGGAGGTATCAAAGAAGGCGAAAAGCTGAAAGAGAGGCCGCCAACGAACCTAAGGCTGAAACTAGTTCGAATGTGCCTCAAAGGAAACAAAGAAAGCCTCTTGAGAGAGAACCAGTTACCAACAGGCTAGTTTGGCCTAACCAGAGCGAAGTCGAAGACGAAGATGATGCTGAGTCCGACGATACCCTGGACATAATGGTGAACGTTGTTTCAATGCTGCCTAGGGAATTCAATCGACAAGTAGAAGTCGAAACCAGTGACTGGGAGATGGAACAAGAAATGGCCAGACACAGGCCAGTGTGCTATTTTGTCATGGACAATGGCACTACAGAAGAACAAAATGGCTTCTTCGAGCCACCCACAGAGGCGATGAAGAATCACCTCAAACCTTTGTTCATAAGGGCCAAGCTCGAGGAGACCACTGTGAACAAGATATTGGTCGACTGTGGGGCCACTATCAATATTATCCCTCATTCTGTGCTAATAAAGATTGGCAAAAGGGATGAAGAAATAAAACCTCACAATATGGTCCTGTCCAACTATGAGGGAGGCATTGGGACCACCATGGGAGTGATCCAGCTCGACATAAAAGTTGGGTCGATCCTTCGACCAACAATGTTCATGGTCATTTCAGCCAAACCTAACTACAACCTTTTGTTAGGTCGTGAATGGATACATGGTGTAGGTGCTGTGCCGTCATCGATGCATCAAAGACTGCTTCTATGGCGCCCAGATGGGTTGGTCGAAAACATAGAGGCTGATCAGAGTTACTACCTTGGCGAAGTAAACCACTTGGGTGTAACAGATTTCGACAAAAACTTGGCTCACATAGGGCCATGTCCAGCTCCTGATTTCGACATGGCGCCAGCGCCAAACACCTTTTGTTCCCTATACCTGCATCCTGAGCATGGTTTCCAATGGGACAGAGAGGATGTGTCCCACATAGAATTCAGTGGGCTAACTGGTATCCAACCAACTGGTTGGGGAAGTGAATTCAGTGATAATGACTGAGTCACAATCTCTGAAGCGAATTTCGGCCTATGTGGCTGAAACCAAGATGATAACGGCTCTCGAAGCCGAAGTGAAATATATGGCCACCAAGGCCAATGACCAAGCACTACCTTCTGCAGGTCCTGGAAAAGATTTCGACCCAGAGCCACCAGATATAGGTCCTGGAAAAGATTTTGACCCAGAACCTCCTGACATCTCGACAGAAGGAATGCAGGAACAGAGGCTCGACGCGATCTATGACGATGAGCCTCTGGGCTTCGAAAAGGATCCCTTGGCGAACAACATTAAGATGTTAGCACAAGACCCTTTAGAAGAAATCAACTTAGGCGAAGGATCAGAGAATAGGCCAACCTACATCAGCGCCAGAATTGATCCAGAACTTAGGTTGGAAGTAATCCAATTGCTGAAAGAGTTTAAAGACTGTTTTGCATGGGATTATGACGAAATGCCCGGTCTCGACAGAGGATTGGTAGAACTTCAGTTGCCAATCAAACCTGGAAAGAAGCCAATCAAGCAAAATCCAAGACGCTTCGCTCCAGAAATTTTGTCGAAGATCAAAACGGAGGTCGAAAGACTTCTGAAATGCAAATTCATCCGTGTTACAAGGTATGTCGAATGGATTGCAAATATTGTGCCAGTCATTAAGAAAAATGGCACATTAAGGGTATGCATAGATTTCAGAGATCTGAATGCTGCCACCCCCAAAGATGAATATCCAATGCCTGTGGCGGAAATGCTAGTCGATTCTGCCGCTGGCTACGAATACCTGAGTATGCTCGATGGTTATTCAGGATATAATCAAATTTTCATTGCTGAAGAGGATGTGTCGAAAACAGCTTTTCGATGTCCTGGGGCCTTAGGCACTTACGAATGGGTAGTGATGCCTTTTGGCCTAAAGAACGCTGGGGCAACGTACCAGCGAGCAATGAATACTATCTTCCATGATTTTATTAACACGTTTATGCAAGTTTATATTGATGATATTGTTATAAAATCTGTTTCCAGGAAGAGTCACATTGACCACCTTCGACAATCATTCGAAAGAATGAGAGAACATGGTCTGAAGATGAACCCTTTGAAGTGTGCGTTCTGTGTAAAAGCTGGAGATTTCTTGGGCTTCGTTGTCCACAAGAAAGGGATCGAAATCAATCAGAACAAGACGAAGGCAATTTTGGAAGCGAAAGCGCCATCGAATAAGAAGGAATTGCAATCTCTCTTAGGCAAGATAAATTTCTTGAGAAGGTTTATATCTAACCTAAGTGGGAAAGCTCAGGCCTTTTCACCCTTGCTTCGACTGAATAAGGAGGGGTTCGAATGGGGGCAAGAGCAACAAGAAGCCTTCGACAAAATCAAAGGGTACCTCACTAAGCCACCTATTTTGGTGCCTCCTTGTAGCAATAGGAGTATGAGATTGTACATAGCTGCATCTGACAAAACTCTGGGAAGTATGTTAGCCCAAGAGGATGAGAATGGAGTCGAAAGACCCATTTATTATCTCAGTCGAGTTTTGAATGATGCAGAAACTAGATATAGCGAAGTTGAAAAATTGTGTCTATGTCTGTATTTTTCTTGTACAAAGCTCAAACAATATATAAAACCAGTTGATGTTTATGTTTCGTCTCATTTTGATGTTTTCAAATATATGTTGTCGAAACCTATCTTGCATAGTCGAATTGGCAAGTGGGCATTAGCATTGACTGAATACTCCTTGACCTTTATGCCTCTTAAGGCAGTAAAAGGACAAGTGGTTGCAGACTTCATAGTCGACCACTCTATTCAAGTCGAGAATATTAATTATGTGGAGATAGAACCTTGGAAATTCTACTTCGATGGTTCCAGCCATAAAAATGGAACAGGAGTAGGAGTCTTACTTATTTCTCCAGATAAAATTCCAACAACATTCAAGTACCAAATCGAAGGTTCTTGTTCGAACAATGAGGCTGAGTATGAAGCTCTAATTACTGGCCTTGAAATATTGTTGGAATTGGGGGCAACTCGAGTCGAAATAATGGGAGACTCAGAGTTAGTCATCAAGCAAGTCACAAAGGAGTATAAATGCATAAGAGAGAATCTCATTATGTACTTTGTGATTGCAAATCGTTTATTGAAACAATTTGAAAGTGTCAATATTCGACACATACCCAGAGTCGAAAATCAAATAGCCAATGACTTGGCACAGATTGCATCTGGGTATAAAATTTCAAAAACGAGATTACAAAGAGCAATCGAAGTTCGAGAGAAGATAAGAGCGACTTGTCTATCACCAACAGACTTGGAATCAACAAGGTTAGGATACGCTGATCACTCAAACTTCGAGATTTCGTTCATTGATAATTTGTCAGACCAGGATTGGAGGAAACCCATTGTGGACTATCTTCAAAATCCAGGAGCTCCGACAGAACGAAAAACAAAATACAGGGCGTTGAGTTTTGTACTCATGGGTAATGAGTTATTCAAGAAGACGCCTGAAGGGGTGTTGCTGAAATGTTTAAGTGAAACTGAAGCATACATAGCCCTTTCGACTACGCATGCTGGGGCATGTGGGGCTCACCAAGCAGGCCATAAGATGAAATGGTTGTTGTTTCGACAAGGACTATATTGGCCCACTATGTTGAAAGATTGTGTTGAGTTCGCCAAAGGTTGCCAAGAGTGTCAAGTTCATACAGGCATCCAGCACGTACCAGCAAGCGAACTTCACTCGATAGTGAAGCCTTGGCCCTTTCGAGGATGGGCGTTGGATCTTATTGGAGAGATTCGACCAGCATCATCAAAGAGTCAGAAATACATATTGGTAGGCATTGATTATTTTACTAAGTGGATCGAAGCTGTCCCTTTAGTCAATGTAGACCAAGAAAATGTCATTGAATTTATTCAAAAGAACATTATATTTAGGTATGGAATCCCTGAGACAATAACAACTGATCAAGGTTCAGTTTTCACTGGTCGAAAGATGCAGGAATTTGCTCAGGAAACAGGTTTCAAACTCCTAACATCCACGCCTTACTATGCACAGGCGAATGGTCAAGTCGAAGCAGCTAACAAAGTGGTAATTGGCTTGATAAAGAAGCATGTTGGGAAGAAACCAAAGAATTGGCATAAGACGTTAGACCAGATTTTATGGGCTTGTCGAACGTCCCCAAAAGAAGCCACTGGTACAACACCATATAGGCTAACTTTTGGCCATGATGCAGTATTGCCAGCAGAAATTTGTCTTCAATCTGCAAGAGTTCAGAGGCATTATGATATTCCTTCTGAGGTTTATTGGAACATGATGTTAGATGAATTGGTGGATTTAGACGAAGAGAGATTACACGCTCTCGACTTGCTCAGGCTTCAGAAGAAAAGAGTCGAAGACTCTTATAATAGAAAGGTAAAACCTAAGGCATTTTTGCCTGAAGATTTAGTTTGGAAGGTAATTCTTCCCATGGATCGGCGGGATCGAAGCATGGGGAAATGGTCACCCAAATGGGAAGGACCCTTCAGAGTTATCCAAACTTTTTCTGGTGGAGCCTATGAAGTCGAAGAGATAAGTGGTGATAAAAGACTCTTGAGAGTAAATGGTAAATATTTGAAAAAATACAAGCCTATACTTCAAGAGATAAAAATAAAATAATAAACTGAATTAACCATAGAAATGCCAAAATGGAAATGTTTATTAATTTCTGCCAAAATGGCAATTGTTGTCGAAAGTGATTACAGAAGATGATTACAAAAGAGAATCAAAAAGAAAGAGAATTCTTAAGTCGAAGATACTTGGCATGCTGCAAATCCAACCTCTTCTTGCACCAAGATTTTTCTTGCTCCAGTTTGGCAATTTGAGCGTCGAGGCTTTGGGCCCTCTCAGCGAACTCCAGGCCTTGCTTAACCTCAGTCTGGCTCTCAGCGTCTGGGATGGTCGAAAGAATTTCCTCCTGGAGCACAGTGTTGGCGTTTATCTTCGCCTCTATTTCTGCAATTTGTGCTCGGAAGGAGACATTCTCTCGCTCAATAGCATCGAACCTTTCCTGTGCAGACGCTTTCTGTTTCGACAACTCGGCAATTCGAGAAGTCGAACTTGTGACAGCAGTCCACGCAGATAGGCTCTTGCCATGCAACGTTTCGAGCTGACTGTTGAAATTTCGTTGGCGCCGGTAATCCGCTGAGACTTGGTCAATCATAGAATGTAATTCCATGATTAAGTCTGAGATTTCTGGAGCTACAGCATCGAAATCAACAGCATTCAAAACCTCTTTTAAGCAAGATGGAGCAGTGGGGTCCCCCTCTAAAGCCTTCATTAAATCTCTCTTGAAGAACTGGGCCTTGACCTTCGCCAATGCATCATCAAGAGGAGAAGTCTCAGTAGATTTCCCCGACAAAGTAGGAATTTCCTGACTGGTGTCGGAAGAACTCTTACTCTCAACGATTGCATTGAGGTAGCTGATAGGGTCAGTTCGCTTCAAGATTTCCAGGTCTTCTTTCGACCTATGCTTTGAGGAGGTGACCTTTGCCATAGCATTATCTTGGACTGGAGGCTGTTGAATGCTGAGTGCCTCGTTTGGTTGTTCTTCGACTTGAACTGAGGCGGTACTAGCGTCGACTCGTGGTTCTTCGTTAACTTCACCTTGGGGTCTTTCGCCAGCGTCATTCTGTGGTTCTTCGCTGGCGTCATCCTGGTGTTCTTCGCCAGTACCACCTTCATGTGCTTCGACAACAGCATCTTGATTCTCTTCGCCATTGCCTTGGTCTCTTCCTTCAGGATTCTCTTCTGACGACAAGACCACCACAGGAACCTTTTCTGGCTGTGTTTCCTCCGCCATAGGTTCTTCAATTGTCTTCTCCACGGTTTCGGCATTGGCCTCATGCTCAGTGTGGGCTTCGTCATTGCCCAAATCTTGCACCTGAGGCCTGCTGAGGTCAGCAGATTCCAGAGTTTCTGAAGTCCTTGGTGGGGAACTTCCAGTAGTTTCCTGAAAAAGAGGAAGAGGACAAATCTTCAGATGTCGAAAGAGATATAATCAAATACTGGTATTTATGCCTAAGTTATGAGAAGGGTCCAATAGATTACCTGTGGATTGGCTTCAGCCCCAGGGCTGGAATTATCACTTTCGACAGGCTGGGTAACTAGAGCGTTCAGTTCCTCCTCAGTTGGTTCTTCGATGACCACGGCAGGTGGCCTAGGCTTTCTCACACCAACTTTTATTCTGACGGTTCGACCTTCAGGAGCTGGAGTAGGAACAGAAGCGTCCTTTGTTAACTTTCGCCTCTTTAAGGGGGAAGGAGGAGAATCACTTTCCTCATCACTCCCCGATTCGATCACAAAGGCTGCCCTTTTCTTGGGCGAAGGGGCCTATAAAACCAATAGGAAATTCGATTGAATAATTACGTCGAAAATAAAAAATCGAAAGCCAGAATGAAAATAAAGAAAATCTGGTTACCGATGCAGGAGGCCTCCTCGAAGAGCCTTCCCCCTGTTGGTTGCCCGTTGTCTTCGCCGACGCTATAGTCTTCGCCGGCGGTGGAGGTTTGGTCGAAGGGACTCCTCCTTGTGGGCCTCCTGTAGCCTTCTTGACCAAGGGTTTTCGAACAACTGGAAGCGAAAAGGAAAGTTAACAGGCTAACAGTCGAAGAGAAAGATAAAAAGTAATGTGAGAGTATGAACTTACATTTCTTTACTTTGTCAAATACGAGGACAAAAGACTTCTGCAACTCTGCTGTGAAGTCCTTCTCGTCGAAGAAGTACTCAGCGTAATAGCTTCTCCACCATTCTTCAAAAGATGGCGAACAAAGGAAGTTAAGCTGGTAGTTGAACAGCGAGAGGATGGTTCGACCAGCATATCTCCCAATATGCTTGGTAGCAGCTTCTTCTGTATAATCGTTGCAGAAGTACAACATTGACTTCTCTCTTGGAAAAATGGGAGAAGGCAAGGTTTGGATGATACCAAACTGGCGAGATACCAGGTTTGGTTGATAGGCCAGCAGACTCAGATGAGTCTTAGAACTTTTAAATCGAAGAGGCATAATCCTTGGAGTAAGGAATGCCTCCCACAGTATGGTGTGCTCATCAACATTGGGACCACTCGACTCCTTGGGATGTGGCCTTGTGAACCAAGCTGGCCACACCTTTCGCTGAGCGAATGGAGCCATAGTCGAAACAAATTCCTTCCTTCGAGCGAACATCAGCACGAAGTTAGTGAAGGTTTGTTGGAACTCTAGCCCATCTTCCACAGGTGTCAGTAGAGCCAGCCTAATTCCTTCGATCCGTCTATTGGCTATCGCTGAGGCTTGTTCATTTATCGGAGTCTTCTTGGGTAAGAAAGACTCGAAAGTGGCGTTAAGCCACAGTTGAAGTAACCAGAAAGGCCCAGCGAGTAGCAGACTGTTCCTATCTTCGATATGCTTCAAAAGAGTAACCCCATTGCTGATGGAGTCATAAAGACTGGCCAGAATTAGTTCTGCCAGACAGATGTTCTGACGGTGATGCAGTTGGGTGGCCAGGGTGACCATCTTTTTGGTCACTTGCAGGGACTTCGAACAGAACACGAAGCGAGTTAGCCATAAGGCTAGAAACGCTATGTGTTCAACGTCGGACACTGTGTCTGTCGACTTGTCATGAAAGTGGTTGATAAAGGTGGTGAATGTTGGCTTCGTCTCAGAAAAGCCAATTTGGTCCTCCGACATCTCTTCCGGGTCGAAGTAATCTCCGGTTGGTCGAAGGCCAGTGATGGCTGCTACGTCGAAGAGTGTGGGAGTTAACATCCCACATGGGAGGTGAAAGGTGAAGTGAGAGTTATCCCAGAACAGCATTGAAGCTATAAGCATCTCTGGGGAGTAGCTTAAACCTGTCTTCGACAGCATTATTAGGTCAAAGATGCCCATCTCCTTCCAGACTGGAGTTTGATGTTTTTCCAGCTTTGTTAGCCAAGAAACGTAGTCCTGGGTGAGATTAGGGCAAGACCTAAAAACTCTGACACTTCTGTTGAAGAAACGAAGGTCGATCTTCTCGTGTGTGGGGTCTTCGTTGTCCTCTGGATCCTTCTTAGCACAAGCTACTGGCTTGAGTTTCTCGACAATGGGAAAGTAGCTCTTGATCTTCAGAGCTTCAGAGATGCTGGGGTTCATGGGTCCAGCCATGGCGAAGATTTGGTTGGAGTATCCAACCGGAATCATCAAGTGACGCGAGTAAGCGTCGCGGACGGAGATATCAGATGGTTCAGGGACCCTTCGTTTCCCTGTAGCGTTCACTACCGGAGCGGTTACAAAAACCTTGGGCCTAGCAAGTTGTTCAGTTGGTGCGTTAGTCTTGGGGGCAGTTGAAGCAGAAGCCATTGTTGAGGATGAAGATGAAGTTGGAAAGGGAAGAGTTTTTCTGCAAAGAGAAACAAGTTTGCAAGAAAGCAAGGGAGTTTGAGAGATTGTTTGCGTGAAAAGTCCCACAATGGGATATTCACTACTATTTATAGTAGTGGGAGAAATTCCCAATAACGAGGGCATTAAATGTCATTTAATGCTGCAGGGAGTAGTGGGACGCGTGGCAGCATCCTGTTGTTTTGGCCGTTTCTGCAGAAACAGAGAGACGCAGCGTGCGTCCTCGTTTTTTGAATTTGTCATAATGACAAATTATGAAGTGATGTTTTGGTTCTGCACGCCGTACTGACAGTGACGTCCTAGGATCAAATCAATGATGGTTTCTTGGGATTGCCAATAGTTGGTAAAAAGCAACAAAAAGTGCACAAGTTAACTTGTGACTCAGCGTGGACAAACAGGTGTCGAATGGCGTTTTCAAAGAATGCCTTTTTCTTTTCAAGAGTCGAAATAAGGCATTCTTGGGGGGCAATTTGTTGGCTCCTAAATTCGACACCTTTGTTTCAATTGATGACAGCCATTAAAAGCTGAAAGATGCTTTCGACTGGCTAAGCCTGTCGAAGTGCCCGTCGAAAGATGGCCGAATCCTTAGAAGATTTCTTCCAAGGAAGAAGGTTGATTGCCTTCGACGTCGAAGGAGTTTTCGTCGAAGACGTCTCTTGACGAACGTGTTCGATGGTCCAGAGTGGAGCAGTTTGAAATTCAAAGCTTTGGAGGGAAAACGGTTTCCAGCAGTTACTACGTGCGAACGTGCAAGGATCTGGAGTGTCGAGCATGGAGAACGTGACAAGTGGCTTGATCTCGAAGCAGTGTAACTGCCCGACGGTTACTTGGAATGTTTTTGTATAAATAGGAGTAGACGTGTAGTTTCTCGCGTGTGTTCACAATAGATACATAGTCACTCATTTAGATTCAAGTACCCAGTGTGAGCGAACGAATTGTTGAGAAATGTATGTGTGAAACACCAAATTATTAATTCAAGTCATTTACTTTTCCAGTATTTTACATGCTTTTTCCCTTTAAGATTCCTGTCGAACCTTTACATTCCAGCCTTGTTTATTTTACCAAGCCTTTTCCTTTATGCAATTTACTTTAACCAATTTACTTAAAGCCTTATCCACATTAATTAAACTTCAAAATCAACCTATGTCCATAGGATCAATCTGATCGATCCTGCGAGTAACCAAATAAGTAACCATTTGGAGGATCAGCGGTTGTTTACCAAATCCCCAGGTAAACAGAGGGGTAACAACATCATCCACAGAAACTACGAACAAGTCTTCCTCTACAACATTCACTCCATGCTTGGGCATGGGAGCAGTCACAACATTAGGCCTCTCGGGCGCCTCAAACTCAATCTCCTTTGCATCGATTAGGTCTTGAACCTTGTTTTTCAAACTCCAACAATCATCTGTGTTATGCCCCGGGCTCTCAGAGTGATAAGCGCAGCGGGTGTTGGGGTTATACTTTGATGACATTGTGTTTGGATTCTTTGGGGCTTCCCTTAGAGTCACCAGATTGGTACTCAGCAACTGTGGCAATATCTGAGACAAAGTCAGGTTGAGACAAGTGAATTGCCTTCGAGGTCTCTCTTCCATTTGTTGGTTGTGATGCTGAGGAGCACCAGTAGGTTTTGAAATAACAACCGCATTGACAGCTTGGCGGTGTTCAGGTCTACTCTGTCTTCTTGAACTGTAGACAGCACTGGACTCTTTCTTGAATGGTTTCTTCTCGGTGCTCGATGAGGCACCCTTCTGTATCTTCCCAGCTTTAATACCCGCTTCAACCCTCTCACCAGTTAACATGAGGTCTATAAATCCGACTGAGGAGCTTCCAATAAGATGATTAAAGAACGGACCAGACAGGGTCCCTAGAAACATATCAACCAGTTCACGATCAGCCAAAGGTGGTTGCACCCTTCCGGCCAGGTCTCTCCATTTTTGAGCATACTCTTTAAATCCTTCACCCGCCCCTATTGACATACCCTGGAGTTGGGTACGCGTAGGAGTGAGGTCGGAGTTATATTGATACTGCCTATAGAACGCAGCAGCCAAATCCTCCCAGTTGCAGATACTGGCTCCGTCCAACTGATAGAACCACTCAAGCTGAGTCCCTGAAAGACTGTCTTGAAAGAAATGGATCCACAAGTTCTTATCAGCAGTGTAAGGTTGGATCTTCCTCACATATGACCGAAGGTGAAGTTTTGGACAGGAAGCTACATCATACTTGGCAAAGGCAGGCGCCTTGAACTTATAGGGAATCACCACCCTAGATGATAAACCCAAATCTCTGAAGTCCAGACCGGGTACCTTCTGTATTTCCATGGCGTTCAAACGGTCTTCCAGTTGTTTGTACGTATCCTCAGCAGGAGGATACTGTTCTTCATCATAGTCTGTCTCGTTGTCGGAGACTATAGGGCTAGGATCCCTCCTTTCTTATGGACTATCTTTCCCTTCAGATGGGGTGGTCAGATCAACTTCGTCCTGCAGCCCGTTTCAAAACCTGCGTCCAGTATTGAACAGGATGGTCCTCTTTTTCTTCATCTTCCTCTCTTTCAGAATCAGGGTCTTCAGGTCCTGCTGACCCTTTGCTAGGCTCATGACCAACTCTTGAAATTGGGCATTCTGGGCCTGGAGGGCCTTGATAGCTTGCTCAGTGGAAGTTTCAGCAGACATGATGATTTCTGAAATAAACAGCGAAGAAGATAAGAGACCTGTACAAGAGTACCTGTTATGTATATGATGAATGGTATGCTATTTATGTAATGCATTCAAGGGTTCAAAAATTCAAATTTGTTGTAGACAAAAAAGAACACACGTCATATTAAGAAGAAATTTGTTTAGTACATAAGTGCCCCATGGGAGAAATATTACAAAATTCTTAATGTAAAAAGACATTGCGCATCCTTTTTGGAGCGATGTAAGTGTTGAGTGTCTCTTCCTCGTGAAGTCGGCGGGTAAGCTCCAAAACCTTCTTCTCACTGGCATATAAGCTGGCTTTAAAAGCATTCCGTTCTTCCTTGAGTTGGATCCAACTCTTTTGCATTTCTTCCCATGATGTTGGCATGTCAGGATGTAGGATGGCGCATGGAACTTCACCTTCCATAACAGACTCTTTGATCAAGGGGAGAATGTGAGGATATGGCATCATAAGATTCTGGGAGCGGGTTCGTACCCACTTGAGGTAAGGCTCAAGGGGGTGGAATTCTTGTGCCGCAGTGTCTTACTATCCACCTTGTTAGGCATCCTCCAAGCTCTGATGAACCTTTGTCGAAGTCCTTGCGCATCGTTGTCGAAGTCAAAAACTATGTCAGGAATCAGCATGTCATGAGGGCGATTCCTCCGAGAATATCCAAATTGTCTCAAAGCTAGACAGGGGTTGTAGGTAATGCCCCCCCTAATTCCAAGTAAAGGAACATTAGGAAATTCTCCACAATGATCAATGATGGTGACATTTTCTCTGGACCGAGAACACCAATGTATATCAGAATGTGTGAGGGTCATCAATCGTTGTGACCACCTTAAACCCTGCTCATTCTTTAAAACTGATTGTGGAAGGTGAGAAATAAACCACCTTGCTAGGATAGGAGTACAGCACATGAGAACACCTCTTTTCCTCATTGTTCGTGTGTAAAATGAGTGGAGGATGTCCCCAAGCAATGTAGGTATGGGATTCTGGGATATGAAAATCTTGACAGCATTCATATCTATAAGTTGATCAGGATTTGGGAACAACACCAACCCATAGTTAAGGAGTGCCACGATCTCTTCAAAGGCCTGTAGATCAAGAGAATTCCAGCATTCTTGTGCCTTCTCAAACAGAAACTTTGCCAAGAATCCCTTAATACCACTTCTAGTTTCCCAATTCCCCTTGATGTCAGATGGTTGCAAATGTAACGCTTGAGAAACATCTTCAAGTTTTGGTTCCTTTTCCGTACCGTTGTAGGGTAGTTGACTAAGAATAGGAATTCTCAGGAGTTGAGAAAATTCCTCCAAAGTAGGCACCAATTGATAATCAGGGAATGTGAAACAGTGGTGTAGGGGGTCAAAGAACTGGAAGAGAACTTTCATCATGTCTTCTTCAATGTTGGTGTTGACCAAGCTGAGGAGTCTACCATGTCTTTCAATGAAGAGAGAACTCTCGGGGATCCTGGATGTAAGCTCCTTGAGTTGAGGAAGGATCCTTACAAGGTTGACTTAAATTGTTTTCCTGCGGAGAGACTCCATGTCCTGCAAAACAGGAACAAAGACGAAGATCTAAACCCTTGAAATGGTTATCAGATGCATATGATGCTTTATGATGTCATGTATGCAAAAAGTAAGCAAGTGTATATACAGACATTCATATTCACACAAAGCAAACAAGTCCTTAGGTTTAGGCTTGCATGGGGTTCGTAGGTAAGTACCCTCTTGAAGTTTAGTTGGCTCAATCTGTCCTAAAATAGTAACCGGGTTCTAAGGAGCTCAATATCATTGGATTGTTTTCTATGTTCATTATTTTGGTTTAGCCACTTAACTGGCGACCAAAATATTCCAAGAAAACAACCCTCAATGAGTGTAGTATCGAGTATCTACCAACTTTGGACTGCACCAAAGCCGGTCATCTCACTACCCCTAAAAAGGCCAAGATGGTCAAGTAAGGTTCTAAGGTTAATTGATGCTTCACGACACCACGCGGCGGCCCAGTACTCTCCCTGACTTAACTCAAGGGTTACCGGTACTCACCAAAGTGCCACATCAACGTAGCTACTATTTCAACTATGTCGGTATACCTGACACAGTTCCCTCACAGTTTGTTGCTACTTACCTAAAGGGTATCCCCAGATCCGGGTTAGGATCTATAGAACCCCGATACAAACCCACAAAATTTAAAGCATACAAAGCATACTATTGAAAACACAAGTGATCTAATCCTAAGGTACACCTCACTTATAATTTGTCCCCAGCAGGGTCACCAGTTCTGTGATCGGTGGGAATGAGAACTGACTGTTTTTTGGAATGCTGGTTCGCGTTTGCGTGCTTTTTTGCAAAGTGTCGCGGTAAGCAAGAGTCGCCATCGTCTTTTATTTTATCCAACAAGGAAAGGACAAAAGCACAGAAAAATTCCTTTTCGAGATTGTTTCTCGGGTTCAGGAGGTAGATTATAGAAAGGGAAGGTGTTAGCACCCTTTCTATCCGTGGTTATCCACAGGCTCTTAGGTACTTGCTCACTATGTTTTCAAAAGTTTGCTTTTCTTTGTGTTTGTGGGTTTTTAAAAGAGTTTTGTTTGAAACTTCGATTTAACTCTTGCTTCTATCCTCAAGAGTGTAATGAAGTGTCTTGAAAACTTTGTTCGAAAAGTTTAAGTGTGAAAAGTTTTGTTTTGTTTTAAAAGAGAGCAAGTACTTAAGAACATCTACCTACTCAAAAAGGAATTAAACTGTGCAACTGTCCTTTAGACAGTGCTATCCTACTATTGAGGAGTAGGTATCACCTTCGTTAGAGTTTTTCGGGTCAATTCGATTTTAGGGACGTGTGGTCACTAAAGCAATGTTAGGACGCTTTAGTGGTAATCCTAATGTCTTATATCATTTTTATCGAGGCAAACATTTCGAGGCAACTTATGATCTTGGGACAAAAGGACGACCTCTAAAATATCCTATACTTAATGACCACGTTCGAGGCAACCAAGTGAGGTATACCCTAGGAGTGGCATGTGCAAGTGTATTGTTTTTTTTCAGTTATATTATCTTTGTACATGTTAATGGTGAGCTACTGTTGATTTTAAGTTTAAGAGTTAATCTTGTCATGCATAGCCTAATTAGCATACATCTAAACAGTTAATATATGTACAGGATTTTAAAGTGCGGGAATTGTAAATCCTACGTTATTACAAGGCTTCGAGGAGGGGGATTATTTACATGTCCAATAATTGGGGGAATAAAAAAGCAGTAAAGTGTAAAAGTCTTAGTTTAAGCTATTACAAACCAGCGGACAGTTATAATAAAATAAGCGCGCATGAATCTGAAAATAAACTCTAAAAATCCTAAGAATAAAAATCTTTTTGTTGTTTTATTTTATTTTGTGAAAAAAGACCTAAATCTATTTAATTTTAGTTTTGGAAAAATGTTAAGATAATTAAATGATTAATTAACAAAGTTAATTTAATAGAAAAATCTAGCCTAATGTTTTTTTTGTTTTTGATTTTATTTTAATGTTAATTAAAAAGATAAAAAGATGTCAATGAAAGAAAAAATAAAATACAAGGGGAATCCTTCGATCTAGGGAAAAAAAGGAGTTTCGACCCAGGGAGGGAATGGAAGCTTCGATTGGGCTAGACGGTCAGGCGTGAGTAGCCTTCGATCCAAGGAAGAGGATTGTCTTTCGATCATGGAAGTCATGGCTTTCAATCCAGGAATGAGATGCCTCCTTCGATCCAGCATGCTAATGGGTTCGATCAGAGAAGGTGTCTCCTTCGATCTGGGATGCTATACCTGCAAAAGTATGTTAGCAAAATAAAATGCAGGGCCTGGGTATTGAACCCCAGGCCCTTCGATCCTGCGCTTGCTGGGTCTCTTCAGGCTATGTCTGCAGCAAATATTAGTAAACGATGGACATGGCTTGGGTGCCAAACCCAGGCCTCTTGATCCTGTCTAGGATGGAAAATTGAAGGTAACAACCAGTATGAATGTATTATGCAAATATGAGGTTGGATGGTTTACCCTTTCTTACCAGCAGATTGGACTTTTAATTTAGATGCTTCCTGGATGTAGGCACCTTCGATCTGGGCAGTTCCTGGATGTAGGCACTTTTGATTTGGGATTTCTGGGCGTGGGATGGCTGGTGCAAGGATTGGGTATGGCTTCCTGGAAGTGCTGATGATTTTTGGCAGCGTAACTCCAAGGTTTTTTGTTCTCCTGTTGTGTTTTTTCGTATGTTCTCCTGCAGAGTTTTTGTGTGTTGGATATGTATGCTGGCCTCTGTATTTATAGGGGTGTGAGGGTGCAGTAATGGCAAGAGACAGCCATTAAACAGGCCATTAAATGCAATGAGACAAGAAACAGACACATTAAAAGTTTTCCTTTTTTTGAAATATTCCTGTCTCTTGAATGAACCTGGACACTTTTGATTTGAGTGCCCTCTTGATGACCTCCTTCGAATGGCCCTTGTCCAAAGATCAATCGAAGGGTGCTAATTAAAATTCCAATCGAAAGGCTTTGTTAACAGGTCAATCGAAAGGTGCTGTTTCATGCTAATCGAAGGACATGGCTAACATGCATGTCGAAGCTGCCTTGACACAATGCTAAATCGAAGGATCCCTTGGCATGCCAATCGAAGGCCTGGCCCAGGGTTCCAATCGAAAGGCTCATTCAGAATCCCAATCGAAGGGTCTTTCAGAATGCAAATCGAAGTGCTTGTCCATAATTCCAATCGAAGTGTCCCTTCAAAGTACCAATCGAAGGGCTTTTCAGAATGCCAATTGAAGGCCTTGACATAATGCCAATCGAAAGGTACTTAAAGCACCACTCAAAAATTTTATTTTTCCTTAGGCAAGGGTTTGTGATCAACCATGCAGGGGGAAGACTTTGGGAAACATGAGAGAGTAAATTTTGGGGTACAACACCCAGGTTATGATTAAGGGTTTTAATTTATGTGAAAAGAAAAACTCCTACTTCTTAGGCTCAAAGGGGTTGACTAGGGATTATCTTCCTTATAACTTCACTGTTTAGGATTTGAAATAAAGCTTATACATTGTTAGCAAGGTCTGTTCAAAAGCATACTGTAGAGATTATGGTATCATTTTTGTCATCCTCCCTCTAAAGGCTTATAGTTATTTAATCGAGAGTTGAATGTCACAAAAGTAAAAACATAATAGAGTGAAAACAAATGGATTACTTCAATACAAACATGTGTAATGCATGGAATATAAAAGTTTGACATAAAATAAGTGTTCGAACAATCAAAATAAAATTACAATTTGAAAATTCTAATGAACAAAAAGCCTTTTCGTCTGAACTTGTCACTTCAGATGGTGTGCTTTTGAGGGATGGCAGGAGAATTCAGTTTGACCATCTTGTGTGAACTCCAATACCCCTTCTTCGATCAAGTCTTGAATCTTATTTTTCAATACCCAACAGTTATTAGTGTCATGCCCCAGACTATCAGAATGATAAGTGCATCTCACATTAGGGTTGTACCGAGGAAAGGCAGTGTTGGGATTCTGAGGAGGATCCTTCGATGTTATCAACTTCATCTTTAACATGTGTTGCAATACTTGAGCCGAGAACATGTTAATTTTGGTGAATTTCCTTTTGGGTGCGTGCTGCTTACGTTGATTTCTTTGTCATTATTGTTGCACCGATGCTGGATTAGAGACTCACACTGCCCCCACAGATTGGTTTAGATCACTCTTATTACGACCCTTCTGGTTGTACACAGTACTGGACTCCTTCTTTCCATTGTATGATCTCTTCTGAGTACTTGAAGATGTAGTCCCATGAATTTCACCGCTCCTGAGTTTATTTTCAACATGTTCCTGCATGAACATGTCACCTGATTCCTTGTCTGCCAAGAGAGATTGATCGTTGATTAGGCCCCCAAATTCTAGTAGTTTTCCCCAGACGATCGTATTTGTCTTGAAGAAGTTCACTGATGAGGATTATCAACTCTTATTGTCTCCAAGATAAATTTTGGATAAGATCCATCTGACTACTCATCTGGATTCTCATCCTTTCCATCTCAGCTTGCAGTTGTCCCACCTGGTCATCCTGGTTATCTTCAGGATTTTTCTTGGTCGTTCTCAATGAGAAGTGCTTTGAATTCTTCTTGCCCCTTGGATAGATTCAGGACCATTTCCTTGAACTGAGCATCTTGAGTTTAGAGATCTATATCATTATGTTCGAGAGCCATCTTCCTTGCTGAAATAAACAGCAAGAAAATGAGAGACATGTCTTGAGAATACCTGTTATGTAATGACATGCATGCAATGTTTTCAAGGATCTCGAGCGGTAAACACAAGAAAATGTTTGAATTATGATTGCATATTTGACGGAAGAACTTTGTATCATTGAATGTCCTTCTACAAGAACCAATCTCACCATGTCGAGTGGGTCATAGCCACTGACTCAAGACATCATGCTTTGAAGGAATTGGCTAGAGGAAAATAAATCCCCTTGCCCCTTGTTAGACGTCTGGTTCATCGTAACCTGCATCACAGGCTCTTTGAGATCCTTGAAATGGTTAACAAAATGATATGGCATGATGTCATGATGTGTATGTTATGAACCAAGCAAAAGTTTAAGGTGACGTAAACAAGTAAACCTTGCAAGAAGTCCAAGTTATTGGATAATGACTACAAACAAGTCCTGCAAGGAATGCACGTCGTTAGATAATGAATACAAACAAGCCCTACAAGGAGTTCAAGTTGTTAGATAGTGAATGCAAACAAGTCACACAAGTAGCCTTAGGTTCTGACTTGCATGGAGTTTGTAGGTAAGTACCCTCTTGAAGTTTAGTTGGTTTAACATGTCCTAAAAGAAGTAACCGGGTTCTAAGGAATCTCAATATCACTAATCTTTCTTCATCGGGAATTGTTTCAGCTCAAGCGATCTTTTTCTCGCGGCCTAAATATCCTGAAAGTCTGATCTCAATGAGTGTAGCATCGAGTATTAACCAATATACGATCAGAACCAAAGCCGGCTATCTCGCTACTTTCTAATGGCTAGGATGAGTCAATTAAAGGTTCTAATGGTCAGTTAGCGCTTAATGACACTATGAGGAAGCATAATGTTATCCTTGACTGACTCAAGGAACATTAGTACAAGCCATAATATCACGCTAATGTAGCCATCACTTTATCCATATCAGTCTACGTCGTACAACCTCCATGATTTATTGCTACTTACCTAAAAAGGTGCCCCAGATCCAGGTATAGGATCTTTAACAATAACCCAAACATAAACTCGAAAGATAAATCATACAAATCAAACAAGGAAAGCATTTTAAATATGATCTAGCTCTAAGGTAACCCCACTTTAGTTTTAGTGTCCCCAGTAGAGTCTCCAGTTCTGTAATACGGTGGCAGAACCGACTGTTGTACTGGTTTTGCGTTTCTATTCGCAAATGTTGCGGTAAGCAAGAGTCGCCACCAACTTTTCTTTTATCCAACAAAGTAAAGGGTGAAAAGAACATAAAAAGACCTTTCGAGATTATTTCTGAGTAAGGGGGTTGATTATGGAAAGGGAAGGTGTTAGCACCCTTTCCATCCGTAGTTATCTACAGGCTCTTAGATGCTAGCTCGTTTGAAAATACCTTGTGCTTGTGTGTTTGAAAAAAAGTATTTTGAAAAGATGCCTTAGTGCGGTGAACTTTTTAATTTTCTCGTACTGTTTAGAGTGTATACAAAGTATTTTATCTTTGAAAATATTTTAGAGAAGAGTTTGTGTATGTGCGAAAAAATTATTTTGTTTGTTTTTATGAGCATGCAACTAGGAGCTATCTAACTACTCGAAAGATTTGTTTTTTTCCTCTTTCTTTTAGATAGTGCTATCCTACTATTAGTCAGTAGGTAGCCCTATCCTTGGATGTTTTGAGAGGAGAGGGTCATCGTACAGTCATTGAAGTCAACTGGTAAAGACTCTTTAGCAATTTCGTTTAAGGGACTAGATCATTTTACCGAAAGACAACACCGAAGGGTTATCGAGGGACTATGATCTTTTGATTCAAGGGTCTTTGCTAAAGCGTCTCCACTTTCGAGGGATATGACTGTCATTTTCCGAAGGCAACAAGTGGAGGTACCTTAGAGGTGCTCGTGTGTGAAGTGTTTTGTGTCTCAGTTATTATTTATCTTTGATGTTAAGGTTTTCTAACATTTTGTTTTTAGATCTTGCCATACACATCCTAGTTACTACACAGTTATATATATATATATATATATATATATATATATATATATATATATATATATATATATATATATATATATATATATATATATATAGGCATAACTATAAGTGCGGAAAATAAAATGTGAGAAAGTAAAGGCCTACAGCTATTACATCCCATAAGTAGTTACATAATAGAAAAAATGCGAGGAAATGTAAACTACGACTATTACAAAATTACTCGTGCGACCTATACATTTGTTTTCTAGAATATAAATAGCGAAGGAATAAATAAAAAAGAAATTAAAGGACAAAAATAAAAAATAAACTAAAAATCTAAGCAAGAAAAAATGTTTTTGGTCTTTTTATGAGAAAAAAGAATTATGTGTTAATAATAATTTGAATTTGATTTATTAAAATAAATTAATTATAAAACCCTAATTCTAATTAGTTAAAAAAGTGATTAAATTAATTAATTAAAATTAATTTAATTAATAAAAACCTAAGTCTAATGTTTTTGTGATTTTTTCAATAAAATAAGATTGATTAAAAAAGAAAGTAGTTAATTAAAACACCAAAAAAAATGAAAATGGGCCTGCTGAGAACAAGTAAATGGAGGGGGTGTGAGGAAGGAGAACAATTGGTCCAAAACGGATGAGTCCGAGAGCTTTGTTCTGATCCAGTGAGGAACGTGCCTTGGGGTGCACCATGGTCATGATTGTTATTTCTGCCTCCATGCTTACATGTAAAACGTTAGAAAATTGCAGAAAATGCATATAAATGAAACAAACATGTTTACATGGATTTAAACTGTGAAAATCTTGAGAGCATGAAACATACCAACTTACCAACCATAATCAATGTAAGGGAATTTTATGGGGTTGATCTGTAAAGGGTAATGATTGATTCTGACTCCTGACCTCCAGGAGGACAATGGAAGGTTTGGATCGGTTTGAAAACCGCTGGAGATGCGAGATATAATTTTCACAATTTCTTTGAATTTGGAGAATTTTTTTGGAGAGCTTTGGTGCAAAATTTCGTGTCCCTTGCTTATGCTTTTGTTTTGTATTTATAGAGGGGTGAAATGGTGAGTAAACATGGCAAAAATCCACACATAATGGCCCCCTTTCAAAGCAATATCAAACATATTAAAATACTTCCAAAATTGTGAAAAACTTTCCATTCTTGAGATGTAATGAACCTGGTCTTTTTCCTCTTTCCTTGCATGAATTCTAAGGCCCAATATCAACCCAAATCATCATCCCATGTGTCCATACTTTTTATTTAATATTTTATGTAATTTATTTTGTGTTTATTTGAATAAAAACAAAATAAATATGAATAAAATAGATATAAAATGCAAAGCAAGGTGAGAGTGAATTTAGGAGTCCTTGAGTAAGTCATAAACATATTTGAATCCCGCAAAATAGGTCTATGAACTTAAAAATGTATTTTTTTTTCTCAAAGTTGACTTTTTTGCATTTTCACCAATTTGCCCAATTTGTATTTGTCATAACTTTCTCAATGTTTATATTTTTGAGATGATCTTTGAATTTTTAGAAATATCAAGATGTCCCCTACAATCTATATGTTGACCATTTTTGCATTTCAAGAAATTATCTTGATGTAACTTGCTTTGACAAAAAATGCCTTTTTGTTGACTTTCAAAAAAACCAGTAATGTATTGGCTCATATCTTTCCAATGATGCAATTTTTGAACTTGATGACATAAGGAAAGTTGTAGGGAATTTAATTTTCTTCAAAATGAGATTTGGTTTGGTAAAAATGGATGAAGCGTGTGAAATTTATGCTTGTTCAAAGTTCATTTGACTTTTCCTAGGAAACCCTAATACTGCACTTTTGGATTCTTGATGATTTCAGAGAATTCCTTGAGGAATCATGATCAATCCTTGATCAAATGATGGATATCACTTCAAAATGTTGATTTTGACCAAAAATCTTGAAGTTTGACTGTATGTTGGCCATAATTGACTTTTGACCTAATACAGTTGATTTCCAGTCATTTGAGCAATTGACTGAGCAAACTTGTAATGCAAGGCATGAAAATTGGTATGAGCATTCTTGGGGACATATTAGGGACCATGGAAATCACTTGAGTCCTTTGAAACCCAAACTTCTTTGTGAAAAATGAAACCCTAGTTGGAGATCTATTGCTTAGGAGGAGAATTTGTCTGGTCAATTCTTAGTCAACCTTGAGCATTAGGGACCTCTATGAATATGTCTTGAATAAAATGGGAGGGTAAATTTTGGGGTACAACACTTACCAACTATGCCATCTAATTTACCCAAAATTAAATGGAATTAGAAAACATATGAAGGATGGTGTATTTTTATTATTTAGAAAGAATACAAATAACCTAAAATAGACTATTATATGAATAAACTTAGATTAGTAAAAATAAACCTATTTTGAACTAGACAAGTAATTTAAAATCTATATAATTATTTTTTAAATAAACTAAACAAATTTTAAAGTTAGATGTTAGTAAAAAAATTATAAAAAAAAACCCAATTTTAAAAATGACTCTATTGTTAGAAATAAGGCGGGAACATTTGGGGTATGACAGCAACCAAAAACTCGTAGATGTGTGTAGGTGGGATTTTGGTGATATAAGAGTTATGTTGGTGATTGACTTTGAAGTGTTTTACATGGAATAATGTTTAAAAGATAAGTTTCCATGTGAAGAGCATGGTGCCAAAATGATGTGGGAACAGAAGAATGAGCTAGCATAGTATGTATCATATTATTAATGGTTCTTATTTTGAATTTTGATTTCCCATTTTGTGAGAATATATGGGGATAAGAGACATGAAAAATAAGGCCATGATCAGTGAAATATTTTTGAAATAGCTCATTATTATATTCAGCGACATTGAAAAGATTTTACAGTTTGTGATCTTACCTGATCAGACTTGGACCGTCACGACTGGCTTAGGAAGAATTTAAGTGAGATGGGGGGGGGGTACCTGCAAGACACTCTGATGCTAAAATGAGTGACATAATGAGCAGGAAAAAATTGTATGTATGCGTAAGAGATGAATACCTGACCTTCTAGGAATAGAGGGTATTTGTAGCCCCCAGCGCGGGGCCAAGATCCCCTCATTGGGCCGGCTAGAACTGGACCAACAAAGGAACTGCCAGGTTCTACGTGTGTAGTGGGGACCCGAACGTGGTCCTCTTCCTAGTGATGCTTTGCGAGAAATGAGGAGGGACGAAGACGCGGTCTTTCCGGAGTTTAGATGATTCGATAACGGTCAGAGAGGATAGAATCTGCCCTACGAGGAGAGTGCTCGAGCAGGGCTCAAGCTGGAGTCCCCGTGGTCGGGGACACTGTGTGTCGCGGGCAACGGCGAGCACGGATGCAGTCTGTGGTCGGGCACGCTGGCGGGAATCCACGGGCGCGCATTCCTTGAGGAGCTGCTTGGATTGGGCCTTTGTTCCTGCTTTTGGGCCAGGGCGGGTCCAGTCCAGAACAGGAGCCCCCCAAGTCGTGACTCCTGGAGCAAGAGTTATGACTTGACTTTAGCTCGTCTTTACCACGGGTCTGATGCCCGGCCCAGGATATTGCTTCCTCGTGCTCGCTCGAGGAGTTTCTCACGAGTTGCATTCGTAGCGTAATCCTCGTCGATGCGTGCTCGAGGGATTCCTCGCAGGCTGCGTTTGGTGAGTACACGAGGCAATCCTTGGGAACCGTGACGCCACCATAGCGACAGTAGGGCCATCATTGCCTAGGAGAGTAAACGTCAAGGAGGTGAAGTTCGTGGCTCCTCGGGGCGACGTTTCGTATTCCATGTTATCCCTATAAATAGGATCCTTGGGTCCCATAATTTGTTTTCCTCTTCGCGCTTCTCCTTCTTCCTCTGCCTTTGCCGCCGCTGTTCTTCTACAACTTCGCAAGATTACCGCATCTTCCTCCATTTATTTTTTCACCGTTGCCGTGCATTCTTCCTTGCTTCCAAGTAAGCGTTTATTCCTCCTATTTTTCTTCGTTGTAGGTATTTTTACTGTTATTTGGATGTTAGAAACCCATTCTGGGATTAGTGCCCGGTATATTTATGTTTGTGCCCGGTAAACAAATAGTTTTAGGTAGGCGACTCGCAATGCTGCCAGTGACCTTCATGGTTTTAGGCGCATAATCTATGATACTTCCCGGTAAACCCATAGTTTTAGGCATATGATTCATGATATTTCCGGTCACATTCATAGTCTAGGTCGGCGCACCCATGAGCTGGCCGGGACGTTGGCCCCTTAGGAAGTATGTAGGACAACTCGTCATAGCATCTTAGCATCGGGGAGGCGAAACCAGGATCTTGTTTGATTCATCCATGTTTATCGCGCGGGGCGTTCATGATATTCTCTTGTTGTTCCCAATATCTGGTCGAGCGTGTCTTGCTTGTCGCGCACTACTTCTCGTCACTGTGGCGAGCATGCGGATTTGCTCTCGAAATTCACCGGTTTCCTGTGCTTTGCAGGTAAATGGCTGACGAACTGGAGTCTTCGAGGCGTAATGAGGTCGAAGACCAAAGTGCCGAAGAGAATGTGACTCTAGTTGATACCTTCGATGATACTTCGTTGGATTGGGTGGGCGCCGATCCCCGAGGGATTGCCTCGGCTTATTGTCAACATAGTCGACGCGCATACACTGTCGTCGAACACGGCGGTAGTCAGTCGGGTTTCCAGAAGAATTTTGTTGTGACGAGGCCGTCCCTCGATGCACGAATCTGCTCGGAGTTCACCGAGTATGGGTTTCCAATGTATGAGATCGTGTTCAAGGATCTCGGCCTTAAGCTCCCTTTCAGTGATTTCCAAGTCGGGGTATTCTACCATCTGGATTTGGCCCCCTCGCAGCTTCATCCTAATTCGATCGCCTTCCTTCGGGCGTTCGAGCTGACATGCCTCTTTTTGAGGATCGGGGTGACCATTCCTCTTTTATTCAGAGTTTTTCACCTGCAGCGCCAGTCTCGAGGAGGCAGGCATAACTGGGTTTCCCTGAAACAGTTGAAGAGGCTGTTCAGGATGTACATGGATTCGGTCCGGGGCTTTAAGGATAAGTGGTACGTTTTGCAGCCGGTCACCCAGACTGCTTTGGATTTTATGTATGAAGAGGAAACCACGATGGTCGACGAGAACGGGGAGCCCCTTATGGACGCTGAGGGTCGTCCGGTGGTAGGGCGTGTATCCAAGTTCCCATTACATTGGTGCTCGCGCCATTACGAGCATGGTACCGGGCACTACCATACGCTCGCGGGAGGAATGAGTGCCGAGGATGAGGAAGCCTATGGTACCCTTTGCAAGTATGTCGGCAACTTATTCCCTGCCCGGTGGGTCACGAGGGAGAGGGAAGATATTCTTGATGAGGAAGGTTACCCGACATTCGAGGCCCGTCCTATCGATACTAAGGCGCTTGTCGAGTGCCAATCCTACGGGCAGGCCGTAGATTTACTAGGTTGCTTTTTGTCTTATATTTTTATTCTAATTTCTTTGTTTCTTACTTGCTCGCAACTAACCAGAGTTTTCTTCTTTGCAGGCGATATGGCTGAACGAAGGGAGAGGCTTTTAAAGCTGTCTCAAGACAAGAGAGTAAACAGAAGGCTGGTGCGAGCTCCGCAGGCCACGAGGATAGGCCCGCCGACCAGTTCAGGCGATGCTTCTAGCGGGTCCCCGGGCTCCCCTGACGTCGAGCAGCCCACTGAGCTGATCACGAGAAAGAGAAGTCAGGCAGATAACCAGTCAGAAGTTGGCGACAAGTCTGTCGCTGCGAGGGCCTTTGGCTTACCCCCTATTTTAAAGAGGAAGATTTCTTCGAGGGGTTTCCATTGACAGTGAGCACCGAGGAGGATGAGATCATCAGGCGGCTCAACAAAGAAAGTCGAAGAAAACACCTGGCCGCCAGTATGGTCGGGATGGTGAAGATGGCCGAGATGGTCGTTGTCCTTGCTGAGGAGGGGTCGGACTCCTCTGATCGCGTCAGGGAACTGGAGTCGGAGAAAGTTGCCCTCGCTGCCGGCTCTCGTAAGTTGAAGGCTGCTCTCGAGTGATCTGAGGAGATGTTCTGTGAACAAGCCGAGTTGCTGCCCGTGGAGAAAGAAAATTCCGGGAAGGTTGTTGAGGAGAGGGATTGTTTTCGAAAGGATAGGGAACAGTTGGAGGCCGACAACGAGCGTCTGTTTAAGGAAGTCGAGGAGCTGAAAGCTTCAATGCTTCTTACTGAAGATGAGTCGGAGGATACAGCCCCTTTGTGGAGCCGTTCCGATCTGGTCGCGTGCATCTATCTCCTCGAAACAGACTGTGTCGGTGCCTTAGCGGATGATTTTGAGGCCGCAGTTAGCCAACTCGCCTTATTGAAACCGGGCATGAATACCGAGGGGGTAGGTTTCATGTCTCATATCATTGACGGCCAGGTCGTGCCTCCTCCTGAGTCTCCTGCTGTGGATGCTGGTAGTCCCGGGGAAGTCTAGTCGTAGAATTTCTGGTCGGGCCTGCGCACCCGTTTATTGGTATTTGTTTTGGGGCGTGCGTGCCCGTGCATATTTTTGGGGCGTGCGTGCCCGTACATATTTCTTTTGGCCGTTGTGCCATGGCCTGTAACTTCCGAACATCGCCGGCCTTTTTGGTCGGTTTATTTTTATTCGTTTTTGCTTATGAGCTTTCAAATGGGTGTTCATTTCGACCTTTAACTTTCTCCTGTCTAAGTTTTCATATTGTGACGAAATATGTCCAAGTTATGTCCCCGAGCTACGCTTGTGTTCGGTTGTCACTTTGTGGTGAAATTTGCCTAAGTTATGTCCTCGAGCCACGCTTGTGTTCGGTTGTTATTTTGTGGCAAAATTTTGCCTAAGTTGTGTCCTCGAGTGGGGATCCTTTCAACCCGTTTGGTGGTCCGACGTGCTTCAAAATGCGTCGGTCGTGCGGAGTGAAGCCCGCTTGCTCAGGCGTATGACCCAGGTTGAGGTCGTATGCCCGTGGCGTAAACTGCCCATCGCGAGCTGGGTGTTCTGCCATGTGGGTACTTCGACAGTGGAGCTTGATCGAGGTGTCCTTGTCGGGCATCATCGTTCGTCCTCGTTTGGATGAACGGTGTTATGTCGTTTGGGCATAGATTGGGCCCGTACCTTGCCCTATCTACGTGGTCGAGACATTTCTCTCTGTTGACTAGATGTGGATATTCGACAACGAGAGTCCTTATTGTTTAAGGGTTTTTAACTGTAGTACTGCTTTAGTTTAGCAGCGTTCCAGGGTCGTGGCAATGGTTCTCCGTCTAGTTGCTCGAGGTGGTATGCCCCGATACTTGTGGCACCGTGGATGCGATAAGGCCATTCCCAGTTCGCGACTAGTTTCCCTTCGCGGGAGTCTTTCTGGTTTCTTCGTAGTACCAGGCTGCCGATCTTGAACTCGCGTTTGATGACCTTGTCGTTGTGACGCAGGGCCACTCGTTGTTTTAGAGTGGCCTCGTGCAGAGCTGCCCCCGAACGAATTTCCTCGACCAAGTTGAGTTCATCCCTGAGTGCTTCGTCGTTCATTTCTTCGTCGAGGGGCGTCTCTGTCCGCCTGGATGGTTCTCTGATTTCAACGGGGATGACGGCTTCGGTGTCGTAGGTTAGTCGAAAGGGGGTTTCGCCCGTCGTTGAATGGGGTGTGGTGCGATATGCCCATAAAACGTTGTGCAGCTCCTCGACCCACCCTCTTTTAGCTTCGCCGAGCCGGCGTTTGAGTCCTTGCAGGATGACTCTATTAGTGGCCTCGGCTTGCCCGTTGGTTTGAGGTTGCTCGACCGAGGTGAAGTGTTGTTTGGTTCCCAGTTTGGTGACAAAGTTTTGGAATCCGTGGTCGGTGAATTGGGTGCCGTTGTCGGTGACTAGTGCTCTCGGGATCCCGAATCTGGTGAGGATGTTTCTTTTGTAGAAACAGAGGATGTTGTGCAAGGTAATTTTTGCGAGAGCCTCGGCCTCTATCCATTTCGTGAAGTAATCCACGACTACGATAAGGAACTTGTTTTGGTAAGTCCCTTGCACGAATGGTCCGAGGATGTCCATCCCCCACCATGCAAACGGCCACGGGGACGACAGTGTGCTTAGCTCGTGAGGGGGAGCGAGATGCATGTCGCCGTGCCTTTGGAACTTGTCACACTTCTTGACGTGTTCCTTGGCGTCCTGCTGCATCGTCGGCCAATAGTACCCCGCTCGCAGGGCTTTCCTCACCAGGGACTTTCCGCCCATGTGCTAGGCGTTAATCCCTTCGTGTATCTCCCGTAATACCTCGAGGACTGTGGATTCTTCGATGCATTTCAGGAGGGGAATGGAGAATCCCCTGTAGTATAGTTTATACTCAAGCACCACGTAGGAGCATGCTCGTCGTTTCGTGATGGTCGCTTCTGTTTGGTCCGAGGGGAGTTCGCCCTTTGTCAGAAAATTGTACATTGGGGTCATCCAGCACGAGGTGTCTCCGATGGCGTGCACCTCGACTGGGGTCAAGGACCTATCGATGCTCGGGCGTGACAGGGATTCTTGTATGACGAATTTGTTTCCGCCCTTCTTTCTCGTGCTTGCAAGCTTGGACAATACGTCCGCCCTCGTGTTCTCCTCGCGCGGGACGTGTGATATTTCTGCTCGGTCGAACTTGTTCATGTGTTCTTTGACTAAGTTTAGGTACTCAACGAGGCTGTCGTTTTTAGCTTGGTAACTCCCTTGGACTTGGGAAGCAACGAGTTGTGAGTCCGTGAAAATTTGTATCTCGCGGGCTCCTAGGTCCTTGGCTAGCCTTAGTCCTGCGAGCAGGCCTCGTACTCTGCTTGGTTGTTCGATGTCGGGAAGGAGAGGGTTAACGAGTGCTTGATCACTACGCCCTCCTCATTTTCTAGGAGGATCCACGCGCCGCTTTCGGACGAATTGGAAGCTCCATCGACGAAGATGGTCCATTTGTGCTCCTCCCCTGCGGACGGGTCGTGAGCGGTTATTTCCGCGACGAAGTCGGCCAGGGCTTGGGCCTTTAAAGCTTTCCTACTCTCGTATTGAATGTTGAACTCGGAGAGTTCCAAGGACCATTTTAACATTCGGCCCGCCATATCAGGTGAACCTAATAGTTGTTTTACCGGTTGGTCGGTTCGCACTATGACTGTGTGGGCCAAAAAATAGTGTTTGAGTCTCCTCGACACGTTGACGAGGGCTAGGGATACTTTTTCTATCTGTTGGTATCTGCTCTCAGGTCCTTGTAGGGCTTTGCTCGTGAAATAAACGGGTTTTTTTCCCGTCGATGGTATCGCGAATGAGAGTCGCGCTGATAGCTTCGTTCGAGACGGCCAAGTATAAAAATAAAGGTTCCCCGTCGACTGGTCAAGACAGTCCGGGCGGTTGGGATAGACTTCGTTTTAGGTGGTGTAGTGCCCGTTCACATTCCTCGGTCCATTCGAAGGCTGCTTCTTTGCGAAGGAGTTTGAAGAAGGGGAGGGCGTGCTGAGCGGATCTCGCGACGAAGCGGGACAGCGAGGTGAGCATATCGTTCATGACTTGTATTGATTTCTTCGACGTAGGTGTCGGGAGGTTGGAGAAGGCTAGGCATTTGTCTGGGTTAGCTTCAATCCATCATTCCGTCAGGTAAAACCCGAGGAGTTTCCCTGCTTTGACCCCAAACGTGCATTTCTCGGGATTGAACCTCATCTTACATTGTCTTGCTTGGGCGAAGACTGCTTTGAGGTGGGTTACGTGATCGGTGTCTGCTCGGGACTTGACGATCATGTCGTCCATGTAAACCTCGAGCATGTCTCCGATTTGTTCGTGGAACACTCTGTTCATCATACGTTGGTAAGTTGCCCCTGCGTTCTTTAGTCCAAAGGGCATTACGTTGTAGTAATAATTGCCCGAGCTGGTCATGAAGGCAGTGCAATGTTTGTCTCCCATGGCCATTGGGATCTGGTTATAGCCCGAATAGGCATCCATGAACGACAATATTTTGTAACCGGCCGAGTTGTCGACCAGCATATCTATGTTCGGTAGAGGAAAAGCATCCTTCGAGCATGCCTGATTGAGATCAGTATAATCAACACACATCCGCCATTTTCCATTATTCTTTTTAACTAGTATGACAGCCAGGTTGAATACCGGGCTTCAGAAATAAAATTCGCCAGGTTGAATACCGGGCTTCAGAAATAAAATTTGCCTCTAGGAGGTCTTTTACAGCTTTTTCAGCAGCCTCTGTTTTCTCCGGAGACTTCCTACGCCTACGTTGTATTACTGCCTTAGCAGAAGGATCTATGGAGAGACGGTGACAGGCGACCTCGGGGTCGAGTCCGGGCATCTCTGCGGCACTCCAGGCGAACAAGTCAGCATTCTCGCACAAGCAGTCTTTGATCTGTTTCCTTGACAGGTCGGGGAGGTCGATGCCAATCTTTACTCCTTTGCTTGGGTCTGCACCGAGGGGGACGAGCTCGAAGTCCCCGTCCGGGATTGGTCGGAGGGGGATTTGCTCTCTGTTGGGAGGTTCGTCCTGATCGAAACGGGTATCCAGAGCTATGGAGTCGACCTTTGGGGGAGCTCTCTGGTCTTCTGCTTTGGCGGGCTCGGATTTTTCGGGCTCCTGTCTTGTCGTCGCCGGTCTCTTGGCGGGCCTTGTCCCAGTGTCAACAGTGTCGCGTCCATTGGATACAGCGTTGAAACACCTTCGAGCAGCGGCTAGGTCCCCCTGGATGGTAACCACCCATGCTCTATTGGTGTAGAAATTCATCTTAAAGTGGACGATGGACGGCACCACGGTCAGCTCTACTAGTGTTGGTCTCCCCAGGATGCAGTTGTAGAGGGAAGGGCAGTCGATGACGAGGAAGTGCACCTTGACCTGCCTCGTTGTCGTGCCCTCCACCAAAGGTGACCATGAGCTCGACGTATCCCCAAGGTTTGGAGGTTGAGTCGTTGAAGCCCTGCAGGTCCGACCCTACATACGGCAAGAGGTGCGAGTCGTCTAGATGCAGAGTCCGGAATAATTGACTATACATCACGTCGACGGAAATTCCTTCGTTGACGAGGATGTGGTGCACGTCAAAGTTGGCCATTCTCGCCCTTATCAGCAGAGGAATGACTGTGTTGGGGGCTCCTCCGGGGAGCTCTTCAAGGTAAAAGGTGATAGGCTCCGACCAACCTTTCACCCTTTCAAAAGTCACCTTCTGAGGAGGAGCAGAGTCGACCAGTTCATCCAGCTTTCTCTTGGCCGAATTGATGGTTAGGTCGTTCAATCCTCCACCGTTGATGACCATGGTGGAGGGAAAGTATTCCCACCTGATGTGTGTCGTGAGCGGCTCCTGCAGGTGTTCGGGGACGTAGAAGTCCTCTGGTCGGGTGACGGAGAAGGCGGTCTAGACGGGGACCAATTCGTTAGATGGTCGGGCATCTTCCTCCGGTTCTCTTGCCTAACGGGCGTCGCGACAAGGAGCATCGTTTCTCCGATATTGGGAAAGCCTCCCTCCCTTGATGAGGGTTTCGATGGCGTCCTTGAGGTGGACACAGTCTTCAATCAGGTGACCATGGCTCCTATGGTACTGACAGTACTTGCTCTTGTCTACTCCGGGCTTGGCAGGAGCAGGTCGGGGGTGTTTGACGCCGCCGTCTTTGAAGTTCGTGCTGGCACACTCCGCCAAGATGCACTCGCAGGAAGCTGTGAGCAGAGTGTATTCTGTGAAGCGCCCCGAGGGTCCTCTCTGTTCGCGGACTTCTCGGGGTCTGTCCTCTTTTCTTTTCTCCCCAGTTCGTCGAGGAGGAGCGGCTTCTTGGCGCGGGTTGCTGCTGGATCCGCGAGTTCTGGGGTCCCGGGCTCTGTTAGCCGTCTCCCTTTCCTCGTAGTCCATATATGCCCGGGCCTTCTCGAGGAGAGCATCAAATGTTCGAGGTGGTTTGATTCCCACCGCCTTTCTAAATTCTGTGCCGGGGAGGAGCCCTTTCTCCAGCAAGTACCTTTTCATGTGGTCCATGCAGGGGACCTGTATGGCTTCGCGATTGAAGCGATTGATAAATTCTCTCAAGGTTTCATCCTGTCTCTGGATGATGGCCTCGAGTGCTGCCTCGGTCTTTGGGTGTCGCCGAGACGCAATGAACGAACTTATGAATTGATTCTTCAGGTTCCGCCACGAGGTGATTGATCCCAGGACGAGGCCTTTATACCGATCCATCACTGCCTTTCTGAGGGTCGTTGGAAACAACCGGCATTTGATGGGTCCCCCGACGTTGTGGTAATGCAGCATAGCCTCGAACCCGTCTATGTGGTCAACTGGGTCCGTGACTCCGTCGTATTCCTTCAGATGTGGAGGCTTCTCCATGCCCGGGGGAATGGGCATCTCCATGATGGCTTGTGAAAGGGGACCGCGGGGGTCGTCCTCGTCACTTCGCTCCGGGGACAGGGATGGGGACCTGAGATATTGTCGTTCCCGGCGGTCATGGTCGTGCTGGGTATCCCTCGAGCGTGGTGCTCGTTGGTCAACTCTTCTGTGCCTGTCTCCAGAGTGTCTTCTTTCTTGTCGTATGGGGCCATGGTTGCGCCCTCCGGCTTCGATGATGGGCTGCCTCTCCAAGGGGGGTCGTCTCCCGGACGGTCAGGGCAACGGGCTTCGGGAGGCATCTCTGTATTTTTTCTGCGGGGGAGATGGAAGATGTACCTCTGTTACTCGAGGAGGTGGAGTCTGAGGCCTCCTGTGTCTCCTCGCGGGTCTTCTATCGTCTTCGAGCGCCCTCAATCTTTCCCCCTGGGAAAAGATGAGGTAGTTGGTTTGATTGATCGCCGCGAATAGTGCGCGGGTAGTGGCATCTGCCCCAGCGGGGACAGAGACTTCCTGAAATTCGGCAGCTCGATAGTTTGGGGGAGTTGTATTGTCTTCTTCAAGCGGCGGGGGGATCGAAGAAGACGATGCAGTAGCTCCGTCGCGGTGGACTAAGGGCCCGAGGATGGTGCTCCCGGGGAGCGTGCTATGGCCTGGGTTGCCGGCGTTGTCGGGAATTCCGTTTTTATCCGCGAGGTTGTTGTTGACGTCGACGACGCGGACGTTCTGGTCGTCTCGGACTTGGTCAGCCATGCCGGTAGGAGGTGATTTTGAGCTTTAGTCTTCGAGGGTTTGCAAGACGGGGAAGCTAGCTTCCCACAGACGGTGCCACTGATCTTACCTGATCAGACTTGGACCGTCACGACTGGCTCAGGAAGAATTTGAGTGAGATGTGGGGGGGGGGGGGGGGGTACCTGCAAGACACTCCGATGCTAAAATGAGTGAAGGAATTAGCAGGCAAAAAGTGTATGTATGCGTAAGAGATGAATACCTGACCCTCTAGGAATATAGGGTATTTATATCCCCCAGCGTGGGGCCAAGATCCCCTCATTGGGCCGACCAGAACTGGCCCAATAAAGGAACTTCTAGGTTATACGTGTGTAGTAGGGACCCACACGTGGTCCCCTTCCTAGTGATGCTTTGTGAGAAATGAGGAGGGACTAAGACGTAGTCTTTCCGGAGTTTAGATGATTCGATAACGGTCAGAAAGGACGGAATCTTCCCTACGAGGAGAGTGCTCGAGCAGGGCTCGAGCTGGAGTCCCCGTGGTCGAGGACACTGTGTGTCACGGGAAACGGAGGTCACGGCTGCAGTCTGTGGTCGGGCACGCTGGAGGGAATCCGCGGGCGCGCATTCCTCGAGGAGCTGTTTGGATTGGGCCTTTGTTTCTGCTTTTGGGCCAGGGGGGGCCAGTCCAGAACAGTTTGCAAAAATCGTGTCTGAATAAGTTTTGTGAGTGACTTGAACGTTTCTAATACTTGAGATTTTTTTCTAATAGTAAGGTCCACAAGAAGTTTGTAAAAACATCCAAAAAAATAGTACATATTATTTATGACCAGCAGAACTTAAAGTTGGAGACGTCTATAAATCATTTTGTAAAATATCAAATGGCATCAAAGTTTTAGTTAGAGAATTAGAAAATGGCCATTTAACCTATTTTCTTAAAACACAAGAGTCGCAAATAACAAAAGAATTAAAAGGATCGCAACATATGAACTTATTATTGTGAAGGGAATTTAAAACAGGCACACCATGGTGATCAAGATGACTGTGTTAGAGACTAGACGTAAGACTGACAAAACTAGAGGGAGAGGTGACATGATATAGATCGCCACAACCGTCACATCTCATGAGAGAGATCCCCGTCCAATAATCTGATACACTAAAACCAAAAGTATCAAAGGAAACAAATGAATTGCCAACAATAACTTATTTGTGTGTGTTTGGTGCTGTGAATTGGAATTTTATGGCCACTACCAACAATAACTTTCTTATTTGAATTACTTAAAGGAGAATAATATAAGATATTACCTTGTGATGTTTTTGTGTGAGATGTTGCGCCAATATCCATGTACCATTAATTGTCAAGAGTTTGGGGAGACATGGTGTGCATAGAAACCTCAATTTACGTTGGTGCATGAGATGATGTAGCAGTTGAATATGCCTGACGACTTTGTCCTAGAAAGCTTGGCTGCTTTGGAGGATCGGTAATGTATGCCCACTGATAGGTGGGATACGGGCACAGAGGCAGAGCCCATAGTGGCGGAGCCCAACCTTATGGTTGTTAGATAATTTTGGCTACTGCTGCTAGGATGAGAGGACCATGTTGGAAGGGCTGGGAGCTCCAAGATAAGGACCATGGTGGTTACCACTCTTCCCGCCTCAGCCCTGGTTGCCACCAGAGCAAGTAAGGTTTCCTGGGATGCGGTTTCCATATTGAGAGGTGTCTTTAGAAGGTCTCTACTGAGTGTTATTCATAGAAGAATGAGAATTGATTATAGTCATTTTAGTCATGCTGGCTTCTTCCAAAGTGAGCATGGAGTGGTCTTGATAGAAGTCATGAAGATGATTACTCTGGAGAATCAAGGTAACAACATTGTGGTAAGCTTCTGGAAGACCAGAAATCATTTGAAGAACCACACAATGGTTGTTGACAAGAGAACCAACATTCCTCAACTTGTCAAAAAGCATCTTAAGACGCTGACAGTAAGCAGACACATTGGGAAAATCTTCCATGTGAGTGTTAGAGAAGTCTTGCTCGAGAGTAATAACGTGTGCATTTTGATCATCTTAAAAAATGTCAACCAAACGATTACAGGGTTCCACAACAGTGGAGTCTGGTTCCAGGATCGTGGTTAGCAGGTCAGGGGAAATTATGGAATATATCAATTGAAGGATGGTAGAGTAAAGGGTAGTCCACTATTCATACTCGGAAGTAGAGGTATCTGTCGATGGTTTCTTGTCTATAGAGGGAGAAATATGATGTAGAACCCGATAAGAGTGGGAATGGATATGGAAGAGCTGGACTCATGTTCCATATTGATCTTTCTCCATATCAAGTATTGGAACAAGTTTGGTTCTACTTCTCAATCCATACATTTTGATGATAATAAAATATATAGAATAATTTTACTAATCTTTTCTTTCAGTATGTAGAATCTGAGCACAAAATCTGATCTATATGGATTCTGAGATATGTTGATTATAAAGAATATTTTTTGAAGAAAATCAGTTTTGAAGAAATTGAACTCTAAAAACAATCACCATTCTGAAGATAGAGACTCTGATCAAACCGACTTTGGGCTCGAGATAAAAACTTATTTTGAACATTGTTCAAAGAGACTCTGAAACTTCAATAGATTCTGAGAAAGAGTTATGATTTAAAGAAGTGTTTATACAATGGTAAAGCCTCTAAAGCCTCGGGAAACTAAACACTATAGACTTTGATGTCTCAATCAGTCCATGTTCTAAAGACTGGTTCTGAACACTGACCAACCTTCAAATCTCTTTTTATATGAAGCCAATGATTAGAAGAATGATTAAAAGAATATTCCTGAATAGTAAAACATTAAAAGGGGGAAAATCAAACGTTCATAAAAGGAAAAATACATTGATATCATTTCCTCTACACTGAATTTTAAGAAAAGGACTGTACTGTTATACCATTGTTGTTGTCACTCGTTCCATCCTTGCTCCACTACATGCAGCAAGCAAATTTTTCATAACAACCGTAAATATTAAGGAGTTTCCTATTTCACCATCCAACAAATATTTTCATCTTTTATATAACTAGAAACCAGTGTGGAACACCAGTGTGAAAAGAAAGAAGAAAAGAGAAAAAACTAGAATCATCTTTGAGAGAAAACTTCTATCACTACACTTTGAGATTTTCATTGTATATTTTTCTAAAGTTTAAAGTCTGTTTTTTCATAGTGTGTGTATAAGCTTTTTGAAGCAACTTTTTAAACACATTCTTTGTTTTGTAAACTCTGATTTAGTTCTTTGAGATACTAGGGTATATTCAGGATTCTCAAGAAGTCTATGACATGTTGTCATTGAGTTTGCAATCAAAGTTTTGATTAGTGGATTAAGTCCTTATTGAGAAGGAAAAATCACCTTGGAGGGTGGACTAGAACTAGCTTTGTTAACAGTGAAGCAGGATAAAAATCAATGTGTCTTTTATCATTGTTGCATTATTCTTGTTTGTCTTGTTGGGTTACAAAAAGTTTTAATCTAGAAACTCAATTCAAACCCCCTTATTGTGTTTCTTGCTTCGATTATATCATTCATTGTTTTATATCAAACACTTAACTATGTTAGATAAAGATCCAGTTTTTTGAAACACAAAATGGTAACTGTTAACAATGATTAAGATCACTACTCTATTTAACCTTCAATCTTTGATGGAGACAAGTTTGATTATTAGAAGGATAAAATTGAAAGTTTCTTCCTTTCTTTTGATTCTTATTTGGGGGACATGGTCATAGATGGCTACACTCATCATATGAATGAAAATGGCGCCAGAATGAAAAGAAGTGAAATGAGTGATCAACAAAAAAGGACAACAAAAATTATCATAGGTCAAGAACTACCCTGTTGACTGTTATCTCATACGCTGAGTATGAAAAGATAACAAATAGAGACACTCCAAAGTCTATATTTGATTCTCTTAGAATGACTCGTGAAGGAAAAGGACAAGTTAAATAAACCAAGGCTTTGGCCTTGATTAAAAAATGTGAAGCCTTCAGAATGGAAGAAGAAGAAACTATTGAGGATATGTTCTCAAGGTTTCAGACTCTTGTAGTTGGATTATAAGTTTTAAATAAATTCTACACTACTATAGATCACGTGAATAAGATCATTAATAGATTACCAATGAAATGAAGGCCAATGGTGATTTTCCTTAAAGTGTCAAAGAATTTGAAGAGCATAACTCTGGAAGAGCTTGTAAGGTATCTAAGAATTCATGAGATTGAGTTAGAAGAGGATGAGCCTAAGAAGAAATTAAAGTTTGTATCTTTGAAGTTTAAAAGTAAGTATGAAAATACTAGAGCTCTTCAAGCTGAAGAAGAAGAATTTAAAGAAGATTCGAAGAAAGAGGACGAGGTGTCTTTGCTGTCCAGAAGACTTAACTGACTTTGGAAGCAAAGATATAGAAGTTTAGAGGTTATAGAAGAATAAGAGGATGTTTTGAGTCAACCTCTGGGAAGAAGAATTCTGGATCTAACAAAGATGGCATCTGCTTTGAATGCAAAGAGCCTGGCCATTACAAAAATGAGTGTCCCAGGCTCATCAATGAAAATCCAAATAAGAAGTTCTACAAAGAAAAGAATAAGTTTTTGATGTCAATGTGGCACAATTCTTACTCTTCAAAAGATGACTCTAAAGAAGATCAAGCAAAGGTGGCACTGATGGCTAATGCTGAAGATTCTGAATCAGAATTAGAATCAACTTCAGACTCTGGAGAGGTATTTTCTCACCTATCTCGCTCTAAACTTGAAATATCTTTAGTTGAAATTCTTGGAAAAAAAGTCAGATACTCCAGAAGAAATACAAGATTCTGAGAAAGATTCATGTAACCAATTATGGAACCCATAATGAGTTGGTGAAAGAAAACCTTATTCTAAAAGAAAAAATTATCTATCTTGAAAAATAAAACTCTGCTCTCAAAAGCAAGAGTGAAATTTTAGAAAAATAAATTATAATCAATGCTCATATGAACTCTGAATGTGCTTCAAAGAAGTATGAAACTTTTTTTCAAAAATTTCTAGCTATAAAACATAGATAAACGCAAGATGGCTTCCATGATCTCTTGAGTTAGTGGAAGTGGGAAAACAAGCATTGGTTATATTAGTCAAAAGTCTTACAAAGTTGTTAGTCAAAAGGATGTCCTTGTATTCTTAAATGGCAAGAGGAAACACAAGATTTACAAAATGAAACTTCCAGATTTAGAAAATCAAAATGTTCAATGCATTATGTCTGTGAACAAAGAACAATGGATTTGGCATGGACGATTAGGCCATGTTAGCATGAGAAGAATCTCAAAGATAAACAAGCTGAATTTAGTCAGAGGCCTTCCAAATCTAAAGTTTGCTTCAGGTTCTCTTTGTGAGGCATGCCAGAAAGTAAAGTTTTCAAAAAACTTCTTTCAGAGCTAAAAATGTTGTTTCAACCTTAAGCCTCCAGAGCTTTTGATCATTGATTTATTTGGTCCAATGAAACTGGCCTTTTTCAATGGAAAAAGGTATAGATTAGTTATTATAGATGACTACAACAGATGGACATGGATAAATTTCTTAAATCACAAGGATGAGTAACATTTTTTGTTTGCTACCTTTTGCTCTCAATTGAAAAATGAAAATGATTTTAAAATTGTCAGGGTCAGAAGTGATCATGGTGGAGAATTTGAAAACAAAGACTTTGAAAAACTTTTTGATGAAAATGGTATTTCTCCTTATTTCTCCAGGCCAAGAACTCCTCAATAGAATTGAGTTGTAGAGAGGAAATCGTACTTTGCAAGAAATGGCCAAAACTATGATCAATGAGACAAATGTTGCAAATCACTTATGGGTAGAGGAATACAACACAACCAGCTATATTTAGAACATGATCTCAATAAGACCCATTTTGAGCAAGACTCCCTACGAATTTTGGAAGAACATAAAGCCCAACATTTAGTTCTTTCATCCCTTTGGGTGTGTCTGTTTTATGCTTAATACTAAAGATACCCTTAGCAAGTTGGATTCTAAAGCACATAAATGTATCATGTTAGGATACTCTGAATGCTCAAAATGCTATAGAGTGTACAACACTAAAACATGGATTATTGAGGAATCAATTCATGTTAATTTTAATGATGAGTTTGACCTTGAAAAGTCAAAAATATTTGATACGTTTTCAGACCAAGAGATCACCTACTCAGACTCAGAATATATGAATTTTGATGTTAAATATTCTGGATATGCTCAACAGGATTCTAATTAATTAACACCATAGGTTGTTAATACTTCAGCACCTCAGAAGAAGCACAAGCTAAGACCCCCTCATCTTGAATAACTGATTTTGGGAAAGAAGATGGAACCTGTTAGAACCAGATCTTTATTCATACAAGATGAAGAAACGCTTATGGTTCTGGTGTCTATCATAGAACCATCATTTGTTAATGAAGATCTTCTATAATTTGAATGGATAGTGGCAAGAATTGAATTAATTCTTCAGAAATGGCGTATGGGATCTGGTACAAACAACAAAAGAAAAACATGTCATTGGAACCAAATAGGTGTTCAAAACCCATCTAAATAAAGAAGGATAAGTGGTAAGAAACAAATCCATGATTATTACACAAGACTATAGTCAACAAGAAATAATTGACTATATAGAAACCTTTGCACCAATGACCAGATTAAAATCTATTCGTCTCTTAATTTCTTTTGCACTTGATCATAAAATCATTTTATATCAAATGGATGTTAAGAGTGCATTTATGAATGGTTACATTATAGAAGAAGTTTATGCTCATCAACCTTTTGGTTTTGAAAATCACAAAAATCCAGATTTTGTTTATAAACTGAAAAAATCTTTGTATGGTTTGATACAATCTCCCGGTGTAAGTACAACTTCATCATTAGATGTTTTGCGTGATGTCAAAATTGGGAAAATCTAGCATTTATGTATATTGGACGGTATCTTTATGTCTTGTGGAACTCCTTTGCATTATGGTTCTTAGGAACCATTAAAAACCACCTTGAAATTGATCCATGTCATGAAAAACAAGTTTTTGCATAAATTTTCATTGCATGTGTCGACACATACGAATTTTAGGTCGACACATGCAACTCAGTTTTGAAGCATGTAGCCTCTGGAAGACTCAGGTCAACACAAGCATTATACATATCCACACATGCATTTTAGTAGCGACATGTTCTTGTCATTATGCTAGGCACATGTGTGTGCGGCATCGGAAGTTCTGTTATGTTGTGTTACGTAATCGTGATGCAACACAAAGCAACTTGACATATTTTCTCTTTCATTGCTTATTTATTTTTTATGCATTTACGTTACATTTGTTGTAATGTTGTTTTCCAATTATTTATTAATTTCACATCATTACATATATTGAAATTCTGGCTGTCAGATCCCGGATGTCCTAAGAGATGTCGAGACACTGGATCCGACTTCAACACGCAACAACAAAATATACAAACAAAACAAACAATGCTGAAAGTAAATAACGTACAAATATGTTTACCCAGTTCGGTGATAATAACACCTACTCTAGGGGCTACCAAGCGAGAGAGGAAATTAACTACATAGTATCAATTTGTAGACCACACAGCAAATATACCAGTTTACAATCTACGCACTTAATTACTACCCTTTTCTTAAATTATACCTAAGACAAATCTAGGTATAAGGCCCTCCTAAAATTCCTCTCCAATCACACTCAGCGATTGGAGAAACTCTAAACAAAGTAGAGAACAAAAACAAGAAGTCACTCTTTTAAGACAAACAATCCTCAATGCTTAAAAGCTTATGAGAACTGACATACAAATACTTAATGCTTAAAATCTTATGAGCATCTAACACACTAACATCTAATGCTTAAAGGCTCATGGATGCTTGATAGAACTTAAAACCCAAAATAATCCTACTCTTCTATCAAGATCATATTAGAGAGGCTCACAAATAAGGATTCTAAAACCCTAACAAAAACACACGTAAGTTCTACCTAAATATAGGTGCATACCAGTTTATATATAACATTATTCTGGACTGGGTTAGGCTTCAAAATCGCAGTAGTGAGGCTCCACAAAGTCGGCAAAATCTTCTCCAAGAAAATAGGTCTTCAATCATTAGTTTCCTAAAATATCTCCATATTTAGAAACATTGTATATCTTCGAAAACCAACATAGAATCTCTAATTTGTCAATCTTGGATGCCTCATAAGCTAACTAAATATTTCCTGAATATTCAGTAACTAACATATCAACTGAGACATAACTGTCAACTTTGTTGTACCCCAATTTTTGCCCCTAAGATCCCTTCATCACACCATATTGATTCAATCACAACAAGATCATATTAGGGCTTTTGGTTCTCCTCCCTATCTTTAGCTTTTCTCTTTGAGGAATCACCAAGCACCTTGACTTGTGTTTTCTTTTGTGATCATGCATGTTTTGTTTTGACTTTCCTTTTAATTAATAAAATGCAATGTTAGTTTGTGTGATACAGTGGAAGAACTGACTTGGATGTTTTGCGTTTGATCGCAAATGTTGCGGTTAGCAAGGGTCGCCACCGACTTTTCTTTTATCCAAAAAGGAAAGATGAAAAAGCACATGAAAGACCTTTGAGATTATTTCTTGAGTTTGGGGGGTAGATTATGAAAAGGGAAGTTATTAGCACCCTTTTCATCCATGGTTTTCCATGGGCTCTTAGTTACTTGCTAGATCACTTGCTTTTGTTTGAAATTGTGCTTTGTATGGTTTTTGAAAGTATTTTGTAAAGAGGCCTTTGTTTAGGCAAACTTTGTAATGATTCTCGTTCGTAAGAATGTATACAAAGATGTTGATCTTTTGAAAATATTTTCAAGTTTGTAAGATGTTTTGAAAGTGTAGGTGTTTGTTTTTAAAATAGCAAGGATGTTTTGTTTTAAAATTGAGCAAGTAACTAGGAGCATTCTACCTACTCAAAAGTCTTTTTTGTTCATTTTCTTTTCCTTTGACATTGTTATCTTACCATTGATTTGGTAAGTAACCCTATCTTTGGATGTAAACGAAATGTGTGTGGGTCATCGTATAACCATGATTAGCAATGTTGCAAGGTATCTTAGCATTCTCTTTTAGGGACTAAGATCATTTGAAAGGCAACTTAGATAGCGTCATCGAGGGACTATGATCTTATTTTTTGCTTGTTTTTGCTAAGATACCTCACATGTGTAATATGGCCATTTTGTAAGGCAACCAAGTTGATTTACCCTAGGGGTGCTTGTGTGCTTGTGTGCAAGTGTATTATTTTCATGCTTGGTTTTGTCTTTGATTAGGGTTTTCTAAGTATTGGGTTTAGTCTTTCCATACAAACCCTAATTACTAGCATTTGTATATAAAAGTGATAAATTGCGGAATTTTAAGATTACTACGCTATTACAATACTTGTGGGAGGGGGTGTAAAAATTATAAATGGGGATTGCAAGAAAACAAACTTAATTAACCTATTACAACCATATTGAATTGGTATAAATGTACAAGAAATTAAATGAATATAATGTACAAAATGAATAAATGTACAAGAATATAAATGTGAAGGAAATGAATGTTTGTTTGGATTTTTTTAGAGAAAAGGGGTTTTGATTTTAAAATTAATTAAATAAAAGAAAAAAAAATTAATTAAAATAGTAAAAGATAAAACCCTAATTTACTAAAAAAGAGAATTAAACAAAACCCTAATCTAATAATTGATTAAGTTTATGAGAAGAATATTTTTTGGTATTTTTTTCTTTAAAAATAATTTATAGTATTATAAAATATTTTTGGTATTTTTTATATTAAAGTAATATATTTTAATTGGTGTAAAAGAAAATAAATAAAAACCTAGTTTTTTAATTAAATTTACAAAACAATTAGTCAAAATAAATAAAGTATGATTAAATAAAATAATTTTTTGTGAGAAAAAATAAATAAACTAAGTCAAAATATAAATCTACTATTTTTATCTTTTTATGATTTTTTTAATATTAGATAAAATATTTAAGAAAACAAAAATAAATAAAAATGAAAAAAAGAAAATAAATGGGCCAGGGTGCGTAAATGAAACATGGGGGTTAGCAGTAAAAAAAAGTAAAAAGCCCAAAGGAGGCCCAGGCGCCTTGTCCAAAAAGTAAGAATGCAAAGAAATGTAAAAACTCCAAAAGGGTACCACTGGGGCTCGAACCCAGGTCCCTCAGGTCACAGGTGCGCGCTTCTACCACTAGGGTGGATATACATCCGTTTATATAATCAAAACAATAAATATATGATAGTAAACAAGTCCATGACCTGAACTTCATCTTCAACCTCACGCCCAACCAGAGCCTCTGTAACTTGTTCAAATCTCAACCAAAATGAAAATTGTAAACATGAAACTTGTAGCAAATTTCCTCACGATTTCAGAAATGCAAAGCAATGACTTCATAAATTAAAGACAAGCATGAATTTTAATGGCCATAATCTGAACCGTAAAAATCTCAGAAACTACAATCTTAAAATTCTCTAAGCTCAAGTAAAATTAATGGAAACTATGGACATGGTTAGCTTTAGGGCAATGATATCTACATGTTTCATTCACAAATAAATCATTGATGATGCTTGTATGAAAAGTTCCAAAGTTAGAAAACTTACCTTGCAAGAGGGTATCGGGTTTGGAGTTTTAGTAGCTTTCAGTGAGTTCCAATGATTGGATTAGCTTCCTCAAGTTCTCAGGAATCTAATGGGATGCTTAGCTTGAGCTGAAAGTACCTGAGGAGTTCTGGAGAAGTCCAAGTGAAAAGCTCTGTTTTTGAAAATGGAGGATGGTGTTAATGGTGTGACAGTCTTGTAACAGGGTGTGAGATGAGTTCTAAATGATGTTTATAAACTTTAGGAACCAAAAGGCTTGAAAACGCACGAGGGGGATGTGAGTTTCAAACTTTTGGTCAGGTTAGGCAACAATGGAGGTATGTGATGCAGTTCTGAGATCTTGGTGTTTTTAGGGGTCAAGCATGTGTGTGATTTGTGGAAAATGGTTTGTGTATCTATAAGCAAAGAGTCTTGAGTGGTTTGGCAAGTCAGAAGTACAAGTCTTAAGCTAATTGCTAGGTTACTTGATTTTGAAGAAAAGTGGGAAAACAAGTTTCAAGAGGAGGTACAAGTATGGGTTGGGTGATTGTAAGTGTCTAAACCATTTCTATTATGTTATGAGACATGTATGATAAGAAAAGAACAAGTGCAAGGCTCAAGAACAAGTTTTGGGCAAAAAGTCACTTTATCAAAATGGCAATGTGCACATTCTTCCCAAAATGGATATAAAGCATGGCCTTGCATTGAATGCTTGAAATGAGACTTCTAACAGTTGTGCAAGCAATTAATTATAGAGTGCCTAACAAGTTTGAGGCCTGAAAATTAAAGGTTATGCAACACAACTTTGAATTTTGAATTTGGTTCATCACAAAATGACTTGTAATTCAAGTGATAAAACCCTAACTTCATCTCTTCGATTATCCCTACTGAAAAATGATCTCAAGGAGTTCTTGGACATTTTGGAAAGCTTGAAATGTTATCTATAACCCTTCTTTGAATTAATTTTGAATATTCCCCTTGGAACTATATGAAAAAGTTCCATGAAGTTGGGCCAAAACCCTGACCAAATTAGGGCAAAATTTCACTAAGTGTTTTGTTTCATGACCACGTGTTCTTAAACTTATAACTTGAGATCCAAGCAATTTGGGAAGGAGTTGTGTGAAGAAAAGTTGTAGATTTCATGGATATCTACAACTTTCATGTTGGAAGTTTCTTTTGAATCAGCTTGCATCATTGTGAAAAGTTTGCTCAAAGTTGTGATAAAATAAGAAATTTTCAACACTTAGAAAAATTTCTAAGTTTGGAAATTTTAACTTTTCAAAATGAAATCTTGAATTTTTTATTTCTTGATGAATAAGTTTCATATTTTGACATGCTTTGATGAATTGTGATCTTTGACATTTGAATTTGACCAAAGAGTCAATGTTTGACTTTTCAGTATACAGTTGACTTTTGATCAGTTGACTGAAAATTCATCTGTCAATCCATTGGACTTGAGAAATGTTTTGGGCCATGTCATTAGGTAAAAATGATTCAATAGGAATATTGATATAATTACTTAAACCAGTTGATTATTTTCTAAGTCAAAAATCAGAAATTGCCCTTTCCCAGTCAAAACCCTAATTTTGACCATTTTGCCCTTTTGAAGATTTGATCAAATTTCTTGAGGAATTGTGGTCCAAATTTTATCAAATGATACCTATGAGTTTAAAATGTTGATGTCGATAAAAAATTATGAAGTTTGACTGTAAATTTGCCATAGTTGACTTTTCCCCCAATAAAGTTGATATTTAGGTCAACTGCTCAATTGACTGAGCAAAATTGTGATCCAAGGCTTGAAACTTGACATGAGTGATATTTAGGATCCATAATGATCCATGAAAGTCATATCGGTAATTGGAAGTTCAAATATCCTTGTGCAATCTCAAACCCTAATTTTGGTCATCAGTGCTTAAGGAGGTGTCTTGAGCTGATCAACCCTAATGCAGTCTTGAGCCAAAGGAGATCTTGTGAGCAAATTCTTGATAAATGAGAGGGAAAATTTTAGGGTAAAACAACTTCCCATGTTCAATCTTCTTAAGCCTGAAGAGTTAGATTGGCGAATTTTGCCATTCGTGACTCTAAGGCGGAAGATGATTGGACATTAGAGTGCCCAGAAATTTGCACTCGATGATGTGATGGTTGATGGTATAGGGAATGGGCTTAAATATGCAATTTGGAGGGATGATGGAAATTTGTTGGAGATGGGCTTGTAGATGCCATCCAGAAATGATTGTTGAACCGTATCTGTAAGCTGAAACTAAATGAGTATCAGAATGGCGTCCGTGTTTGGAGCGTATCTGAAATGTATCTGGAAATTGAATCTGAATGAGTATCAGGATGGCATCCGTGTCTGGAGCGTATCTGAACTGTATCTGAGAGTTGAATGCGTTTCAGGATGGCATCCGTGTATAGAGCGTATATGAACTATATCTGAAAGTTGACTCTGAATGAGCACCAGGATGGCATCCGTGTCTGGAGCATATCTGAACTGTATCTGAGAGATGAATCTGAATGAGTATTAGAATGGAATCCATATCTGGAGCGTATCTGAACTGTATCTAAGAGTTGAATGAGTTTGAGGATGGCATCTGTGTCTGGAGCGTATCTGAACTGTATCTGAAAGCTGAATCTGAATGAGTATCAGAAAGGCATCCGTATCTGGAGCGTATCTGAATTGTATCTGAGAGCTGAATCTGAATGAGTATCAGAATGGAATCCGTATCTGGAGCGTATTTGAACTGTATTTGAAAGCTTTTGAACATTGTTAATGGTAGCTATTGATTAACCTTATCTTGAAAATGGTAAAATGTTGGATAATATGCAAAGTCATGTTGTATGAAATGCGTGGTATAATGAGATACATGCATTCGTGTTATCGATGTTTATGATATATCGATGTGATGTATGCGTGTGTGAGCTAATCTACTGCACTGCTTGTTGGACTTGGGAAAAATAAAATCCCTGACTGCTATTGAGGATATGAAGTGTAAGTCTTCATGTTGTGAAGTTGAAGTGTTGATGGATTTCCTCTTAGAGAAATAAACTCCGTTGTAAGGGAAACGCCGTGTACTGCTTGTGAAATCCTGTTGGGGAATCTTGAGAATTTGGCGACTTCTACCTGGGAGTGATAACTGGAAGTTTTGTTCCGTTGGGGATTAAATTGCACACTGCAGGGGATTTTATAGAAATAGCTTAGAGAGATTTCCCCATCTCTTAAAGCTATCAGTGATTGTTTTTTTATTTTGTTCATTTGTAAACAGTAATTATGTTCAAATGCATATGTTCAAAAATAAATCATTGGACTTTTTTGTAAACATAACACAAGAGTAAAGAAAAACAGATAGTTTTGCACTTTCAAAGGGACAATCTTTGTATTGACTTTGAGTAAGTACTTTTGTACAATGAGACAAACATTCTAGTAAGAGAATACCGTCGTAAAAAAATGAAAATTTGATACAACGAAAAGATAGTTATGTGAAATAATCCCATGTGGTTCCCATTCTGCTATAGCCTTCGTGTCTCTGAGCATCTTATCTATTTGTTGTCTTGTCCGAATCTGATTGAATTGATCAGAACCATCGAGTTTACAGGTTGTACGTAAGGTGATCCAACGGGACATAGTCATACGCTTTAATTCCCTAACTGTTTCCTGGACCGCCCTTTCGGGTTTTCAGTCCACTGGGATACCCTTTTTTTTCCCAAGCCACCCTTTCGGGTTTTCAGCTTGCCGGGTGTACAAATTTTTTTATTTTATCCATAATTTTTGACCGAACCTTTTTGGTATGTCGGGGATGCCCTTGTTTTTCCTAGGTTTGTCAACCTAGCGGGTCTCTTATACGTAGTATCTTTTTACTATGTTCGCGTTCACGGGGTGCGGTAGGTCGTCGCCATCCTTGGTGGTCAAGACCATTGCTCCACCAGAGAATATGATTTTGATTACAAATGGTCCGTCGTAGGTAGGAGTCTATTTGCCCTTGGGATCACCTTGTGGCAGTATGATACGTTTGATCACAAGATCCCCGACTTGATACACTTGGCGTCTGACCTTTTTGTTGAGAGCCTTAATCATCTGTTTTTGATACATCTGACCATGACAGACAGCAGTAAGCCTTTTCTCATCAATCAAGTTCAGTTGGTCAAGTCGATTCTGGATCCAATCTTCTTCATTCAGCCCTGCATCCTTCATAATTCTTAGAGAGTAGATCTGGACCTCAATAGGCAAGACAACCTCCATGCCGTATACCAGAGAGTAGGGTGTTTCCTCGGTTGATGTGCGAGTTATGGTATGATACCCGTGGAGAGTGAATGGTAGCATCTCATGCTAGTCTTTGTATGTGACTTTCATTTTCTGTATGATCTTCTTAATGTTCTTATTTGCGGCTTCACAACACCATTCATCTTTGGTCGGTAAGGGGAAGAATTGTGATGCTGGATCTTGAATTGCTCGCATAGGGCGGTGATCATAGTATTATTTAGATTCGTACCATTGTTTGTGATGATCCTCTCCAGGATACCATACCGACATATGAGATTCTGCTTGATGAACCGGGCGACAATATTCTTGGTGACGGAAGCGAAAAAGGCTGACTCAACCCACTTTGTAAAATAGTCAATGGCCACTAAGATGAAGAACTGTCCATTAGAGGTTGTTGGCTTGATATCCCCAATCATATCGATGCCCCACACAACAAAGGGCCAAGGATCCGTCAAGACATTCAGAGGAACCGGAGATACGTGCACCTTGTCAGCATAAATCTGATACTTGTGGCAGGTTCGAGAGTGTTGATAGCAATCTGCTTCCATGGTAGACCAGTAACAGCCTGCCCGTAGGATCTTCTTTGCCATCGTATGCCCACTGGAATGGGTGCCGAAAGTGCCTTCATGTAACTCGGCCATGATCTTTTCCGCTTCAACCTTGTCTACACACTGAAGTAACACAGTCATGGCCGCGTTTGTAGAGAATTCCATTACTAAGGAAGAACTTAGCAGAGAATCTCCTTAAGAACTTCTTATCATTGACTGAAGCTCCTTCCAGATATTCTTGAGCCTCGAGATACCTCTTGACTTCGTGAAACCAAGGCTGGTCCACTACTTCTTCAGTATTAATCTCATGATAGTGAGTTGGTTTATCCATTGTTCAATGGTTATCTGGGGAGCCTTGTTATCCCATTTAAGTTTAAACATGTATGACATTGTGGCTAGTGTTTCTGCTAGCTGATTTTCTTCTCGCGGGAAATGCTCAAAGTTAATCATCTCAAAATGTGGGATCAATTTCAACACATGTTCTTTGTAGGGGATAATGTTATGGTGTTTTGTATCCCATTACCCTTTGATCTGGCTGATGACCAAAGCAGAATCTCCTAATACATTTAAGGATTTGATCCCTAAGTCTATGGCAGCTTTGAGACTAAAAATGCACGCTTCATATTCTGCCATGTTATTTGTACAATTGAAGCGGAGTCTTGCCATAAAGGGAGTATGACATCCTTTAGTAAATATGAGTACAACACCTATACCATTGCCGAGTGCGTTGGATGCTCCATCAAAAACCAGGGTCCATCGGGATCCTTGTTCAGGTCTGTCATATGGTCTTAATTCTTCACAGTTGTTTACCATCATGATGTCTTCATCTGGGAATTCGAACTTCATGGACTGGTAGTCATCCATAGCTTGATGAGCAACGTGATCAGCTAGTACACTTCCCTTTATTGCTTTCTGGGTAGTATATTGTATGTCATATTCTCTCAGGATCATCTGCCATCTCGCTTTTCTCCTAGAGAGTGCAGGTTTCTCGAAGATGTATTTTATTGGATCCATTTTAGATATAAATAAGGTAGTATGGGTCAGCATATACTGTCTTAGCTGACGAGCAGCCCATGCCAGAGTGCAACAAGTTTTCTCGAGCAGTGAATATCTTGTTTTACAGTCGGTAAACTTTTTGCTCAGGTAATAAATAACATGCTCTTTTCGGCCAGACTCGTTATGCTGCCCCAACACACACCCCATTGAATTTTCCAAAACGGTTAGATACATGATCAATGGTCTTCCCTCGACTGGTGGCATCAAAATAGGAGGCTCTTGTAGGTGCTCTTTGATCTTGTCGAAGGCAGTTTGGCACTCTTCATTCCATTTGACTACTTGATCTTTCTTCAGTAATTTGAAGATTGGTTCACAAGTAGCTCTCAGGTGAGAAATGAATCTGGCAATGTAGTTTAAACGTCCCAAGAATCCTCTGACTTCCTTCTCAGTACGAGGATAAGGCATCTGTTATATCGCTTTCACCTTGGAGGGATCCACATCGATTCCTTTATTGCTGACAACAAAGCCTAGGAGTTTACCAAACCTCACTCCAAACGTGCATTTATTTGGGTTCAACCTCAACTTGTATTTCTTTAGCCTCTTAAACAGTTTCTGTAAATGATCAAGATGCTCTTCTTCTGTTTGAGATCTGGCTATCATGTCGCCCACATAGACCTCTATTTCGTGATGTATCATATCGTGAAATAGAGCTACCATGGCACGCTGATAGGTTGCCCCAACATTCTTCAGCCCGAATGGCATAACCTTGTAGCAGAATATGCCCCACTGTGTGACAAAGGTTGTTTTCTCCAGGTCCTCAGGCACCATTTTGATTTGTTTGTAGCTTGAGAAACCGTCCATGAAGGAAAACACTTTGTGTTGTACCGTATTGTCAACTAGAATGTCAATGTGGGGAAGTGGGAAATCATCCTTAGGGCTTGCCCTATTCAAATCCCTGTAGTCCACGCACATTTGTACCTTGCCGTCCTTTTTGGGCATGGGAACAACATTGGAAACCCATTGCAGATAAGAAGTGATGGCCAAGAATCCGGCATTGAATTGTTTCATGACTTCTGCTTTAATCTTCTCTGACATGTCTGGTCACATGTGACTGACCTTTTTTTTTACCGGTGTGCAGTCTTCTCTTGTAGGTAGACGATGTACAACGATATATGCATCAAGTCCTGGCATGTCTTCGTACGACCAGGCAAAGACCTCCACATAATCTTGTAGCAACTGAATCCGACACTCTTTGACACTGGGTTCCAGATTGGCACCCACCTTGACTTCTCTTTCGTCTTCTTTGGTACCTAGGTTGATTGTGTCCACCGGTTCTTCGTGGGGCTGAATGGTCCTCTCTTCTTGTTGTAGTAACCTGGCGAGTTCTCCTGGTACTTCACAATCTTCCTCACCTTCGTCTTCGGCTTGGTAGATTATATTTTTAGAGTCACAAAAGACCATAGCAGAACCGTTACCCATGGGATCCCGAATGGATGTAGACCTGCATTGTGAGTGTGTGTAAGAGTATAGCTACCTTTGAAAGAAATGAAAATGTAAAAAAGAAAAACAATGAGCACAAATTTTGTATGCAAAAACATCCATGATTCATTAATGTCATATGGAAATGAGATAATAACCCTTACAAATGGACCAATGTGCCTCGGGTAAGACACAAGGTTTTAAGAGTCTGAATTGTTTTAATATTACAGATCTGACAAAATTTAAAGAGAAATTATTGTGGGATAAAAGTGATCGGGACAAAATATCTAGCTTCCCAAATTCTGAGCCCTCCACTGACAGTTGGGAAAATCCAATCCTTCAGGTTGTAGCTGTCTTCATCATCCTCCACTGCATTGACTTCGCGGTTGCTGATCTTTAAGGGTGGTTCTCCGGCACGACATGGCGTACAACTTTCTCGGCTCCTGAAGTGAAACCCAAACCAAACTTGTCAGATTTGTATGGCATATCTGGGAGTTGTCCCCAAATAGTGCACCCACCTTCTTCTATCGCCGCCTTATCATCCTTCAAAGACGACATCTTAAGCGGAGGACTTGTAATCTTGGGGACTTGAGACACAGCTGTAGGTGTTTAGGTATTGGCTTGCATTTTTGGTAAATCCCAAGTGTATGTGTGAATGTCATGACTGATGTCATAACATTCTAGTTTAGTTTATACTGACTCATTAGGTACCTTTGCAGAAAAATATTGTAATTCAAGTACTGATGTTTATAAGTGTGTATCTGAGCATTTTGCAAAATGATCACATTTTGCTAAATCAGTAGACAGGTTTTCTCAGATGTCATAACAGATGTTATGACATCCTGTTCTGAACTAACAGGTTTGCAGGTTGGATAAGTCTGAGTTTTTTCAGGAAAATAACTCAGTCTTTCCTGAACAGAATCCTGCGTTTTCTGAGGGGTAACCTAGCTCAACCCTAAACTGGTTAATAAAGTCCTGTGACCTGGTCTTTAGGTCAAACGGAATTAACCCTAGGTTTTTGTGGAAACCCTAACTGAAGTTGCAGCTGCTATATATTCAACAGAGCTGCTGTTTTGCAAGGCATCCCTTTTTATTGATCAGAAGATCATTTGTAATCTGTATAGATTTGATTATTGTACTCCAAGCAATTATCATTGTGATAAGTGACTTGGAATAGGTTTTTAATTGTAAGGGTTGTGTAGCACTCAAAGCTTTGAAGCAAGAGTGTTTGAATGTTCCTTGACTAAAGCTGTGAAGCAGAGTCAAGTTAGTTGTGTGGATCACTCAAAGCTGTGAAGCAAGAGTGATTGTGTTGCTTGATTAAAAAGCTGTGAAGCTTAATCAAGTGTTTGTTTTTGAAGAGTGTCTTCATCAACTCTTAAGTCAAATTGTTTTATGTATCACTGCTGTGATTGAGGGGGAGTGAGTAGGAACTCAGGTTTAAGTTGTACTTAGATTGGAATTGCATTGGGTAGGTCTTAAGTGAAGGAGATAAACTGGTTGGTTTATTCCTGAATTAACATCTCTTATAGTGGATTTCCTCCCTGGCTTGGTAGTCCCCAGAGTAGGTGTTGTTGCACACTGAACTGGGTAAACAATTGACTGTGTTCTTTATTGCTTTTGTATTTACTGTCATATAGTAAGTCAGATACGGTGTCATAACATTGAACGTGACATTGAGTATCTACAGCCAGAATTTCAATTGGCATCAGAGCAGGCACCCTGCCTGTATTACTGGGTGAGATCTAGGGATATCACTTTCTGGCACTATGGACAAAGAAGGAGTTTTTGGAAATAGACCACCCATTCTGGATGGAACTAATTATGACTACTGGAAACCCCGTATGATTGCCTTCCTAAAATCTCTGGACAAAAAGGCTTGGAGAGCTGCTGACAAAGGATGGATTCATCCCACCATAACTGAGAAAGATGGGACAATCAGTCTGAAGCCTGAGGAAGATTGGAGTAAAGAAGAAGATGAGTTAGCTCTGGGAAATTCAAAAGCTTTAAATGCCTTGTTCAATGGAATTGATAGAAACATTTTCAGACTAGTACATCAATATGAACTGGCCAAGGAAGTTTGGGACACTCTCAAAACTACTCATGAGGGCACTTCCAAAGTAAAAATGTCAAGGCTTCAGATGTTGACCACCAAGTTTGAGAATCTAAAAATGATGGAAGATGAAACCATTCATGAGTTTCACATGAACATCTTGGAGATTTCCAACACCTCAGGAGCACTGGGAGAAAAGATGTCAGAAGAAAAACTGGTAAGAAAGATTCTCAGATCCTTGCCTAAAAGATTTGCAATGAAGGTAACTGCCATAGAGGAAGCCCAGGACATCAGCAAGTTGAAAGTGGATGAACTTATTGGGTCTCTTCAGACTTTTGAGATGGGGATCACTGATAATGGTGACAAGAAGAACAAAAGCATAGCACTTGTATCCAACGCTGATATTGAAAACAAGGAGGATGAAGAAGAAAATATATCAGAAGTTATTGCTATGCTTGGAAGACAGTTCAACAAGCTCATCAAAATAATGGATCCAAAGTCAAGGTCTAATGTTGATAACATTCCCTCTGACATTGACAGTTCCAGCAGAAGACCAAGGTCAGAAGATAAGGGAAACCAAGGCAGAGGTATTCAATGCCATGGATGTGAAGGATATGGACATATTCGAGCTGAATGTCCTACCTTTCTTAAGAAACAAAAGAAAGGAATGACTGTTACTTGGTCTGACTATGATTCAGAAAGTAATTCTGAAGAAGAATCTGCCAAACTAGTTACTGCTCTAACTAGTGTTTGTACTTCTGAAAGTGACACTAGTGATGAAGAAGTGACATTTGAAGAACTTGCTGATACCTACAAGAAATTGTGTATCAGAAGTGTTGAAGTCTGTGTGCAGAATGAGAAACAGTCAAAACTCATTATAAAGCTGGAGGCGGAAAAAAGGGCAGATCTTGAAACTATAAGTCACCTAGAAGGGGAAGTTCAATTACTGAACTCACAACTGAACCAAATGACAAAATCTGTCAAGATGTTGACCAATGGATCAGATAAATTGGAAGAGATCCTACAAGTGGGACAAAATGTGGGAAACAAATCTGGTCTAGGATTTGTGGAAGCTAAGAAACCTGGTGCAGACAAGAAGATCAGGCATGTTAAACAATTGTCAAAGCAGATGTCTCAACACACCTCTCAACATCAGAAATACATGAAGAAAAAATACCAAAGATGGAGATGTCATCATTGTGGGAGATATGGCCACATAAAGCCCTTCTGCTTCAGATTACATGGATATCCTAATCAGAACTCAGGTGCTAAACCTAAGCCAAAAAGGGTACCACATACTCCTCATTGGAAGAAAAAGGCTACTGCCCTGATAGCCCATACTTCCCTGAGAGTGTCTGCAAATGAAGGCTGGTACTTTGACAGTGGATGTTCCAGACACATGACTTGATTCAAAAATCTCCTCAATAATGTTATGCCTCACACCACCAGTTTTGTGACCTTTGGAGATGGTGCCAAAGGTGAAGTCAAAGGAGTTGGTAATTTGGACTGCCCTGGAGTTCCAAGTCTGAATAAAGTACTGCTGGTAAAAGGGCTGACTGCTAATCTCATTAGTATCAGTCAATTATGTGATCTAGGATTCAAGGTCAACTTCTCAAGATCTGAATGTATAGTAATTAATGAAGAACTAGAAGTTGTAATGAGAGGAATCAGATCCAAAGATAACTGCTACTTGTGGCAGCCTGAGAACACTGATATCTCCACTATGTGTCCAATTATCAAAGAAGAAAAAGAGATGAAACTGTGGCAGCATAAGCTTGGTCCCCTTCATCTAAGAAGAATGAAAAGAGCTATTTCTATGGAAGCAGTCAGAAGAACTCCAAAACTACATGTTGATAATATCTGTGATATGGCAAATAAACTTGAAGAAGGATGTGTTGTCAGAACCATAAGTCATCTTGACAAGGATGTTGGAAATAACAAGTCTAATAAATTCTGTTTCCCTGAAGAAATGAGGCTTGAAGTCTCCTCTCCTATAACTCTCCATCAAAATGGACTGGACAAACAGAAAATTATTCAAGAATCAACCAGAACTGTGATTCATATCAAAAGAATGCCTTCCCAATTCTGTGCGGAAATAGTTGCTGCTAGGAAAAACTGTTCTCAAAACATCTGGTCAAAACAGATGCTCCCTGAGTACAATGTTACACAAGATGTTGTAACATTGTGTTGTGACAATCTGAATACAATCAACATTTCCTTGAACCCTATTGACTTTGAAGAGAATAAGTCATTTAAACTGGAACATAGTTTCTCTAAGCTTCAGCTGACTGATTCTTCTACCAAGGCTTTTGTTGGAAATAAACTTGAAAATTTGAAGGGCAGGTTGGGTATTCACCAACATAAGATTTTATAGCAATTAATTTTGCTTAAAACAAAGGTTGAAGGAATTAATTTTATTAAGTCTATCTTTAGTGGGTTAATCATATACTTTCACAATTCTTTCAAAATCTTTAAGAAGTTGAAAAGACTCCCTTTTACCCCCTACCTCTCTCGTCCTTGCAACCTGTTTCCTCCTCACAATCAAAGATTTTTCTCAAACTGCTACCATTACTCAAAGTCAATCAAAATGTCTCAGACATCGTCTTCAACCATGGCAACTTCGTCATCCTCATCATCGTCATCATCTGACCAAGATTATAGGGCAATCACCACATGCATAGAATCTGAAGTTCTTGAGGTCACTCCTCTCAGAGAGATGGCAACTGACCCAGCCAAAGTCAAAAAGCTCAGAACCAGACATGCAGGAAGAGCTCAAGCTACAACCTCTGGTAATTCTTCTCATCCTTCGTCTTCTGTACCTAATAGAGAAGGATCAGTTCAAGTTCATCAAGCTATTGCTAGGCTGGTTACTAGTATACTGAGTGGCAACCAATCTGTACCGGGGATCTCTGTCCCTTTAAACCAATCAGAAAGTCCAAATGTGGAAGTTTCTGAGAATATAGATGTCACTGAGAATGTTGTGACACAAAAAGACAACATTCAGAACCCTTCAGAAAAGGCTGCTGATCCACCTATCATTGATGTGGATGAGGATTACTCAGATAATGATCTGATTGCTAATGTGAACCCTAGCATAGCTAGGAGATTGATGAAAAGAAAGAGTAGTCAGAATGATAAACCTAATGCTAAGAAATCCAAGGCTGAAGGCATGGCTGAGAAAAGTATTCAGACAAAAGGGAAGAAGGCCCAGGTGCATACTGCTAGACAACCAATCTCTAAGAAGAGAAAAGAACCTGAATCTTCTGATTCTGATGAGGAATCAGAATTTGAGATTGATATTGAAGAAACTCCTATCAGAAGGAAGCTCCCCTCCAGCAAAATGGCTAGAGTGCCTGAAGTCCCAACAGACAACATCTCTTTTCATCATCCTGACAATGCAAACAGATGGAAGTATGTTTGCTTAAAGAGAATAGCCTTAGAGAGAGAACTCAACAATGATGCCTTGGAGTGCAAAGACATCATGGACCTGATCAAGAATGCTGGACTAATGAAGACAGTGATAAAGTTTAACAAATGTTATGAAAATCTGGTCAAGGAGTTTGTAGTGAACTTGTCTAATGATTGTGCTGATGGAAGGTCAGCTGACTTTGAAAGTGTTTTTGTTAGAGGAAGAAGGGTCAAGTTCTCTCCATCAGAAACCAACAAGTTTCTTGGAAGAACAAATGAGGACTGTCCTGATCTGGAGGCAACTGACAATGAAATTTGTCAAACCATCACAGCCAGGCAAGTAAAGTGTTGTCCCTTGAAAGGCAAGCTAAATGCCAGTAAACTCAGCATGAAATTTGCCATCTTGCATAAAATAGGTGCAGCCAACTGGGTGCCTACAAATCATAAATCAACTATCTCCACAGGATTGGGGAGATTTATTTATGCTGTGGGAACCAAGACTGCTTTTGACTATGGCAGGTACATCTTTGAACAAACTTTAAAGCATGCTGGCAGTTATGCTGTCAAAGGACCAATTGCCTTTCCCTCCCTCCTTTATGGAATCATCCTTGCACAATATTCTGATGTCCTTGTGGCAAGAGATACAGTCTGCAAAAGAGCTCCTGCCCTTGGCTTGCACTACAAACTGTTTCAGGGATCTCATGCTCCAGACATTGTCATAACATCAGCTGAGACATCGTCTGTGAAGACCCAGTCCAAGACATCAGATGTCATAGATGTTTTAAAAGAAACTTGCAAAGAGATGGATGCTAGAAAAAGGACCCTAGAAATTCTAATTGCTAGGCTAGAAAAGGAGGAAGCTGAAGAAAATAGAAGGGAAGAAGGTGTAGAAGCTGAAGGTCATCTCAACATTGAAGAAACTAGCTCCTCTGAGTCTGATGACAATGCTTGAAGGTTGGTTGCTGTTTGGTGGTGTTGCTGGTCAGTGCTGATATCTGGTGGAGTTTGGAAGTGTATTCAGTTGTTTTCTGCTGCTGCTCTTATTATTTTGTTTTGGATAACTGTATAATTTTATGAACATGTATCTTTGGCCCATTTGTGGCTAAAGAGGGGGAGAATATTCTAGTACTTACTTAATTAGTACTTGACATTCTATTTTTCTGCTGTCACTTATTTCTGCTGCTATCTATCTCTGATTGCTTAGGGTCTTTAGCCAAAAATCTGCCAAAGGGGGAGTTTGTAGGTGTTTAGGTATTGGCTTGCATTTTTGGTAAATCCCAAGTGTATGTGTGAATGTCATGACTGATGTCATAACATTCTAGTTTAGTTTGTACTGACTCATTAGGTACCTTTGCAGAAAAATATTGTAATTCAAGTACTGATGTTTATAAGTGTGTATCTGAGCATTTTGCAAAATGATCACATTTTGCTAAATCAGTAGACAGGTTTTCTCAGATGTCATAACAGATGTTATGACATCCTGTTCTGAACTAACAGGTTTGCAGGTTGGATAAGTCTGAGTTTTTTCAGGAAAATAACTCAGTCTTTCCTGAACAGAATCCTGCATTTTCTGAGGGGTAACCTAGCTCAACCCTAAACTGGTTAATAAAGTCCTGTGACCTGGTCTTTAGGTCAAACGGAATTAACCCTAGGTTTTTGTGGAAACCCTAACTGAAGTTGCAGCTGCTATATATTCAACAGAGCTGCTGTTTTGCAAGGCATCCCTTTTTATTGATCAGAAGATCATTTGTAATCTGTATAGATTTGATTATTGTACTCCAAGCAATTATCATTGTGATAAGTGACTTGGAATAGGTTTTTAATTGTAAGGGCTGTGTAGCACTCAAAGCTTTGAAGCAAGAGTGTTTGAATGTTCCTTGACTAAAGCTGTGAAGCAGAGTCAAGTTAGTTGTGTGGATCACTCAAAGCTGTGAAGCAAGAGTGATTGTGTTGCTTGATTAAAAAGCTGTGAAGCTTAATCAAGTGTTTGTTTTTGAAGAGTGTCTTCATCAACTCTTAAGTCAAATTGTTTTATGTATCACTGTTGTGATTGAGGGGGAGTGAGTAGGAACTCAGGTTTAAGTTGTACTTAGATTGGAATTGCATTGGGTAGGTCTTAAGTGAAGGAGATAAACTGGTTGGTTTATTCCCGAATTAACATCTCTTATAGTGGATTTCCTCCCTGGCTTGGTAGCCCCCAGAGTAGGTGTTGTTGCACACTGAACTGGGTAAACAATTGACTGTGTTCTTTATTGCTTTTGTATTTACTGTCATATAGTAAGTCAGATACGGTGTCATAACATTGAACGTGACATTGAGTATCTGCAGCCAGAATGTCAACAGCTTTGGTTACTGCCACAGTTTGTGGGACTTCTTCAAAGTGCTGGAATGGAGTTTCAATAAATTCACCATCTAATTCCACATATCTGAAGGAATTTAGATGGCTGACCATATACTCTTCTTCTCCATGAACAGTGATGATTTTCCCTTGAATTGGATATTTCAGCATTTGATGCAACGTAGAGGTAACGACACCAACATTGTGAATCCATGGTCGGCCTAACAAGTAGGAATATGAAGGGCGAATATCCATTACATAAAAAGTTGAATCAAATGTTTGGGTTCCAACCTTTATGGGGATGTCCACTTCCCCATGCATCATCCTTCTCGAGCCGTCGAAGGCCCTCACTACTATGTTTCTAGGTTTTAGGGTCAATCCTTCACAATCAAGCCTATCAACAGCCTTTTTAGGCAATACATTCAGAGACGAACCAGTGTCCACCAAAACATGAGCCAAATTCGTGCCCCTACATTCGACTAAGACATGCAATGCCTCATTATGCTTCCTCCCCCTTGGTGTTAAATTAGCATCTAAAAAACCCAAACCATTATCTGCAGTTAAGCTGGCTACACAGTCTTGGAACTGATCGGCAGATGTTTCTTGGGGTACATAGGCAGTTTTAAGGAACTTTACCAAGGCCTTTGCATGAGCTTCGGAACATAACAATAAAACCAGCATGGAAATTTTTGATGGAGTTTTCCCCAGTTGTTCAACTACATTATAGTCGCTTCTTTTTATGATCTTTAGAATTTCCTCCATCTCTTTTCGGGAGGTCTCAGGGATATCTACTGATTGTGCCTTCGTCCGGACGGGCTCAACCAGAATACCTTTACCTCGAGTCTCAGTTGACTCGGCAGCAGGAATGTCAGTAGGGATGATAACAGGGACTGTAACAGCTTTGTCAACGGGAGTATTAGCAGAGATGATTATAGGACTAGGAATAGCCTTTGGAGGAGCAATAACAATAAGAATGATTACGGGTCCAGAAATAGCTTTTCGGGGAGCAATTTCTGGAGAGAAAACCCTTCCACTTCGGGTTATCTTGCTAGTTCCTGCAATATTACTGACATCAGAGTCAACTTTCTCAGAACTTGAATCTTCAGCAGCTGGCCAATCTTGCTTGATACCGTGGTAGTAGACATCACCTCCATAATTCCATAGGACAGTTTTGTCTGACGAATACGGGATTGGTCCAGGCATTGTAATTATCAAAGGAGCTACTTTAGGAACTGATGTAATTCTAACGGGTCTTTTAGTGGAGACCCTGGAAGAATTTGCGGAAATGGTCACGATGGAAACATCATTATAAGAAACAGTTGGAATTGAAGTCTTCTCGAACAAGATCTCCTTGTTATCTATTAGGCATTGAACGCATACTTTTAACAAAGGACAGTTGGTTGGTGAGGATAAACAGAAATGACAGCTTTCATCACAGCCTGGGAAAACACCCGCATTCAACAAGTTCTTTTTGATAGTCAGGAGTGGGGTCACAAGTTCATCAATTGAAGTAACAAACATATCTTCCTCAATGGCGTTGGCATTATGGTCGTGCTTGGGCATAGGGGTAGTAATAACATTGGGAATTTCTGGCACATCGAATTCAATCTCTTTGGCTTCAAGAAGGTCTTTTACTTTGTTATTTAGAGCCCAACAGTTGTTAGTGTCATGGCTGGGGATCTCAAAATGGTATACACAACGGGCATTAGGATGATAGTGAGGAAAGGTTGTATTAGGATTCTTTGGAGCTTCTTTCAAAGTCACCATATTGGATCTTAACAAATGTGGCAATACTTGAGATAATGTCATATTAATTCGGGTGAACTGTCTGACTGGTCTTTCCATTCTTGGCTGGTTGCTTCTTTGTTGAGCAGGCGCTGGTTTAGGAATCATGAAAGACCCCACCATTGGACGACGTTCAGCTCTATCTTGATTTCTTTGAGGATATACAACAACAACTTCTTTCTTTCCAATGAATGATTTCCTTACATCAGCAGAGGATGTATCTTTTTGAATCTTCCCATTCTTTATCCCGGCTTCCACCCTTTCTCCGTTCAGTATCAATTCGGTAAAACCTGCCGATGAACTCCCAATTAAGTGATTGAAGAAAGGACCAGACAAGGTACCCAAGAACATGTCTACTAATTCTCTTTTAGATAGGAGAGGCTGGACTCTTCCTGCTAAGTCCCTCCATTTTTGCGCGTAGTCCTTAAAGCCTTCACTTGAAACCATGGCCATACTCTGGAGTTGAGTACGGGTGGGTGCAAGATCAATGTTGTATTGGTATTGTTTGTAAAAGGCAGCGGCCAGATCTTCCCAATTATAAACATTGGCTCTTTCTAACTGATAAAACCAATCAAGTCGAGTTCCAGACAGACTATCTTGAAAGAAGTGTACCCATAAATCCTTGTCAGCGGTATGAGGCTGGATTTTTCTCACATAGGACCGGAGATGCATTTTGGGACATGAAACTCCGTCATATTTGGCGAACACCGGTGCTTTGAATTTTGGAGGAATGACAATCCCAGATGCTAACCCCAACTCCTCAAAGTACAGTCCAGGCACTTTTTGGATTTCCATTTCACTTAATCGTTCCTCTAGATGCTTATACTTGTCGTTGGCTAGAGGATATTGTTCTTCAGAATAATCTTCTTCTTCCTTTTCCTCTTTTAAATCTGGCTGGACAACTACTTCCTTGCCTTTCCCATCTTGATTGTCTTTCTCACCAGATGACGTTGCAAAGTCTAGGGTCCTTCTTGCTTGTCCTTGGAAACTTCTTCCCATGTTCAGAACTCCGGTTATTTTCTTTGTCTTCTTTTTCTTCTCCTCAACCAGCAAGGTCTTCAATTCTTCTTGTCCTTTGGCTAGAGTTAAGAACATTTGTTGAAACTGAGCATTTTGGGCTTGAAGATCCTTCACCATTTTCTAGAGATCCATCTTACTGAAATAAACAGTAGAAAGATGAGGAGACTTGTTGCAAGAAACATGCTTATGTTATGATGAATGGTAAATGCATATGTAATGATTTCAAGGATTTTAAACATTCAAATTTGTTTTAGACAAAAAGGAAACACACGTTATATTAATAAATTAAAGCTTGAGTACATCAATGCCTATTTGGGAAAAATAATACAAAAACCCTAAGATAAAAAGGTTGTACGCATCCTCTTTGGTGCGATGTAGGCATTCAGAGTCCGCTCCTCATGAAGTTTCTTAATGAGTTCCAAAACCTTCTTCTCGCTAGCGTAGAATTGGGCTTCTAAAGTATCTCGCTCCCCCTTGAGTTGTATCTAATCTCTTTGTAAATTTTTAAGAGAGGTGGGTATGTCAGGATGTAGGATAGTGTATGGAACATCTCCTTCCATAACAGGCTCCATGATTACCGGGAGAATGGAGGAATAAGGCATCATAAGACTTTGAGCACGAGTTTGTACCCATTTGAGGTAAGGCTCAAGAGGGATTGAATTCTTGTGCCCCAATGTCTTGCTATCTACCTTGTTCAACATCCTCCAAGCTCGGATAAATCTCTGGCGAAGACCTTGATCATCGTTCTCGTAGTTATCATACCCCAATTTTTGACCTAAGATCCCTGCTTCATCTGCATTATTTTTTATATACACATCAAGGTCACAGAATACGGTAGGTTTCGAATGTTTCGAGCTTTGACTGTGTAGAGATTTCTGAGTGTTGTGAGCATTTTATGAATGACTAACCACTAATCAAGCACGAAGTGTATGTTTTGTTGTTTTGTTTTCATGTGCAGAAAATAGGTCTAAAAAAAGAGCATTAGACGTTGTACGTCGATCAGGATTTCGAGTCTCAGAACATAAATGTTGTCGTTCTTTAATTTCCAAAAGACTGGTTCATCAAAGAATTTCAGAGAATTATGCGTTTATTTCCACACTCTGTCCAGCAAATGGTCTCCGTTTTTCTCCGAATATTTTTTTAGGAAGAACAGTCAAAATTCTACCGGCTTTGGTTCATGTGTGTTTCACATTGTCCTAAAATACAAGAAAAACAAGTTATACCGTCATTTTCGATTTCTTGGACCAAAAGTCATCTGCAAATTTTCTCATGACGCGGGTTGAATTTTTCCGAAATGGGATAATTAAATTCAAAATTGTTCTGGAAGAGTTTATTAGGAATATTTGGAATTTTCTTTATTTGAATCCAAGTGATAATTAAAGAGGAGTTATCAAGAGATCTTATCTAAGAATATTCATTTATCGCATGAAATATTTATTCAAGATTATTTTTGTGATTATTTTGGAAGATCTACATCATGGTTATTTAAATACATTGAAGTATTACTTCAAGAAGTTAGTGAGGAATTCTATTTAATTACATGAGGAAATTTTATTTGGTTATAAGATTAATCCATATGATTTATTTGGATTTCTATTACAAGAATGCAAGATTAAAGTCCAAGACTTGCATTATTATTTATTCTTCATTCAACAATTCATCCAAGAATTATTCAATTATTTCCCAAATTTAAATGGAAGATCTTGAATTTTTTTATCAAGATATATCAAGATTTATGTTTATGTGAAGATTCAAGATTATTCATAACTATCAAAGAGTGGAAATATATTGAAGAATGCATATTTATTCAATGTTACAATTTATTGGACTTTATTACAAAGTTGCAAGATTTATTTGCTGCATTTTTATTGGTCAACAATTCTCCAAATAACCTGAAAAAAATAGCAAAGAGAAATGTTGTAAAATGCTACAAAACAGTAAAAAAACAGCAACATACAACAGCTCCAAGTGCTGCCAAAACCTGCTCCAACCTGCATCAAAGTGGCAACAATTTGTATCAAAATGGCTAAAGTAATTTGTAGGAACAAAGCATAGAAACAGCTTGCCAAAACAGTTTAAATTTCTACTATTTTCCCCCTAAAATCCTCCACACTCCACTATAAATAAGATTCTTTGTCAACACAAAAAGGGAGAAAAAAATTCAGCAGTTAAAGAAAACAGAAAATTGGTGTTGTTCTAGAAAATTCAACAAGTAAGAAAAAACCAGAAAAATGGAGGGTGGTTCTAAAAAAAATTCAGCAAGGAGAAAAGAAAGCAAATTCAAGGAAGTTGTCCTAAAATATTTGTTATTCATTTTGCTGTCCCTTTGCTGTTGCTGTCCAAAATATTTTTGCTGTCCAAAACATTTTGAGGTCCAAAATATTTTTGCTGTCCAAAACATTTTGATGTCCAAAATATTTTTGTTGTCCAAAACATTTTGATATCCAAAAAAATATTGGTTGTTCCAAATAACCAAAAAAAATATTTTGTTGTTCTAAAATCTTAAAATCCATAAAAACTATTTTTTTGCTGTTGCTATCCAAAAATGGCTTGTTATTTTTTTTGCTGTTACAAAATACAAATAATTAAAAAAAACCATTTGTTATAATATCAAAAAACCAAAATATGTTGCTGTTACAAATATTTTAAAAAAATATATTGCTGTCCCAATATTTTAAAAAATATTTTGTTAAAATAAAAAAAAACCTTTTGTTCCAATATTTTTAAAAGCCATTTGTTCTTAAAAGTCCAAAATCCACGTAAATTTCAATCAGATTTTATTTATTTATTATATCTCTTGAATTAAAAAACAAACAAATAAAAAAAATTGAAACAGCTTCCAAACGCATCTCGCCGGAAACTCACCACCAACGAACCAGTTTCACCTGTTGAAGCTTCAGACATTTCAGAAGCTATGGAGGAATAACATATACACTCGTTTGGACCGCCGGAAAACGCTCATCTCCAAAATATCCGACCCAGAAGTCACAACTGCAGCCACATCGGAGCAAGACTCCTCCGCCTCACCCGAACAAAACGGCGACCAAACCAAACCCATCTGTTTTCGGGTTTTCACTCTTTTGTTTTTTTTCGCGAAGCCACCGTTGCCGTTTCTGCCGCTGCCGACGATTTTCTCGAGAGAACAACTACTGTTTTGGTTGTTGAAACTCAGGCAAGCTGATGCCGAAACGGATCTATAAGAGGAGAAGAAGAGAGTTAAGTGAGGTTGTTGTGCGTGAGAAAGAGAGGTTCTGTGCATGAGAGAGAGTTCGGATTGGTTCTGTGCATGAGAGAGAGTTTAGATCTGTAATGGAGAGAGAGGAAGCAGTTGAACACGTTTGATGAAGGAGTGATAAGTTTGTTTTTTATAAGACCTCATTTTATTGTCTTTGTTGTTTTTATTGAAACAATATAATAATAATAATATACTTTTTCTCTCTTCCCAAGCTATAATAAAATACAATAATTATTTTGTTTTTTTCCATGCACAGCAGCAACGCGGCGCCCTCCTTACATAACTAGGGTTTACTTCATTTTCTTTTCCTATTCCCTTTTGACCCGGTGGCCCATTGGGCCTAGTTTAGTCTAATTTCAATTTCAATTTTTTTCCTAATGTTTTATTAACTTATGCTAGTAAATAATAATGGTACAGTTCAATTGGTAAAAGGTGTTAACAGTAATTTAAGGATCCTGGGTTCAAGTCTTTGTTCGGTCATTTTTTTCTGTCTTTTATTCTTTTGGCCATATTATTTAACATACTTAGTTATATTAATTTAGTTTGTTGTATAATTATTATTTTTAACTATTATAAAAACACATAAAAACGTTTAATTAAAATTCATCCTTATTTAATTTCGTCAACATACTATTAGTATTTATTTTTATTTTTGTGTTGTTGTTTATTTAATTATTCAAAATACATGTTTCATGATTTAATTTTGTTATGTGTTTAATTATTGAAAATCTATGATTTCGTAATTTAATCTTCGTGTACTTTTGATTATTTATTTAATCGTTAAAATGCATGCTAGTATGATTTAAATTTCATTAGTTAATTGTTTAATTATAATTTTAATTAACCAATTGTTAATCCACATATCTTTCGTCCGTCTCAATCCAAGGGAATCGTTTAAATTTTTGTCGAATTCATGTCATCAAACACATAGCGCGAATACCCTCATTCATCTTTCGTTTATTATTTTGTTAAAAACTTAAGATAATTTTCCCCAAATATTCAATTTTTCAAAACTCACCCTTTTAAGTCAAAACTTCGACGTTAGGTCATCGTATTTTCGAAAACTCGTCCATACCCATTTTCGGCCAAACAATTTATTTTTAATCAAACAAACTTTTTTTAATAAACAGATATTTCAAAAGGTTCCTATATAATACTATAGATATATTGGGTGCTAATACCTTCCCATTGTATAACCAACCCCCAAACTCTAGACCTCTTTTCAAAGCGCCTTGTATTTTCATTACTTTAAAAAAAAATTATTATTTTACATTGCATATTTTAGGGTTTTATTTCGCTCTTTCCCCTTTTCCCTTGGAAATAATAAAGTGCGGTGGCGACTCTTGCTTTTTGTGAGACGAGTTAATTAATAGCTCGATCTCCGATTTACCCCACTACATTTTTTATCGCTACAGTAGTCAAATACCAAACTTTGAATGAGCATCTCATGAGGGTCATCCCTTCTGGCGTAACCAAACTTTCTTAAGGCTAAGCAGGGGTTATAGTTGATACCTCCCCTAATTCCAACTAAAGGGACATTAGGGAATTCTCCATAACGATCGACAATAGTAACATTCTCTATATATTGGGAACGCCAATGGATGTCTGAATATTTGAGCGTCATCAACCTTTGCGACCACCTTGAACCTTGCTCGTTCTTTAATACAGAGTAGGGAAGATGCAAAATAAACCATCTTTCTAAGAGAGGAGTGCAACACATAAGGACACCTCTTTTCCTCATAGTGCGAGTGTGAAAAGAATGTAGAATATCCCCTAGAAAAGTAGGCACCGGGTTGCGGGATATGAAGATTTTGACGGTGTTCACATCTATGAGTTGGTCAGGATTTGGAAACAAAACCATCCCATAGATGAGGAGAGCCACAATTTCCTCAAAGGCTTGCAAATCCAAGGATTTCCAACAGTTTTGGGCTTTCTCAAACAAGAACTTTGCTAGGAAACCTTTGACACCACTCCTTGTTTCCCAATTAGTTGTGACATCGGATGATTGTAAGTGTAGAGCTTGAGAAATATCTTCTGGCTTTGGATCTATTTCCGTACCGTTGAAAGGTATTTGAATGAGAATGGGAATCCTCAAGAGTTGGGAGAATTCTTCCAAAGTTGGCACAAGTTGATAATCGGGAAATGTGAAGCAATGGTGTAATGGATCAAAGAACTGAAAGAGCACCTCCATCATGTCTTTATCAGTGTTGGAGGTGACCATGTTTAGTAGGAAACCATGTCTCTCGGTGAATGGAGAATTTTTTGGAGTCCTTGAAGCTAGCTCCTTAAGTTGTGGAGGGATCCTTACAAGATTGACTTGAATAGTTCTCATGTGAATAGAATCCATGTCCTACAAAATAGAACAAAGATAAATCCCAAAATCCTTGAAATGGTTAGTGAATGAGTATGATGTTATGATGTTCATGATGTTATGCACAAGTAAATATACACAAACAAACAAAAAAGTCCTTAGGTTTAGGCTTGCATGGAGTCTCATAGGTAAGTACCCTCTTGAAGTTTAGTTGGCTTAAAACCTATCCTAGCAATAGTAATCGGGTTCTAAGGAGCTCAATATCACTAGTTTGTTTCCTTGGTCATTGTTTCAGCATAAGCCTCTTTAATGGCGACCTAAATATCCAAAAAAAACAAACCTCAATGAGTGTAGTATGAAGTATCTACCAACTTCAGACTGCACCAAAGCCGGTCACCTCACTACGTCCTAAAGGCCAAATTGGTCAAGTAAAGGTTCTAAAAGTTCATTAGTGCTTCATGACATCACTCAGCGGGCCCGTATTCTCCTTGATTAACTCAAGGGCTACCGGTACCCACAAATAGGTCGCACTAACGTAGCTAATGCTTAGACCATGTCGGTATACCCTGCACAGTTTCCACAACGTATTACTACTTACCTATAAGGTATCCCAAATCCAGGTAGAGGATTCAAACCCAAACAAAGAAACATAATGTCAAGCATACAAATCAAACAATGAAAGCAAATAAATGTGATCTAACCCTAAGGTAACCCCACTTTTAGAATATTCCCCAGTAGAGTCGCCAGTTCTGTGATACGGTGGGAGAATTGACTTGGAGGTTTTGCGTTTGATTGCAAATATTCTGGTTAGCAAGAGTCGCCACCGACTTTTCTTTTATCCAAAAAGGAAAGGTGAAAAAGCACATGAAAGACCTTTTAGATTATTTCTTGAGTTCAGGGGGTAGATTATGAAAAGGGAAGGTATTAGCACCCTTTTCATCCATGGTTTTCCATGGGCTCTTAGTTACTTGCTAGATCACTTGCTTTTGTTTGAAATTATGCTTTGTGTGGTTTTTGAAAGTATTTTATAAAGAGGCCTTTGTTTAGGCAAACTTTGTAATGATTCTTGTTCGTAAGAATGTATACAAAGATGTTGATCTTTTGAAAATATTTTAAAGTTTGTAAGATGTTTTGAAAGTGTAGGTGTTTGTTTTGAAAATAGCAAGGATGTTTTGTTTTAAAATTGAGAAAGTAACTAGGAGCATTCTACCTACTCAAAAGTATTTTTTGTTCATTTTCTTTTCCTTTGACATTGTTATCTTACCATTGATTTGGTAAGTAACCCTATCTTTGGATGTAAACGGAACGGGCGTGGGTCATCGTATAACCATGATTAGCAATGTTGCAAGGTATCTTAGCATTCTCTTTTAGGGATTAAGATCATTTGAAAGGCAACTTAGATAGCGTCATCGAGGGACTATGATCTTGTTTTTTGCTTGTTTTTGCTAAGATACCTCACATGCGTAATATGGCCATTTTGTAAGGCAACCAAGTGGATTTATCCTAGGGGTGCTTGTGTGCAAGTGTATTGTTTTCATGCTTGGTTTTGTCTTTGATTAGTGTTTTCTAAGCATTGGTTTTAGTCTTTCCATACAAACTCTAATTACTAGAATTTGTATATAAAAGTGATAAATTGCAGAATATAAGATTACTACGCTATTACAATACTTGTGGGAGGGGGGGTGTACAAATTATAAATGGGGATTGCAAGAAAATAAACTTAATTAACCTATTACAACCATATTGAATTGGTATAAATGTACAAGAAATTAAATGAATATAATGTACAAAATGAATATAATGTACAAAATGAATAAATGTACAAGAATATAAATGTGAAGGAAATGAATGTTTGTGTGGATTTTTTTAGAGAAAAGGGGTTTTGATTTTAAAATTAATTAACTAAAGGAAAATAATTAATTAAAATAGTAAAAGATAAAACCCTAATTTACTAAAAAAGAGAATTAAACAAAACCCTAATCTAATAATTGATTAAGTTTATGAGAAGAATATTTTTTGGTATTTTTGTCTTTAAAAATAATTTATAGTATTATAAAATATTTTTGGTCTTTTTTATATTAAACTAATATATTTTAATTGGTGTAAAAGAAAATAAATAAAAACCTAGTTTTTTTAATTAAATTTACAAAACAATTAGTCAAAATAAATAAAGTATGATTAAATAAAATAATTTTTTGTGAGAAAAAATAAATAAACTAAGTCAAAATAAAAATCTACAATTTTTATCTTTTTTATGATTTTTTAATATTAGATAAAATATTTAAGAAAAATAAATAAATAAAAATGAAAAAAGAAAATAAATGGGCCAGGGTGCGTAAATGAAACTGGGGGATTAGCAGTAAGAAAAAAAATTAAAAAGCCCAAAGGAGGCCCAGGCGCCTTGTCCAAAAAGTCAAAATGCAAAAAAATGTAAAAACTCCAAAAGGGTACCACTGAGCTCGAGCCCAGGTCCCTCAAGTCACAGGCGCGCGCTTCTACCACTGGGGTGGCTATACATCCGTTTATATAATCAAAATAATAAATATATGATAGTAAACAAGTCCATGGCATGAACTTCATCTTCAACCTCACGCCCAGCTAGAGCCTCTGTAACTTGTTCAAATCTCAACAAAAATGAAAACTGTAAACATGAAACTTGTAGCAAATTTCCTCACGATTTCAGAAATGCAAAGCAATAACATTATAGATTAAAGACAAGCATGAATTTTAATGGCCTTAATCTGAACCCTAAAAATCTCAGAAACTTCAATCTTAAAATTCTCTAAGCTAAAGTAAAATTAATGGGAACTATGGACATTATTAGCTTTAGGGCAATGATATCTACATGTTTTATTCACAAATAAATCATTGATGATGCCTGTATGAAAAGTTCTAAAGTTAGAAAACTTACCTTGCAAGAGGGTATCAGGTTTGGAGTTTGAGTAGCTTTTAGTGAGTTCTAATGATTGGATTAGCTTCCTCAAGTTCCCAGGAAGCTAATGGGATGCTTAGCTTTAGCTGAAAGTACCTGAGGAGTTCTGGAGAAGTCCAAGTGCAAAGCTCTGTTTTTGAAAATGGAGGATTTTGTTAATGGTGTTAAAGTCTTGTAACAGGGTGTGAGATGAGTTCCAAGTGATGTTTATAAACTTTAGGAACCAAAAGGCTTGAAAACGCACGAGGGAGATGTGAGTTTCAAACTTTTGGTCAGGTTAGGCAACAATGAAGGTATGTGATGCAGTTATGAGCTCTTGGTGTTTTTAGGGGTCAAGCATGCGTGTGATTTGTGGAAAATGGTTTGTGTATCTATAAGAAAAGATTCTTGAGTGGTTTGGCAAGTCAGAAGTACAGGTCTTAAGCTAATTGATAGGTTACTTGATTTTGAAGAAAAGTGGGAAAACACGTTTCAAGAGGAGGTACAAGCATGGGTTGGGTGATTGTAAGTGTCTAAACCATTTATCTTGTGTTATGAGACATGTATGATCAGAAAAGAATAAGTGCATGGCTCAAGAACAAGTTTTGTGCAAAAAGTCACTTTATCAAAATGGCAATGTGCACTTTCTTCCCAAAATGGATATAAAGCATGACCTTGCATTGAGTTCTTGAAATGAGACTTCTAACAGCTGTGCAAGAAATTAATTATGGAGTGCCTAACAAGTTTGATGCCTGCAAAGTAGAGGTTATGCAACACAACTTTGAATTTTGAATTTGGTTCATCACAAAATGACTTGTAATTCAAGTGATAAAACCCTAACTTCATCTCTTCTATTCTCCCTACTCAAAAATGATCTCAAGGAGTTCTTGGAAATTTTGTAAACTTGAAATATGCTCTGTAACCCATATTTTAATTACTTTTTAATATTCTCCTTGGAACTATATGAAAAAGTTCCATGAAATTGGGTCAAAACCCTGACCAAATTAGGGCAAAATTTCACAAAGTGTTTTGTTTCATGACCATGTGTTCTTAAAATTATAAATTGATATCCAAGCACTTTTGGAAGGAGTTGTGTGAAAAAAGGTTGAAGATTTTAAGGAGATCTACAACTTTCATGTTGGAAGTTTCTTTTGAATCAGCTTGCATCATGGTGAAAATTTTGCTTAAAGTTGTGAAAAAATAAGAAATTTTCAACACTTAGAAAAATTTCTAAGTTTGGAAATTTTAACTTTTCAAAATGAAATATTGAATTTTTTATTTTTTGATGAATAAGTTTCATATTTTGACATGCTTTGATGAATTGTGATCTTTGACATTTGAATTTGACCAAAGAGTCAAAGTTTGACTTTTCAGTATACAGTTGACTTTTGATCAGTTGATTGAAAATTCATCTATCAATCCATTAGACTTGAGCAATGTTTTGGGTCATGTCATTAGGTCAAAATGATGCAATTGGACTCTTGAGATCATGCCTTAAACCAATTGATCATTTGCTAGGTCAAAAATCATAAATTTCCCTTTCCTAGTCAAAACCCTAATTTTGACCATTTTTCCCTTTTGAAGATTTGATCAAATTTCTTGAGGAATTATGATCCAAATTTGATCAAATGATACCTACGAGTTTAAAATGTTGATGTGGATAAAAAATTATTAAGTTTTATTGTAAATTGGCCATAGTTGACTTTTTCCCCAATACAACTAATTTTTAGGTCAACTGCACAATTGATTGATCAAAAGTGTGATCCAAGGCTTGAAACTTGACATGAGTGATCTTGAGGATCCATAATGATCCATGAAAGTAATATGTGGAATTTGAAGTTCAAATATCCTTGTGCAATCTCAAACCCTAATTTTGGTCATCAATGCTTAAGGAGGTGTCTTGAGCTGATCAACCCTAGTGCAGTCTTGAGCCAAAGGAGATCTTGTGAGCAAATTCTTGATAAATGAGAGGGAAAGTTTTGGGGTACAACATTTTGTCTTACTTGTTAATAATGTAGGTAAAGGAAATGTGGCTTAGCAAGTTGATCCATGAGTTCATGAGTTTATTTCCATGCCCTAGTCAATAAAGCTTAAGAAATTCAAACCTCACCATTGAAGTTGTTTTAGAAGAAATGACATGGCAAGGTTTATTTTGGTTCACCATATTTCAGATTTATCAAGATTTATTCAAAAGTACAAGGGGTTGATTGAAGAAGTTGTCATGGTTGGACAAGGTCTTGTTCCCATTGGTCACAAGTGCATATTTCTCTCAATTCTCAAGATATTGAAGTGGTTTTGGTTGCTATGAGTTATCATTATCATCCTCAACAACTTCTATCTACAAAGAAAAAGTGTTGGTACAAGAAGGTTGTTTAAAATTATCAAAGTTCCTCAAAGCATTTTCTTGATCTAGGAGCTAGGGTTTTGAACTTCAAAGAAGTATATCTTGCTCATCTTTTGGTATTTTTGAGTCATTCCAAAAACATCCTTCTCTTCGAAGGGGTATTAACAAACCACTTCAAAAGTTTCAAGGATTTTTCATGTGGAAGAAACTTGATGATGAAGAAAGATAACAAGTCCTCCAGATGAACCCCAAATTTCCCATATGTGACTTCAAATGATCATAACTTGGTCAATTTTTATCACCTTGAGCCCACTCTTTTTCCATAATTATCTTGAGGATGTTAAACTTTTTCCTTCTTTTATGTGCAAAGTTAGAAAATGGATGGAAGATGCCCTAAGGATACAAAAGAATATAGTTCATTTTATGATTTTTTGCCAACTTTAACAATTCATAACTCTCTCAATTTTTGGAGATTTTGAATGTTCAAGTTTCAAAATTTTATTCAAGAGGTATATTTCATGCCATATTTTTTGGTCAAGAGCAAATTCCAAGAGGAAGGCCATGTTTGGATGCAAAACATTATAGGTCACTTTTGAAGAAAAACATGAAATATTTCTAAGTATGGAAAGTCAACTTCTTTTTCCCAACTATGACTCATTGCAATTTTCAGCTTAAACATCCATTTGATTCCATTCTTTTCCCATTGCAAAGCTTGTAATCTCATCTTTCTAAAGCATCAAGAACCATGCCTTAAGACCCCTTGAGTTGAGAATTCCATTGATTTGAATTTGGTAACTTGAAACTGAAGTTTCATCATAAGTCAGATTTTGAAATCTTTGTTTTGGCTTCTAATCACAAGTTTTCCACCCGTTTTTGCTTCTAATCATGTTTAGCAACTTTCCAAAGGCGTTTAGCATCATGAAACACACGATTTGGCTGAGTTTTGATGCTAAACATGTCACACTTTCTTCATGATGCAAACCCACATGAATTCCCTCCAAATTGCATCATTCACCCTTCCTTTTGATCCCATTTTTTCCTCCTATAAATACATGAGCTATCCCATTCATTTTCTCAAGCTTGAACAGTCAAAATCACCCTGCCAAACACTCCATAACTCACTTTTCTGCAACTTCAAAATTATTGTTTAAGCCTTTTTCAATCCATTTTTCTATCAATTCACCTTCCTTGATTTTCCCTGAAGCTAACCATACAATTACCTTCAAGAATCGTGACCTATATTGATCCATAGAAGTCCAATTTCAGAGCTCTGCAACTGAACTTCAATTGGTAGATTTCTCCATCAACTCTTCCAAACTTTGATATCATTGTGAAGCTCTCATTGCCCTGGTTCTAGTTGCAACACTTGCTTTTAACTGGAAACACATTTTGACCATGAAATTTCAAATCCCTTTTCAAAACTTCTCTTCCAAATTGCTTGAGTTACATTTTATATAAATATTTTCGCGAAGGTGTGGTTGTCTTTATCTTGATGAGACGAAGTGAATGGCATAGGTCTGAGCTTCTGATTTTATAGTTTGAGAGGCATGTGTTTCACGTTGGCTGGAGGTTGAAGATGACCAACGTGTCATCTTCCAACCAATGATGGCATGCCATTTGTTTTTTTTTTAATTTCTAATTTTATATTGAATCCTATGCTTTATTCAGTAATGACCATGATATGCATAGCGCGCTAGATCCCTTGGATTTGATTAGTAACTCGTTTTGACTCTCATCCATTGATCCATATTTTTTGACTTTATTTTATTTTCTGATTTTTATATTTAAATAGTTTTAAACTTCAAAAAATCATAGAAAATTTCATTTTAAGTCCAAAAAATCTAAAAAAAATTATGACAAATATTTTTGATTTTTCTCTTTCTGATTTATATTTTTTTACAATTTTATTTTGTGTTTTGATATTTTTTATAAATTTTCACTTTATTTGAATTGTTTTAAATGTTTCAAAATACTTTTATGCATTTTTAAATTCTGAAAAAAAATATAAAATGATCCAATGATATTGTGACAAATAATAGTGACCTCATTTATTTTTTATTTCTGACTTTATTAATTTTTTATCATTTTTTGTTTATTTTACTCATTTCTTTAATTTTAAAAATAGTTTCTGACTTAAAAAAAATTACCAAAAATTTTATAAAAATATTTGAGTCCATTTCTGATTTTTTCTATGGTTTTACTTAATATTTCTTGATTAATTTGAACATAGTTGATATTTTTTTCTCTCTTATTTCTATTTTAAAACCCTTTTTAATGCATATATTAAATGTAATATTATTTTGTGATTATTTTCTGACTGATCTTGGGATGAATTTTTGATCATGAACTTTGTTAACATCATTGGATCCATGGTGTTGAGTCTAACTCCATAAAAATGGATGAATGGTTTTAATAATAGTTTGATTAAAATTTAATTCAAATGTGGTTTGTATATTCTTTCCCACCCATCTTCATCTTATCCCTTTCTTATTGCACTAAGTGTTATTGGAGCATGATCTCTATATCATGTCTCAAAACAAATGGTGCATAAATTGCTATTGACCGGCCTCAAAATAGGTGTGACTTCTATATAAGTCCACTTACGATTGCTTAACATAGTGCTAAATTTTATCCTGATTCGAGTAAATGATCATTTGTGGCCCAAACCTATGTTTGCAAGCCCGAGTATGTTAATTTGATCTCTTTGATCCAATAACCTTGAGATTCATTGTGTGAAGGCTTTGGTTCTACCAATCCTCTAATGGATCTACATCACTTTTGGTCAACGCGGATCACTTAAACATCGTTGATCATTAAATTTTATTTTTGAGGATTCCAAAATGGATGATATACTTGAAAAAAAGAAAATGTAACTTGTTGTGTGGAGGCTTTGGTTCTACTAATCCTCTAATGAATTCCAAATTCAAGTTTTAAGATGGTCATCCAACTAACCACTAATTACTAATAATTGACTTTATTTTGTGTTTTTATTTTATGCACCATTTACATTTCATGCTATTTTCATCTTTGCTCACTTGAGCTTTTACTTTCTTGTCATTTTTATTTTGCTCACTTGAGATTTTCTTTTCTTTTTGAAGATACCTAATAATCAACATAAACCATAAAAAGTTTTAATGATACCTGGACTATTTGGTTACTATCCTTGGCATTATGGAGTATTAGACTTCTTGGACTTAGGATTAGAGACCTTGGCCTATGTTGGAGACCTTGTGACCTTAATTGATATTTTGTCTGGAGTTCTTGGGGTTTACCTCAATACATTGGTTGGTTTGTTTGTTTTGTGTACAAGTTATTGTGATTACATACTTTGTTTGTAATCTGGAATTCACCCGTATACAGCCGTTACTCTGCCCAATTTTTTGTAAAGACTTAATACATTTGAAGTTTGGTTCTCTCAAGAGGTCTAGTATATTTGATTTCTTGGTTTCAATCCAAGGAATGAGAATTCTATCTTGATTCATAATGTCAATTATTGGATTCTTGTTGGTTAGATGGTTCTTTTCCCTAACTTTTACCTTATGCTTTAGGACAGTCTCTTTATCTCCTCCCATCTTCTTTAATTTCAAAAAATCTTCGTCCTCCTTTTGAAAACTTTTCTTGTTTTTAAACTTGAAGCACTTTCATAATAAACTTGGACCTAGGTCTGTACATTTTCAAAACATTTTTCATAAATAAACTCCAATCAACTTAATAATACCTTGATATTTTTTGTGAGAAGACTAAAAGTCAATCAATCTCATTTCAAATCATTTTGCCACTTTGGCCTTTTATTTTAAAACTTTTCTCAAAATATTGGACTCTTGTCAATCCTTGTAGTGATGCAAACAACTATACTTCTACAATATATAATCAAGAGAGATATTTTACACTTGAGTGTTGAGTGAGGCATTGTTGATTTTAAAATCCAAGCCATATCCTCCACTTTGATATGATGAAAATTCTTCTTTCTTATAATATTGAGAAGTAAGATGGTCATCCAACTAACCACTAATTACTAATAATTGACTTTATTTTGTGTTTTTATTTTATGCACCATTTACATTTCATGCTATTTTCATCTTTGCTCACTTGAGCTTTTACTTTCTTGTCATTTTTATTTTGCTCACTTGAGATTTTCTTTTCTTTTTGAAGATACCTAATAATCAACATAAACCATAAAAAGTTTTAATGATACCTGGACTATTTGGTTACTATCCTTGGCATTATGGAGTATTAGACTTCTTGGACTTAGGATTAGAGACCTTGGCCTATGTTGGAGACCTTGTGACCTTAATTGATATTTTGTCTGGAGTTCTTGGGGTTTACCTCAATACATTGGGTGGTTTGTTTGTTTTGTGTACAAGTTATTGTGATTACATACTTTGTTTGTAATCTAGAATTCACCCGTATACAGCCGTTACTCTGCCCAATTTTTTGTAAAGACTTAATACATTTGAAGTTTGGTTCTCTCAAGAGGTCTAGTATATTTGCTTTCTTGGTTTCAATCCAAGGAATGAGAATTCTATCTTGATTCATAATGTCAATTATTGGATTCTTGTTGGTTAGATGGTTCTTTTCCCTAACTTTTACCTTATGCTTTAGGACAGTCTCTTCATCTCCTCCCATCTTCTTTAATTTCAAAAAATCTTCCTCCTCCTTTTGAAAACTTTTCTTGTTTTTAAACTTGAAGCACTTTCATAATAAACTTGGACCTAGGTCTATACATTTTCAAAACATTTTTCATAAATAAACTCCAATCAACTTAATAATACCTTGATATTTTTTGTGAGAAGACTAAAAGTCAATCAATCTCATTTCAAATCATTTTGCCACTTTGGCCTTTTATTTTAAAACTTTTCTCAAAATATTGGACTCTTGTCAATCCTTGTAGTGATGCAAACAACTATACTTCTACAATATATAATCAAGAGAGATATTTTACACTTGAGTGTTGAGTGAGGCATTGTTGATTTTAAAATCCAAGCCATATCCTCCACTTTGAGATGATGAAAATTCTTCTTTCTTATAATATTGAGAAGTAAGTATGTTATCCACACGAACAATGACAATGATGTCTTATCTCATAAAATTAACCAACACACTTGTTTTTTTTTAATTTTTAAAGAGGAACTACGTGTACCCTGATCCCCTATTGCATGAAAGGTGGTACGTAGGCACTAAGGGTTCGCAACCGCGGTGGATGAAAAAATCTTTGAAATATATATTTCTTTCCTCACCTCCACCATCTATTTTACACACAACATTTTATAGCCAAAATATACAGATTTTTTCAAAGAGGTTCCTGCGGAGTACCGTAGATGTTTAGGGTGCTAATACCTTCCCTATGCATAACCAACCCCCTTACCTAGAATCTTTCCCCCTCTTTTTGGGTTACTCGCTCTTTTCCCATTCCTTTGGAAATAATAAAGTGCGGTGGTGATTTTTATTTTGATCTGTATAAGTCTAGTCAATCCAATGGCTTAGTCTTAAACATTTTTACCACTACAAAAAAAATGGAGACTTCACTGGGGACAGATTGACCTCTTGCTGGTCCATCCCTAAGTGGGTTAAACCTATCTTTGTTTATATATGTATATGTGCTATTTTTGTTTATGTGTTATATGTTGTATATATGTCCATCGAGATTTTCCTGGTTTTTAGGGTGCTTGGTGATTAATTATAAGTCTTATACCCATACTTGGGCAAACTTTAAGATAGGACGGGCGGTATAGTCATGCTAACTTTTAGGGAGGCATGAGATCCCCAACTCAGTGGAGGCCCCTTTGACTGTAGTATCGTTTACTGAGTTATCAGGAAGACGTACTGCTTTCGACCTGGGAGCCTACAGAAGCTGAGGACCGTAGAATACCTAACCCATCTTGGCCTTTTAGGTGTATTGCAGAAGCTATGGCGGAGTAATCTAGAAATAGTTGTCACACGATACTACGCTTGAACGAGTTTTTCTTGAGAATATTACTAATTACCGAGTCAATCGAGAAGTTGGTAATATCCGAAGGAAGGATGTAGACTCTGGGAACCTCTAGAACCTTGTTCGGCAGGTGATAACTTTTAGACCAACGCCTTATGAATAGTACCTTCGACCTCATGCTCGTGACATTGAACCTATGAACCCTATGTTTGTGATATTATGTGTGATTGTTGCATCATGCATCCATGCACTCATAAGCATCTTTTGAAGAAATTTTATTTCAAGGGACTTAAAAGTTGACCATTTGCGAATATTTTAGGTTCCTTTTGACCATGGATTATGGAAAAAGAAAGACCGGAAAATAAATTTTCAAAGATCCCAAGATAGATGAGTTGATTAGTCTAATTCCCGAGATTGAGTGTTCTACAGATTTTTGGAAGAAGTATGGATCCATCATTCCTCTCATGAAGCTTAGGATGAATGAGGGTATTCTCTCGACCTTGGTCCAGTTCTATGATCAGGTGTATCATTGCTTTACTTTCCCTGATTATCAGTTGATGCCTACACTAGAGGAGTATTCTTATCTTTTAGATTTACCTATTACCGATCGTGTTCCTTTTACTGGTTTGGAGGGAGAGCCAAAACCACACGAGATTGCTGCTTTGATCCATCTGGGGAAGTTTGAGGTTGAAGCCCATATGACTACTAAAGGAGGGATTAGAGGATTACCAGCTCAGTTCTTATTGGAGAAAGCTCGTTACTTTGCCAGGATGAAGAGTACAGTCACTTTTGAGGCCATCTTTGCTCTACTTGCTTACGGGTTGTTTTTATTTCCTAATGTGGACAAGTTTGTTGGCATTAATTCTATCAGGGTCTTCATGATTGGAAACCCAGTTCTTACATTGTTGGGTGATTCTTATTACTCTATTCATCTTCGGAATTCTTATCACGGGGGCATGATTTTCTGTTGCACACCTTTGTTGTACCGGTGGTTTATTTCTCACATGCCTCACTCTGATGCTTTTTGGGATGTCAGGAAGGAACCCCGTTGGGCTCCTAAGATCATGGAACTTACTCACTCAGATATTGATTGGTATCATCGGGCTTACCATGATGTAGAGATTGTCGACAATTGTGCTACTTTCCCCAATGTACCTCCTCTTGGTACAAAGGGAGGAAATAACTACAACCCTGTTCTTGCACGATGACAGCTTGGTTATCCGATGAGGGATAAACCAAATAGTATTCATTTGAGTAGTTTCTTCCTGAAGGAGGGAGGATAACATAAGGAAGCTAGGGATCAGACTGCAAAGGCCTGGCGTCACATTCATAGGAAGAGTAGGAAAGACCTGGGACCTAGGGGGGGCTGTTTATTTGGAGCCTTATCTTCAGTGGGTCCAAACGAGAGCTATTCAGTTGAAGATGTCGTATTCCCGGGAAGCACATATGCCTGGCTTGTTTGTGAAGACCACTCCTCCCTTATTGGATGATGTGGAAGAGCTACATCTTGATTTGGTCAGGATGCAGCCGGAAAAGGATGCTTGGAAGAATAACTGCCAAACTTTAGAGATTTCCTATAGAGCAGACTTGAAGGAGAAAGACGACTTGATTGAGATTCTTGAGAGTCGGGCTGTAGAGACAATGGAGAGGCAAGGGGATTTATTTTCCTCTAAGCCTCTTTCAGATGCTAGTTGCTCACTTCATGATTCAGGTGATTAGAAGGAGGTTGCCACCAGATATGCAGAAGAAAACCAGAGGTTGAAGCCTTAGATTGTCAGGCTTGCAGGGAAGCTCTAGCGTATAGAGTGATCTCTATCAGCTTTACTTCTTAGGGTTTTAGACTTTATTTTCATCTTGTACTTGGGATTATTGAAACTTGTAATCCATTTTGAAGTTATTATAATAAAACTTTTCAGTATTTCAAACGTGTTATTACTTTGATATTTGCAATGTGTCTATAAATCTTTAAGTCCCTTGAAATATTAATAATAAAAATAAATCATGTGCATTGCATATCATGCATCATATTTCACATATTTCTTGCATTTGTTATGCATATCCAGGTGTCTTACCAAGCTTCTTTACTTCGTTCAGCAAGCTGTCTCACAACTACAATACTCGAGCTAATTTCAGAAGGAAGATGGACAACTTAGAACAAGAGAATCACGAGTTGCGCGAGGAAGTTTCTGCTCTGAAGGCTGGCATGGCCAATCTCAATGCTCTAATGGAATCTCTGGTGGCTGCTCAGAATCATCCACCGAGTATTCAACCTTCACAGACAAAGGTTACTACCGAAGCTCCGACAGTTCCAGTGTCTGCTACTCCAGCTATTGTTCAGAATTGCATGCCTCAAGGTTATCCATGGGGAATTCCATACAACTTTGCGCCTAAAGGTTTCAATCTTGGTCCTCAAGATACTCCAGTTGTTCAGACTACTGTTACTCCTACACCTCTTATGGTGCATGTTACTCCTGCTGCACCTCCTTCGGTGAATATGGTCCCGCTTTCTAATGATGATATGTATCGTCCTTTTCCTCCACCAAGTGAAGGCTTGGGTCTCTATGATAGAATGGGTGATTTTCAAGATCAGTTTGACAAGATGCAGAGGGAGATGAAGGCCCTCAAGGGGAAGGAATTGTTTGGGCAGAATGTGAATGATTTATGCTTGGTCCTGAATGTCAAGATACCTGCGAAATTTAAAGTCCCAGAATTCGAGAAGTACAAGGGAAACACTTGTCCTCGTGCTCATCTTGTGATGTATGTAAGAAGAATGTCTACCCATACTGATGATCAACGTCAGTTGATTCACTTTTTTCAGGATAGTTTGACTGGTGCTACGTTAAAGTGGTATATGAGTTTGGACAGTATCAATATCCATACTTTCAATGACTTGGGAGAAGCATTTATCATACAATACAAATACAACATGGGCATGGCAATGACCGTGATCAACTCAGGGCCATGGTCCAGAAGGACATGGAATCATTTAAAGGATATGCACAAAGATGGAGTGAAGTAGCCGCCCAAGTGATTCCTCCCATGGAAGAGAAGGATATGACTAAGATTTTCCTGAAGACTCTGGGTGATTTCTACTATGAGAGGATGGTGGCGAGTGCGTCAAGTGACTTTATTGAAATGGTGGGCATGGGTATCCGTTTGGAAGAGGCTGTAAGAGAGGCTCGTTTAACAAAAAGTGAAAGTTCCAGAAGCATGAAGAAGCCATCCTATGGGTTTGCCAAAAAGAAGAAAGGAGATACAAATGCTGTTATGCAAGAGAGGAGGGTTAATCCTCCTAGAAGAAATTATCAGCATCATTAACAAGTCTCCTTAGTAACTCCAGTTATTGGTGTAGCTCTAACCACCGTTGCTTATCAAAGACCATCCCATCAGGGGAATCAAGGGTATAATCAGAGAAGGGAGAGTTATGACCATATCCCTATGAGCTATACAGAATTACTCTCGACGTTAATTCAAAAGAAGTTAGTTTAGACCAGACCACCTCCCGTTATACCATCACCATTGCCTTGGTATTACAAGGAAGACCAAACATGTGCTTTCCATCAGGGAGCACCAGGGCACAATGTTGAGAACTGCTATCCTTTGAAAACTGAAGTACAAAAATTGGTGAAGTCTGGTATCTTGTCTTTCAAGGATGTTGGCCCTAATGTGAAAGACAATCCTTTGCCTAAGCATGGAGGAGCAAATGTTGTGAACATGGTGGCTGGTATTCCAGGCGACTTCCGAATTTTCGATATTAAATTGGTTAGAAGAGATTTGGTAAAAATTCATGCAGACCTCTGTGAATTTAGTTATTATATACATGACCATGCCGGTTGTGCTATTTGCAGTACAGATATACAGGGTTGTGACAAGATAAAGGATGATTTGCAGGAGATGATGGATGAGGGCCTCATCCACATAATCAGGCCTAGGGCAGAGTATGAAGAGGAAGTAAACATGGTTTCTGGATGTCTTGGAGAGTTTATAATCTTTGATGTGGAATATATGAATGAGGATCTTGTACAATTGCATGCTACATTCTGCCACATGGTTGGTCAGGTAGAACATCAATATGGATCTTGCCAAATTTGCGGCCGGGACTCCCGATGATGTTAAATTGTAAAGAAAGGTGTTCAGTTGTTGTTGGATAATGGAACTATCAAGGTTACAGGCCAAAGGGATGATTACCATGAGGCTAATGAGATTGAGGTTTGTTTGGCTGAAGAAGAGTCAGATGATGAGTATTCCTCTGTGGATGAGTTCTTCTCCTCAGATGAAGATATGTTTTCCAGAGATGACTCTAATGACTGAATGTGTTGAAGAGGGAGTAAATGTTATTGTGCCTTGTTTTGGTGCACCTACCAATTTTGAATTTGAATATCATAGCAAGCTAGCTATTACTCCATGCGTGATTAGTTTGTCGGGTCCTGTCCCCTACGAGTCAGACAAGGCGGTACCCTACAAATATAATGCTACAATTTTAGAGGATGGTGTGGAAGTTCCCATCCAGCCAATGCCTAATGCTGGAAATATTGTTGAGACTAGAAGAGTGACCCACAACGGTCGTGTATTTGCACCAGTTGTTCATGGAGATGTTAGTACTGGAAAGAAAGTTATTGAAAATGTTGAACCCAAGAAGGCTACGGGAGAATCTAGTGGAGCTATGCTAGAAAAAGAGGTGCATGATATTTTGAAGATAATCAAGATGAGTGACTACAAAATTGTAGATCAGCTACTGCAGACTCCTTCAAAAATATCTATCTTGGCTTTATTGATGAACCCCTCTGCTCACAGAGAATCTTTGATGAGGGTATTGGACCAAGATTTCATGGAAAGTGATATGCATGTAGACCAATTCAGCAGTGTGGTAGGGAACATTACATCATGTAATAAACTGAGATTCTGCGACGATGAACTTCCTGATGAAGGAAGGAATCACAACCTGGCCCTCCATATCTCTATGAGTTGCAAGAATGATTCATTATCTAATGTGTTGATTGATAATGGATCCTCTTTGAACATTATACCTAGGAGCACACTTATGAAGTTGAAATATCAAGGGACGCCCATGCGCCCAAGTGGAATTATTGTGAAAGCGTTTGATGGATCAAGGAAGTCTGTTATTGGTGAAGTGGACTTGCCTATTCATATAGGCCCACATTTTTTTCATATTACTTTCCAGGTCATGGATATTATAACCGCTTACAACTGTTTGTTAGGACGACCGTGGATACATGAGGCAGGGCTGTCACTTCAACTTTACACCAAAAGTTGAAGTTTGTGCGTGAAGGAAAACGGGTAATTATAAATGGAGAGTAGGCACTATTGATTTCTCATTTGTCCTCTTTCAGCATTGTGGAGGTGGATGAAGCTGCTGTTGGAACCCAATTCCAAGATTTATCCATTGATAATATAAGAGGAAATGAGAATTATATGGCTTCTTTTAAGGATGCTCAGCAGGTTGTGCTTAATGGCCATAGTGAAGTATGGGGACAAATTGTTGATCCACCTGTAAACAAGAATAAAGCTAGCTTGGGGTTCTTTGTGAAGAATGATAAAGGTAAGAGCATGAAGCCGAAGTATGCAGCAAGCAAGTATCAATACATCTTTCGTAGCGGGGGTTATCTTCATCCAACTGTTTCCGGGATTAATGCCATTGTGGAAGATGAAGCAGAACCAGAGGTGCCAAATTATGTTACGCACGGAGTTAGGGTTCAGAACTGGATCACCATTGATGTTCCCTCTTGCATACATGTTTCAAAATAATTTATTTTTTATTAATCTTTTTGAAAAACTTTCACTTTGCCCAAGGTGAAAGCACTGATATTTTAAGGGCTCGTCGTTTGCTTTGATTTTTAAAATCAATAATAAAAGTTGTCTTTGTTTCCCAAATTGTGTTTTTATTTTTTGCTTTTTTTCTTGGAAAATGGTAATTAGAAAAAAACCTTTCAAACTAAATAATAACTGAAATTCAATCTGCATGATCACTTGTTATATGTATCAGTTTCTAAAAGCAATCATAAATCATATGTGTAGATTAATTAAAAAACCCGTTGAATACAATGACCCTACACCCTCTCCCAACTTTGGATGTCCTATGTATGGGACCGAAGAAGAATACTATCACGAGATTCCAGAAGAGGTGTCACGGTTTCTTGAGCACGAGGGAATTACATTCATCCATATAAAGAGCCATTGGAAGTAATCAATTTATGTTCAGAAGAAGATCCAAAGAAAGTCAAGATTAGAGCATTGATGCATCCTGATGTGAAGAGCATGTTGATTGAGATGTTGAAAGAGTATGTGGATATTTTTGCTTGGTCTTACCGAGATATGCCTAGTCTAGATATTGATATTGTAGAGCATCGTTTACGGCTGAAGCCGGAGTGCCTGCCAATCAAATAGAAGTTGTGAAGAACTCACCCAGATATGGCAGTGAAAATCAAAGAAGAATTTCTAAAGCAGATTGATGCCGGTTTTCTTGTGACATCAGTGTACCCTCAGTGGATTTCCAATATTGTCCCAGTACCGAAGAAAGACAGAAAAGTTCGCATGTTCGTATATTACAGAGATCTAAATAAAGCTAGTCCAAAAGATGATTTTCCATTGCCACACATTGATATGTTAGTGGATAACACAACAAAATTCAAAGTTTTCTCGCTCATGGATGGATTTTCCGGGTATAATCAAATAAGGATGGCTCCCGAGGACATGAAGAAAAAACATTTATCACACCCTGGGGAACATTCTGTAACAGATTAATGCCCTTCGGGTTGAAGAACGTTGGTGCAACATACCAGAGGGCTATAACAACCCTATTCCATGATCTTATGCACAAGGAAATTGAGGTATATGTTGATGATATGATTGCTAATCCTAGACTGAAGAAGGGCATGTAGAAGATTTTCTGAAGTTATTTTAGCATTTGAGAAAGTATCGTCTCCGCTTGAATCCAAATAAATGTGCCTCGGTGTTCGGTCAGGAAAATTGTTGGGTTTCATTGTTAGCCAGAGATGGATTGAAGTTGACCCTGATAAAGTCAAAGAAATTCGAGAAATACCAGCGCCGAGAACTGAAAAGAAAGTCAGAGGGTTCCTCGGGCGTTTGAATTATATTTCCAGGTTCATTTCCCACATGACTGCAACGTGTGAACCGATCTTTAAGTTGTTAAATAAAGATCAAGGTTGTGTGTGGACAGATGACAGCCAAAGGTAACTTGAAAGTATTAAAGAATATCTTCTTGAAGCTCCTATCTTGCTCCCTCCTGTTGAAGGAAGGCAACTGATTATGTATCTAACAGTGTTAGATAATTCCATGGGATGTATTTTGGGACAACAAGATGAAACATGGAAGAAAGAGTATGCCATTTATTATCTCAGTAAATTTTTTACTGATTGTGAGTCGCGGTATTCCATAATGGAAAAGACATGTTGTGCTCTGGCCTGGGCAGAAAAACGTTTGCGGCAGTATATGTTAAATCACACTACTTGGTTGATCTCCAAAATGGATCCAATCAAGTACATTTTTGAAAAGTCTGCTCTTACTGGGAGAATTTCCCGGTGGAAGATGTTGTTATCTGAATATGACATTGAATACCGCACTCAAAAAGCTATTAAAAGCAACGTGTTGGAAAATTATCTTGCTCACCAACCAGTTGATAATTATCAGTCTTTGATGTATGATTTCCTCGACGAGGATGTGATGTTTTTGAAAGTGAAAGAGTGTGATGAACCATTTCCTGAGGAAGGTCCTGATCCTGAATCTCGTTGGAGAATGATATTTGATGGAGATGTGAATTCTTATGGTAAAGGAATTGGTGTTGTGATTGTCACTCCACATGGATCACACATTCCTTTTACTGCAAGGTTGACGTTTGATTGTACTAATAATATGGCAAAATATGAGACTTGCATCATGGGTCTCGAGGAAGCTATTGACCTCAGAATTAAAATTCTAGATGTGTATGGCGATTAAACTTTGGTAATAAATCAGATTAAAGGAGAGTGGGATACTTGTCACCCTGGATTGATCCCTTACAAAGATTATGCTAGAAGATCGTTACTCTTCTTTAATAAATTTGAATTCCATCACATCCCTAGAGACGAAAATTAAATGGCGGATGCTCTGGAAACTCTGGCTTCTATGTATCAAGTGAATACTTGGAATGATATACCTCGAATTATAGTTCGACGACTGGATAGGCCCGCTCATGTGTTTACAACAGAAGAGGTAGCAGATGAGAAACCTTGGTATTACGATATCAAGCATTTTCTCCAGACTCGGGAATACCTGATTGGTGCTTCGAATAAAGATAGAAAGACATTGAGAAGATTGGCTGGTAGTTTCTTCCTCAGTGAAAATGTGTTGTACAAGAGAAATTATGACATGGTCTTGCTCAGATGTGTGGATAGACACGAAGCAGACATGTTGATGCATGAGATTCATGAAGGTTCATTTGGCACTCATGCCAATGGACATTCGATGGCTAAAAGCATGTTAAGGGCAGGTTACTATTGGATGACAATGGAATCTGACTGTTACAAATTTGCAAAGAAGTTCCATAAATTCCAGATTTATGTGGACAAAATTCATGTGCCTCTGACACTTCTCAATGTTATTTCTTCCCCGTGGCCTTTCTCTATGTGGGGTATTGACACGATTGGAATGATAGAACCCAAAGCTTTGAATGGACACCGTTTTATTCTGGTAGCAATTGATTACTTCACCAAATGGGTGGAAGCTGCTTCAGATGCTAATATTACTAAGAAGGTGGTAGTGTGCCTCATTAAGAATAATCTCATATGTCGGTATGGTGTGCCGAGCAGAATCATCATCGACAATGGCTCAAATCTGAACAACAAGATGATGACAGAACTTTGTGAAGAATTCAAGGTTGTCCATCACAATTCATCTTCGTACAGGTCGAAGATGAATGGGGCTGTTGAAGCTGCTGATAAGAATATCAAGAAGATCATCTAGAAGATGGTTGTTACTTATAAAGATTGGCATGAAATGCTCCCTTTTTCTTTACATGGATGTCGGACATCTGTCTGCACTTCAACAAGAGAAACCCCATTCTCCCTTGTGTATGGAATGGAAGTTGTGCTCCCAATCGAGGTTGAAATTCCCTTTTTGCATGTGATAATGGAAACCAAGTTGTCAGAGGCTGAATGGGTCTAGAACAGGTTTGACCAATTGAATTTGATCGAAGAGAAGAGAATGACGGCTTTGTGTCATGGGCAGTTATATCAGAAGAGAATGAAGAAAGATTTTGATAAGAAGGTCAAACCTCGTGAATTCAGAGAAGGCGACCTCGTGATCAGGAAGATTATTTCTTTTAACGCTGATTCTAAAGGAAAGTGGAATCCCAATTTTGAAGGCCCATATATTGTCAAGAAAGCCTTCTCTGGCGGTGCATTAATTCTTAAAACTATGGATGGCGAGGAGTTCCCACGTCCCATGAATGCTGATGCAGTCAATAAATACTTCGCCTAAAGAAATAAAATAACAACTCGCTAAGTTGAAAACTCGAAAGGACGGCTTAGGCAAAAAAGAGCGTCTCAGTAGGCCGAAAACCCAAAAGGGCGGTCTAGGCAAAAATTAGACATAAACAGAATAAAATTTCCCGCTAAGTTGAAAACCCGCAAGGGCAGCTTAGGCAAAAGTTAGAGACTTTCTTGGCAATTAACTGCATCAGACAAGACTTGATCATTGAAGCAACAACCTTCTTGGATCCTCACCATACTTCAACGGAAGCTGCTGCTCAGAATTTCAAAGTTGTTAGAGGGAATAGTGGTCATTGTATCTCAATATATATTTTCCATTATATATTACCATTTTCCGAACTTTTTAATTATTTGTGGAGTCTCTCCATTCGCAGACTACCATTCTATCAATAAAATTTGAGCTTTTTCCCAATTCTTTGTATTTCTTATTTTTATTCAGCTTACAAAGACTCCATTTATTATTGATAATAATTTTAAAAGAAAAAAGATTAAATAACAAAATTATTTTTCAAAAAGAATTTACAACTTACTTTTACTTTAGAACTTGTGATTCAAGAGGAAAACAAAACTAGTTATCCCAGGAATGGATGAATTCCAGTAATTTTGGGAAGTTTTGTTTCCCCCGGGAAGGTTTTCTCAGGTTGTTTTTGCTGGTATGCGTGTGATTTTTGTATATTAAAGACGATAACAATTGATGTAAGGTGCGGTATCAGGTTTGTCATCCCAGTGTCCCCAGTCAAGTCTTGGTTCATTTTTATGATTTTTGGGTTTGCATGGTCTGAGGTATCTATCCCAGATCCCCCAGCAAAGTCTTCCCTCATATGATGAAAGGTATTTTTCCCTTGGTGTGTTGAGATGGAACTATTTTCAAAATGTCGCTCTTTCTGCAGTATTGGCATTATTGTTGGTATTTATTTCTCAGGAAACTAGACCAGGGCAGTATATTTTCTAAGAAGTGTTGAGACAGTTGTCAACCCTGTGCGTTTTCACCCACCAAGTGCTGGGTTTGATTTAAAATCCCCATAATTTTGACCTTTTTCTATAATGTTGACTTCTTGATTCCATATGAAGGCTATCTCAGGGCATCTTTTGTTGGAATAAGTTTGCATGATATGAAGACTCAATCCAAGATTCCCCAATGAAGGCTTTGCTATTTGATAGAAGTGTTTTCTCCCCGTGCATGCTGAGATTGACTCATTTACGAAGCATCTCCTTTTCGGCGGTACTTACATTTTGTTTGATTGCCCAATAATCAGGCAAGGGCAATGTTTTATTTAAGAAGTGTTGAGGCATTTGTCAGTTTTTTGAATTTTCACCCGCCAAGTGGTGGGTTTGATTTAAAATCCCCATAATATTGATTTCTTACTGTAATGTTTGACTTCTTGACTCTCCAAGTTGTTATCCCCATGAGGTTTCATACTTTTTCCCCATAGAAGTTGGTGCAATACTTACTCTCAATATTGAAGAACACATCTTGGTTTCCCCTCTTTGATGTGGTTTTGGCCTCCCCAATGAAGTCAGCACGAGGCCCCCAATTGATGTCTTGATGATGAGGCGTTATCTCCTCTAGTGAAGTCTCTACGGTGTTCCCCCAATGAAGTCAGCTCGAAATCCTCAGTTGATGTTTTGCCGATATGGTTTCCATCTGCCTTACTTGAAATCAGTATTGCAATCCCCAGTAAGAGTACGGACCATGAAACATTTGTTTTCCCCCATTGTAGTCTGTGTGTTATTCCCTGGTGGAGCCTAGAGAAGGATGTTATATCCATGTATCTGTACTGGTTTGTTTCTATGATATGATTATTTTTGGATTATGTTCTTTCCCAGTGAAATTAAGCCATGAAATAGGATTATGTTCCTCAGTTGGTGCTTATCTTTCTTATGGAATGTTCATCTTGGATGTGATTTAGCCGAGTGTTGATTGTGCCCGAGTTGGTTTTGTTTGTTTATCCCTAGTGTTATATGTCTGTTTTGTCAGCATATATGTGATAACACTCATACATTCATACATACATCATGCATAGTTAAATTTAACAAATCATTTCTCATTCACATTCATTAATATTTTGTTGACATATTACCCTATTTTGCAGAGTTGTGTTGTCTTCTCTACAATAGAGTGTTGGCCTTAAGCAGAAAGTGTGTATTATTTCAATTTCCCCACTGAGTTATCCCTCGTGGAAAATTTTTGCTTTCGCTTTCCTGTACAACTCTTTGTCTGGATAGGTTAGGTTTCCCTCTTGAGTTTATTTCTAGAAGGATTTATTTTGGTTTACTGTTTCACTCCAGTTTATTTCTGGTTTGAATCTTTGTTTCCCAACAATATTATTACTTTGGATTTTCGCAAGCTTCGAGCATTGGTTTGAGAATGTGCATTTATTTTGGCACGAGAAAACTTTTATCTCCTCAGCAGGAATATATTGGCATTCCCCCGGAAGTCATATTTATTTCTCCAGGAAGCCATATTTCATTCCCCAGGAAGTCATGATTCATTCCCCAGGAAGTCATATTTCTTTCTCCAGGAAGTCATATTGCTTTCCTCAGAAAGTCATTTTTACAATCCTTCCCATAACAGCAAGTAGCAGGTCTCTTTATTTGAGCAACTTATACTTCCCCGTAAGGGTTGACGTTACTTTTTTGCTATCTTCTTTATGATTGGATAGTTTGCAGTTCATTGTCAAATTACTCTAATGGATGGAAGGTCTTTCAATATCGCAAAGACAATTCATTGTGAAATCTTTGCAAGTGGTAGTCTCTTTATTTGAGACAGCTGATATATTACCCCTTCCAGGCGGAATGCCTTGGTTAAAGAAGAATTTGAGACCCTTTCTAGGTGAAACGCCATGATTTTTGGGAATCTTGTTCTTTTCTCTCTACCTTCAGTGAAAGTTGGTAGTTCACCATCAGTGAACGTTGGTGATTATTATCTTTTTTCTTCCTTCAGTGAACATTGGTAGTTCACCTTCAGTGAATGTCGGTGCTATGATATTTCTTTTCTCTCTACCTTTAGTGGAAGTTGGTAGTTCACCATCAGTGAACGTTGGTGATTGTTATCTTTTTGCTACCTTCAGTGAACGTTGATAGTTCATCGTCAGTGAACGTCGGTGCCATGATATTTCTTTTCTCTCTACCTTCAGTCAAAGTTAGTAGTTCACCATCAGTGAACGTTGGTGATTATTATCTTTTGTATACATTTAGTGAATGTTGGTAGTTCACCATCAGTGAACATCGGTGCTATGATATTTCTTGTCTCTCTACCTTCAGTGAAAGTTGGTAGTTCACCATCAATGAACGTTGGTGATTATTATCTTTTTTCTACCTTCAATGAATGTTGGTAGTTCACCGTTAGTGAACGTCAGTGTTATGATATTTCTCTTCTCTCTACCTTCAGTGAAAGTTGGTAGTTCACCATCAGTGAATGTTGGTGATTGTTATCTTTTTTCTACCTTCAGTGAACGTTGGTAGTTCACCGTCAGTGAACATCGGTGCTGTGATATTTCTTTTTCTCTCTACCTTCAGTGAAAGTTGGTAGGTCACCATCAGTGAACGTTGGTGATTGTTATCTTTTTGCTACCTTCAGTGAACGTTGGTAGTTCACCGTCAGTGAACATCGGTGTTATGATATTTCTTTTCTCTCTACCTTCAGTGAAAGTTGGTAGTTCATCGTCAGTGAACGTCGATGTTTGTCTCTCTACCTTCAATAAACGTTTGTAGCTCACCGTCAGTGAACGTCGGTGTTGTTATTCTTTTCTCTTTCTACCTTCAGTGAACGTTGGTAGTTTCCCCTTCAGTAAAAGTTGGTGTATCCTTTGATCTTTTACTATCATCTATGAATCATTATATTTTTGATCTATTATCTCCTCTTTAGCTGAGTTAACGCTACCTTATATCTTCTTTGGGTGTTACACCAATAGAGTCGGGTCTTTTTATTCACCAGTGATTTATTTTCCTGGTCGGGTTTCTCTTTTGATCCTTATTTTCATATGCTACATCCCCAGTGGTGTTTTGCATCCCTTTGAAGTTTTTCATATGCATTCATACTCATAAACATTGCATGGAATCTTAGATCCAAAAATAGGGTTTATTTTATATTTAAGTATCTTAGATCGCGTCGACATGAAAATTTTTAACCTTCGTATCTCTGGATAGAAGAAACTTAAATAAGGGCAGCTGTTGTACCCAAAATTTCCCCCTAATATCCCTTTATCATACCATATTTATTCAATCACAACAAGATCATATTAAGGCTTTTGGTTCTCCTCCATATCTTTAGCTTTTCTCTTTGAGGAATCACCAAGCACCTTGACTTATTTTTTCTTTGTGATCATGCATGTTTTGTTTTGACTTTCCTTTTAATTAATAAAATAAAATGTTGGTTTGTCTTATTTGTTAATAATGTAGGTAAAGGAAATATGGCTTAGCAAGTTGATCCATGTGTTCATGAGTTTATTTCCATGCCCTAGTCAATAAAGCTTGAGAAATTAAAACCTCACCATTGAAGTTGTTTAGGAAGAAATGACATGGCAAGGTTTATTTTGGTTCACCACATTTCAAAGTTATCAAGATTGATTCAAAAGTACAAGGGTTTGATTGAAGAAGTTGTCATGGTTGGACAAGGTCTTGTTCCCATTGGTCAAAAGTGCATATTTCTCTCAATTCTAAAGATATGGAAGGATGTTTAAAATTATCAAAGTTCCTCAAAGCATTTTCTTGATCTAGGAGCTAGGATTTTGAACTTCAAAGAAGTATATCTTGCTCATCTTTTGGTATTTTTTAGTGATTCCAAAAACATCCCTCTCTTCCAAGGGTTATTAACAAATCACTTCAAAATTTTCAAGGAGTTTTCATGTGGAAGAAACTTGATGATGAAGAAAGATTACAAGTCCTCCAGATGAACCCCCAATTTCCCATGTGTGACTTCAAATGATCATAACTTGGTCAATTTTTATCACCTTGAGCCCACTATTTTTCCATAATGATCTTAAGGATGTGAACTTTAGTCCTTATTTTATGTGCAAAGTGAGAAAATGGATGGAAGATGCCCTAAGGATATAAAAGATTATAGGTCATTTCATGAATTTTAGCCAACTTCAACAATTCTTAACTCTCTCAATTTTTGGATATTATGAATGGTTCAAGTTTCAAAATGTCATTCAAGAGATCTATTTCATTCCATCTTTTTTGTTTAAGAGCAAATTCCAAGAGGAAGGCCTTGTTTAGATGCAAAACATTATAGGCCACTTTTGAAGAAGAACTTGAAATATTTCCAAGTATGGAAAGTCAACTTCTTTTTCCCAACTTTGACTCATTTCAATTTTCATCTCAAACATCCATTTGATTCCATTCTTTTCCCATTGCAAAGCTTTTAATCTCATCTTTCTAAAGCATCAAGAACCATGTCTTAAGACCCCTTGAGTTGCGAATGCCATTGATTTGAATTTGGTAACTTGAAACTGAATTTTCATCACAAGTTAGATTTTGAAATCTTTGTTTTGGCTTCTAATCACAAGTTTTCCACGCGGTTTTGCTTCTAATCATGTTTAGCAACTTTCCAAAGGCGTTTAGCATCATGAAACGCACGATTTGGCTGAGTTTTGATGCTAAACATGTCACACTTTCTTCATGATGCAGACCCACAAGAATCCCCTCCAAATTGCATCATTCACCCTTCCTTTTGATCCCATTTGCTTCTCCTATAAATACATGAGCTATCCCATTCTTTTTCTCAAGCTTGAACAACCAAAATCACCCTGCCAAACTCACTCCATAACTCACTTTTCTGCAAATTCGAAATCATTGTTCAAGCCTTTTTCAATCCATTTTTTCTATCAATTCACCTTCCTTTATCTTCCCTGAAGCTAACCATACAATTAACTTCAAGAATCGTGACCTATATTGATCCATAGAAGTCCAGTTTCAGACCTCTGCAACTGAACTTCAATAGGTAGGTTTCTCCATCAATTTTTCCAAACTTTAATATCATTGTGAAGCTCTCATTGCCCTGGTTCTAGTCACAACACTTGCTTTTAACTGGAAACACGTTTTGACCATGAAATTTCAAATCCATTTTCAAAACTTCTCTTCCAAATTGCTTGAGTTACAATTTATACAAATTTTTCGCGAAGGTATGGTTGTCTTCGTCTTGATGAGACGAAGCAAATGGCATAGGTCTGAGCTTCTGATTTTACAGTTTGAATGACCTATGTTTCACGTTGGCTGGAGGTTGAAGATGACTAACGTGTCATCTTCCAACCAATAATGGCGTGCCATTTGTTTTTTTTTTAATTTTTGATTTTATATTGAATCCTATGCTCTATTCAGTAATGACCATGATATGCATAGTGTTCCAGATCCCTTGGATTTGATTACTAACGCATTTTGACTCTCATTCATTGGTCCACATTTTTTGACTTTATTTTATTTTCTGATTTTTATATTTAAATTATTTTAAACTTCAAAAAATCATAGAAATTTCATTTTAACTCCAAAATATCCAAAAAATATTGAAAAATATTTTTGATTTTTCTCTTTCTGATTTTTATTTTTTTACAATTTTATTTTGTGTTTTGATATTTTTTATAAATTTTCACTTTATTTGAACTGTTTTAAATGTTTAAAAATACTTTTATGTATTTTTAAATTCTAAAAAAAATATGGAATGATCCAATGATATTGTGACAAATATTGGTGACCTCATTCATTTTTTATTTCTGACTTTGTTATTTTTTATCATTTTTGGTTTATTTTACTCATTTCTTTAATTTTAAAAATAGTTTCTGACTTAAAAAAAATTACCAAAAATTTTATAATAATATTTGAGTTCATTTCTGATTTTCTATGGTTTTACTTAATATTTCTTGATTAATTTGAACATAGTTGATATTTTTTTCTCTCTTATTTCTATTTTAAAACATTTTAAAACCCTTTTTAATGCATATATTAAATGTAATATTATTTTGTGATTATTTTATGGCTGATCTTGGGTTGAATTTTTTATCATGAACTTTGTTAACATCATTGGATCCATGGTGTTGAGTCTAACTCCATAAAAATGGATGAATGATTTTAATAATAGTTTGATTAAAATTTAATTCAAATGAGGTTTGTATATTCTTTCTCACCCCTCTTCATCTTATCCCTTTCTTATTGCACTAAGTGTTATTGGAGCATGATCTCTATATCATGTCTCAAAACAAATGGTGCATAGATTGCTATTGACCAGCCTCAAAATAGGTGTGATTTCTATATAAGTCCACTTACGATTGCTTAACATAGCACTAAATTTTGTCCCGATTCGAATAAATGATCATTTGTGGCCCAGACCTATGTTTGCAAGCCCAAGTATGTTAATTTGATCTCTTTGATCCAATAACCTTGAGATTCATTATGTGGAGGCTTTGATTTTACCAATACTTTAATGGATCTACATCACTTTTGGTCAAAGCGGATCACTTAAACATTATTGATCATTAAATTTTACTTTTTAGGATTCCAAAATGGATGATATACTTGACAAAAAGCAAATGCAACTTGTTGTCTGGAGGCTTTGGTTCTACTAATCCTCTAATGAGTTCCAAATGCAAGTTTCAAGATGTTCATCCAACTAACCACTAATTACTAATAATTAACTTTATTTTGTGTTTTTATTTTATTCACTTTTATTTTATGCACCATTTACTTTAGCATTTACATTTCATGCTATTTTCATCTTTGATCACTTGAGCTTTTACTTTCTTGTCCTTTTTATTTTGCTCACGTGAGCTTTTATTTTCTTTTTGAAGATACCTAATATTCAACATAAACCATAAAAAGCTTTAATGATACCTGGATTATTTGGTTACTATCCTTGGCATTATGGAGTATTGAACTTCTTGGACTTAGGATTAGAGACCTTGGAATATGTTGGAGACCTTGTGACCTTAATTGATATTTTATATGGAGTTCTTGGGGTTTACCTCAAGACATTGGGTTGTTTGTTTGTTTTGTGTGCAGGTTATTGTGATTACATACTTTGTTTCTAATCTGGAATTCACCCGTGTACAGCCGTTACACTGCCCAATTTTTTGTAAAGACTTAATACATTTGAAGTTTGGTTCTCCCAAGAGGTATAATATCTTTGCTTGCTTGGTTTCAATCCAAAGAATGAGAATTCTATCTTAATTCATAATGTCAAGTATTGGCTTCTTGTTGGTTAGATGGTTCATATCCTTAGCTTTTACCTTATGCTTTAGGTCAGTCTCTTCATCTCCTCCAATCTTCTTTAATTTCAAAAAATCTTCCTCCTCCTTTTGAAAACTATTCTTGTTTTTAAACTTGAACCACTTTCATAATAAACTTGGACCTAAGTCCATACATTTTCAAACCATTTTTCATAAATAAACTCCAATCAACTCAATAATACCTTGACATTTTTTGTGAGAAGACTAAAAGTCAATCAATCTCATTTCAAATCATTTTTCCACTTTGGCCTTTTATTTTAAAACTTTTCTCAATATATTGGACTCTTGTCAATCCTTGTAGTGATGTAAACAACTATACTTCTATAATATGTAGGGAAGAGAGATATTTTCCACTTGGGTGTTGAGTGAGGCATTGTTGATTTTAAAATCCAAGTCATATCCTCCACTTTGAGATGATGCAAATTCTTATTTCTCATAATTGTGGGTAGTAAATATGTTTTCCACACAGACAATGACGATGATGTATTATCTCATAAAATTAACCAACACACTTATTTTTTTTTTAAATTTTTTAAAGAGGAACTTCGTGTACCCTGATCCCCTATTACACGAAAGTATGCACTAAAGGTTCGCAACCGCGGCGGGTGCAAAAATCATAAAAAATATATATTTCTTTCCTCACCTCCACCATCTATTTTACACACAACATTTTATAGCCAAAATATACAGATTTTTCAAAGAGGTTTCTGCGGAGTACCATAGATTTTTAGGGTGCTAATACCTTTCCTATGCATAACCAACCCCCTTACCTAGAATCTTTCCCCCTGTTTTTGGGTTACTCTCTCTTTTCCCATTCCTTTGGAAACAATAAAGCATGGTGGCGATTTTTATTTTGATCTGTACAAGTCTAGTCAATCCAATGGCTTAGTCTTAAACATTTATACCGCTACAAACTGTTGTAGACACAATGTCCTATTCGACATCTTATTCAACATGTTGAAAACTTCAAGTTACAACATATTGTTTAACATGTTGCTGCCAAGTTGGTTTTACCAAAATGTATGCCAATAAGAATTTCAGAGAAATAACAATCTCCCCCTTTGGCATATTTTGGCTAAAACAACCAAATAACCCTTGCACAAGAAACACTATAAAATATGTTTGAAAATAAATTAAACATACACATCAGAGGCGCAGTAGCGAAAAACACATTAACAATGCTAAGAGCAGCAAAAAAACTAGAGAACCATCAAAAAATCAGAGACACGGTTAGTATTAGTTGATATACTAATACAATTGCTACAAATGGAGAACCTAAGTTCTCAACATCATGATGTCAAGACATCATGTCATCTCTTTAGAGCCTCCAGTCTAGATCAGGGACTCCCCCTTAATAAGAGAATCATAAATTCTCCCCCTTAACCATAGTACCAGCACCCTCAATATCATACTACTCCCCCTTTTTAGCCATAATATGAAAAAGGTAAGTGGGCAATATTAGCAAATTTAAGCACTTAAAGTGTTAAGAGATAAGATGCAAAAAGAAACCAAAAATATTCTGGGCATTTAACTCTTACATATCCAAGCAAATACAATAAAATAAGCAAAAACCGAATAAAACTACAGTCTTCATGCAACAGCAGCACAAGTACTACCATCATTAGAATCAGATTAATCATTATCTCCATCAGCTCCATCACTTACAGGTGCATCACCATCATATGTATTTTCATCAGATACATCATTTTCAGATGCATTTTTGCTTTCAAATTCATTATCAGCAAATTCAACTTCCCTTTTCAGGTTCCTCCATCAAAGCTTTAATTAAGCCTTCAAACTCGGTCTTCCTAGTTGTGTTGATTCTGATGGAGTTCTCCAATTCCATGACAGACTCCTGCATTGGATAAATTATATTTCCTTTTGAAGTTTTAGGCACGGGTACCTGCAAAGATGTTACAACAATGTCTAGGACATGTGTTCCACCGAACAATATTTGATGCAGGGATAAGAGAGTTCCTCTTTTCTTCACATTATTTGTATCCAATAGGATACTAGGATGCTATTCCAAAATTATGCCACAAATGAGTGAGGGGAAACAAATTGGCATCTTCTTAGTAGTTGAAGCTCCTTGATTTAAGACTTACTCAAATATATATGCTCCAAAATTAAACTCTAACCTTTTCTCAACAGCATAAATGAACCTACCTAGTCTAGTAGAAATGGAGGAGGTATGTTGTGTAGGTACCCAAATTATAGTAGCAATCCTATGAAGGATAGCATACTGTTGTACCCCAATTTTTGACCCTAAGATCCCTCTATCACATCATATCAATTTAATCAAAACAAGATCATACACTAGGGTTTGGTTCTTCTCCCCCTATCTTTAGCTTTGATCTATGGGGAATCACCAAGAATCTTGACTTGTATTTTGTGATCATCTATGTTTTGACTATCCTTTAACTAATGAATACAATAAGTGTTTTCCCCAATTGATGATGTTGTAAGAGAAAGCACAACATATTCCATCAAGATTGATCTATGGATTAATGAGTTTATTTCTATGCCTTACTCAACAAAGCTTTATTGAGACTCAAGCCTCAACATTGAAGATACTTTGAAGAAATATCATGACAAATTCTATTATGATTCATCATACTTCAAGTTGTCAAAGATGGTTCAAAGGTACAAGGATTGATTGAAGAATTTTGACTTAATTGGGCAAATCTGTGATTCATTGATCACAAGTGCACATCTCCTTCAATTCAAAAGATTTGAAAGTGGTTTTGGTTTCTATGGTTTCTCCTTATCATCCACAAAAACTCATATTCATATGACAAAAGTATTTGTCTAAGGAGGTAGGTCAAAATTGAAAAGGTTTCCCAAGGCATTTTCTTGCTTTGGGAGCTAGGGTTTTAAACTTCAAAGGGGTATATCTTACTCATATTTTGGTATTTTTGAGTGATTCCAAAGACATGCTTCTCTTCAAAGGGTTATTAACAAATTACTTAAAAAGTTTCAAGGAAATTCTGAGTGGAAGAAACTTGATGATGAAGAAAGATTACAAGTCCTCTAGATGAACCCTCAAATTCCATTAGGTGATTTCAAATGATCATAACTTGGTCAATTTTTATCACTTTGATCCCATTCCTTTTCCATAATGATCTTAAAGATGTGAACTTTAACCCATATTTTAAGTGAAAAGTGTGAAAATGGATGGAATATGCCCTAAGGATGCAAAAGATTATAGGTCATTTTATGAAATTTTTGCCTATTTCAAGAAGTCATAACTTTCTCAATTTTTTGATATTTTGAATGGTTCAAGTCTCAAAATTCCATTCAAGAGGTATAATTCATGCAATATTTTTTGATCAAAGCAAATTTCAAGTGGAAGGCCATGTTTGGATGTAAGAGATTACAAGTCATTTTTGAAGAAAAACTTAGAAATTTTCTAAGTATAGAAAGTCAACCTCTTTTTCTCAACTTTGACTCATTACAAATTTCATCTCAAGCATCCATTTGATCCCATTCTTTACACATTTAAAATCTTGTAACCTCATCTTTCTACAGCTTCAAGAATCATGTCCTAAGACTCCTTGAGTTGATAATGCCATTGATTTGAATTTGGTAACTTGAAACTGAAGTTTCTCCAAAATTCAGAATTTGAAATCTTTGTTTTGGCTTCTAATCACAAAATTCCCACACGTTTTTGCTTCTAATCGTGTTTAGAAACTTTCCAAAAGCATTTAGCATCATAAAACGCAAGGATTGGATGAGTTTTGATAAAAATGAGTCACACTTTTCCCATGATGCAGATTTACACGAATTCCCTCCAAAATTCATCATTTCACACGCTTGAACATTCCATTCACTTCCCTCTAAATAGAGGATCAACCCTCATTCATTTCCTAAAGCTTGAAGAGCCAACATCACTCTGTCAAACTCTCTCCATAACACCCTTTTCTGAGAATTCGAATTCTTATTTCTAACACTTTTCAATTCAATTTCTTCCTTGGCCCTTCATCCTTGAACTTCCCTGAAGCTAACAGAAGAAGAATCAAGCCTTGAGGTGCCCGAAATCGCGCTAGCCAAGTCCATTTACAAAGCAGCTTCATCAGACTTTGTTCAGGTAGTTTAAGGCACCAAATCTTCTAACTCAAATTACTGGAATGGTCTATGATGTTCACTGATGCTTGCTATTAACTCAATTTTGAAGAAACAATGCATTTGATACTTCTGATTTTCGATTTTGACATTTTTAAACATCCCTGGTTTTTTCCAAATCGACTACGCTGTGTTTTATATAAATTTGGTGCGAGGATATGGTTGTGATTGTCTTGAAGAGACGCGTCTATTGGTACCACTATGAGCGCCTAAATTTACAGATTCAATAACTTGAGGTTTGCCCCATTTGCAGGGTGTCTGGAGGTTGAAGACGATGACATGTCTCATCTCAACCAATGATAACACGCCTATTGTTTTATTTTTATTTGTTTTTTTTATCTAGTGTGTTTTTAAATAAGGTCCATATCAAGCACAACGCGTCTGGTCCACTTGATCATCCTACCAACGCGTTTTGACTATAATCTGATCATCCACATCTTTTTACTTTTATTTTTATTTTCTGATTTTATATTTTAATTGTTTAAATTTCAAAAATTCATAACTCTTTTATATTTTATCCAAAAATTATAAAAAAAATATACAAAAATATCTTGAATTATTTGACTTTGTGAATATTTTTTCATATTTTTATAATGATGTTTGATATTTTTCATAATTTTTGCTTTGTTTGCTTTATTTTAATTGTTTTATAAAACACTTTCTGACATTTTTAAATTCTGAAATTTTTTATAAAAATCATTTTCATTATTCCTGACCCTCTGGTTTTTTTGTGGAATTTTATCTGAATTTTTACTATTTTTGATCTTTTTTTCCTTTATTTGAGCAATTTAAATTAGTTTTAAAAATAGTTTCTGACTTTAAAAAATTACCAAAAAATTTATAAAAATATTTGAATTCATTTCTGATTTTTCTATGGTCTCACGTATTTTTTCTTGATTAATTTGAATATAATTGTTATTTTTCCTCTTATTTTCCTTTTTAAAATCATTTAAAAAAACCTTTTTTTCTTTTATTTTAAATATTATTTTATTTTTGTACATACTCTGACTATTTTGAATTTTGATCATGAACTTGTGTGTTGAGTTTACCTCCACCAAAATGGATGAATGATTTTAATAATAATTTGATTATTCTTTCTTTTTATTTTTAAATATTTCCTTATCCCTCTTCATCTCATCTCATTCTTATTATACTAAATTTTATCGGAGCATGATTTCCATATCATGTCTCAAAACATATGGTACATAGATTGTTATTGACCAACCTCAAAATAGGCGTGACTTCTATATAAGTCCACTTACGATTGATTAACATAGTGCTAAATTTTGTCCCAATTCGATAAATGATCATTTATGGCCCAAATCCATATTTGTAAGCCCGAGGATGTTAATTTGAACCCTTTGATCCAATAACCTTGAGATTTATTGTTAGGAGGCTTTGGTTTTACCAATCCTCTAATGAATCTTAATCAATTTTGGTCAAAGTGGATCACTTAAACATCATTGATCATTTAATGTTGCCTTGAGAATTCTTAAATGGATGATATACTTGACAAAAAGCAAATGCAACTTGTTGTTGAGAGGCTTTGGTTATACCAATCCTCTAATGAGTTCCAAATACAAGATTCAATATGGTAATTCAACTAACTACTAATTTTTAACAATTGACTTTATTTTTATGTCTTTTACCTTATGCTTTTTACTTTATGTACCATTTACTTTAGCATTTACATTTCATGCTATTTTTATCTTTGCTCATTTGAGCATTTACCTTTTATGTCATTTTTATTTTGCTCACTTGAGCTTTTCATTTCCTTTTGAAGATACTTAATAATCAACTTGAACCCTAAAAAACTATAATGTTACTTGGACTACTTGGTTACTATCCTTGGCACTTTGGAGACATGGACTTCTTGGACTTAGGATTAGGGACCTTGACCTATGTTGGAGACCTTATGACCTCAACTGTTATTTTGTCTAGATTTCTTAGGGTTACCCTAAGACATTGGGTTGTTTCTTTGATTTGTGTGCAAGTTATTATGATTACATGCTTTGTCTGTGATCTAGAACTCATCTGTATATAACTATTACTCTGCCCAATTTTTATGAAGACTTAATGTAAATGGAGCTTGGTTTTCTTAAGAGGTTATTGTATTTGTTTGTTTGGTTTCAAATCCAAAGTATGGAGGTCTACATTGACTCATTGTATCAAGTGTTGGATTCTTGTTGGTTAGACGGTTCATTTCCTTAGCTTTTACCTTATGCTCTAGCATAGCCCCTTGATCTCCTCCCATCTTCTTTAATTTCAAAAATCTTCTCCCTCCTTTTGAAAACTCTTCTTGTTTTAAAACTTGAACCACTTTCATAATAAACTTGGACTGATGCCCATGCATTTTAAAAAATCATTTTCTTAATCAAACTTTAATCAATTTAATAATACTTTGACATTTTTGTGAGAAGACTAAAAGTCAATCAATCTCATTCAAACTATTTATGCCATTTTGGCTTTTATCTTTTAAATTTTCTCAAAAGATTAGACTCTTGTCCAACCTTGTAGTGATGCAAACAACTATACTTCTACAATATATAGTGAAGTGAGATATTTTCCACTTGGTGTTGAGTGAAGCTTTGTTGATTTTAAAATCCAAGCTATATCCTCCACTTTGAGATGATGCAAATTCTCCTTTCTCATAATTGTGGGTAGTAAGTATGTTTTCCACTCAGACAATGACAATAACGTCTTATCTCTTAAAATTAATCAACACACTTGTGTTTTAATTTTTTTAAAGGTGAACTACATGTACCCTGATCCCCTATTTCACAGAAGATGGTACGTAGGAACTAAAGGTTCACAACCGCGGCGGGAGCAAAAATCATAAAAAATAATATATTTCTTTTCTCATCTCCACAATCTATTTTATATATACAACATTTTATAGGCAAAACATACATATTTACAAAGAGGTTCCTGCAGAGTACGGTAGATGTTTAGGGTGCTAATGTCTTCCCTTTGCATAACCAACCCCCTTACCTAGACTTTATCACTCTCTTTTTTGGGTTATTCTCTCTTTTCACATTTCTTTGGAAACAATAAAGCGCGGTGGAGATTTTTATTTTGATCTGTGCGAGTCAAGTCAATCCAATGGCTTAGTCTCAACATTTCTACCGCTACAGAAAAATGGTGACTTCATTGGGGAAAGATTGGCCTCTTACTGGTACATACTGAAGTGGGTTGAGCCTATCTCTGTTTATATTTGTATATGTGCCATTGTTTGTTGTATATTATGTGCTATATATGTTTGTTTGGATTTTCTTGGTTTTCAGGGTGCTTGGTGATTTTTCATAAGTCTTATACCTGGACTTGGGAAAACTTAAGATAGGATGGGCGGTATAGTCATGTTAACTTTGATGGAGTAATCCCAAAAAAGGAGACATGAGATCCCCCACTCCGTGGAGGCCCCTTTGACTGTAGTGTCATTTACCGAGTAATTGGGAAGACATGCTGCTTTCGACCTGGGAGCCTGCTGAAACTGAGGACCATATAATCTTTAACCCATCTTGGCCTTTTAGGGGAAGTGCGAAAGCTATGACGGAGTAATCCAGAAATAGTTGTCACGCGATACTACGCTCGGACAAGTTTTTCTTGAGAATATTACTAATCACCAAGTTAATCGGGAAGTTGGTAATATCTGAAGGAAGGATGTAGACTCTGAGAACCTCTAGAACCTTGTTCGATAGGTGATAACATTTAGACCATACCTTATGGGTAGTACCTTCTACCTCATGCTCTTGACGTTGAACCTATGAACCCTATGCTTATGATCTTGTGTGTGATTGTGGCATCATGCATACATGCACCCATGAGCATCTCCTAAAGACATTTTGTTTCAAGGGACTTAAAAGTGGACTCATTTTTAATATCTCATGTACTTTTTGACTATGGATTCCGAAAAGAGAAAGACTGGGAAATACAGTTTCAAAGATCCCAAGATAGATGAGTTTAGGAGTCTAATTCCCGAGATCGAGAGTCCCACAGATTTTCGGAGAAAGTATGGGTCCATCATTTCTCTTATGAAACTCAGGATGAAGGAGGGCATTCTCTCGACTTTGGTCCAGTTCTATGATCCGATGTATCGATGCTTTACTTTCCCTAATTATCAGTTGATGCCTACATTAAAGGAGTATTCTTATCTGCTGGGTTTACCTATTACCGATTGTGTTCCTTTTACTGGTTTGGAGGGTGAGCCAAAATCTCATGAGATTGCTGCTTTGATCCATCTGGGAAAGTCTGAGGTTGAAGCCCACATGACTACTAAAGGAGGTATTAGAGGATTACCAACTCAATTCTTATTGGAGAAAGCTTGCTACTTCACTAGGATGAAGAGTACAGTTGCTTTTGAGGCCATATTTTCTCTACTTTCTTATGGATTGTTCTTATTTCCCAATGTCAACAAATTTATGGATATCAATGCCATCAGGATCTTTATGATTGGGAACCCAATCCCTACATTATTGGGTGATGCTTATTACTCCATTCATCTTCAGGATTCTTAGCATGGAGGGATGATCATTTACTGCACGCCTTTGTTGTATCAGTGGTTTATTTCTCACTTACATAGATCTGATTCTTTCTGGGATGTCAGAAAGGAACCTCGTTGGGCTCCAAAGATTATGTCCCTCACTCATTCAGATATTGTTTGGTATCATCAGGCATACTATGATGTAGAGATTATCAATAATTGTGGTAGTTTCCCCAATGTACCTCTTCTTGGTACAAAGGGGGGAATTAATTACAATCCTATTCTTGCACGACGACAACTTGGATATCCGATGAGGGATAAGCCAAATAGTATTCATTTGAGTGGTTTCTTCCTAAAAAAGGGAGAAGAACATAAGGAATCTAGAGAGGGGATTGTGAAGGCTTGGTGTCATATTCACAAGAAGGGTAGGAAAGACTTGGGACCTAGAGGGGCCGTTTCTTTGGAGCCTTATCTTTAGTGGGTATAAGCAAGAGTCATCCAGTTAAAGATGTTGTATTCCCGTGAAGCACCCATGCCTGATATGTATGTGAAGACCACTCCTCCCCTATTAGACGACGTATAAGATCTCCAGCTTTCCTTAGTTAGGATGCAGCAAGAAAATGAAGCTTGGAAGAATAAGTGTCAGACTTTAGAGGTGTCCTATTGAGTAGACCTTAAGGAAAAAGACGATTTGATCGATATTCTTGAGAGTCGTGTTATAGAGACAATGGAGAGGCAAGAGGATTTATTTTCCTCCAAGCCTCAGTCATAACTTATTAGCTCACTTTCTTACTCTAATGATTGGAAGGAGGTTGCCACCATGTATGCAAAAGAAAACCAGAGGTTGAAGGATCAGGTTGCTAGACTCACAGGGAAGTGTCAGCGTGTAGAGTGATCTCCATCAACTTTGTTTTATAGGGTTTTAGACTTTCATCTTGTACTTGGGATTATTGAAACTTGTTCTAAAAGTTGTAACCCATTTTGAAGTTATTATAATGAGATTTTTAGTATTTTTAATGTGTTAGTACTTTGATATTTGCAAATTGTCTATAAATCTTTAAGTTCCTTGAAATATTAATAATAAAATAAATCATGTGCATTTCATATCATGTGTTATACCCCAAAATTTTCCCTCTCATTTCTCAAAGGATCACCCTGGACCCTCAGGTTTGCTTCCATCCAGTTCCAAGCCTTGAATTACAAATTCTCCAAGAAAGTCATTCACAAGGGCAAAATGGTCACTTACATACTGAAAAAGTCAAACTTTGACTTTTGGATCAAATTCAAGTTTCAAGAGTCATATTTCATCAAGATATTTTGAAATATGAAGTTTGTTTCATCAAGAAAATTCAAAAGTCAAAATTACTTTGGAAAAGTCAAAATTCTAAATACTTACAATTTTTCTAAGTGTTTAAGAAATATGACAAGTTCAGAACTTCTTGCCAGATTATCTCCATAATGCAAGCTGATTCTGGAAGAACTGCTAACTCAAGAGTTTTAGATCTCAATGAGACCTAAAACACTGCAGAACAGAACTTCTTCTAGAAATGCTGGGATTTCAAGTTATACATCCTCAAAGTCACGTCCCTAAAACTTAAACACTTAGTAAATTCTGAGCATTTTCAAATCAAAATTTGTTCACAACATCTGGGCCAGTTTTCATGTAGGTTCAGCCAGAAGTGGCAATAGTAACTCAAAGAGGGCTTACAAAGCATGTCATAAGCTTTCTTGAATGTCTGAGAGCTTGCTCAGAACATGCTGGAGCAAAGAGATTAAAGGATCAAAAGTTGGATGTTGGTTCTAAGTTGTGCTGACGCTCAATTTCTGACCCAGAATTAAGCTATGATGCATAATCTCACATTGCAGGATTTCTGGTTTAATAAATCTCATCATCATTTAATGCTCACAACCACTTTTGAGTTTTTTATCCAAAGTATTTCCCCACGTGTGACATAGAAGTACATTGTTGTCCTTTAAAAAGAAAACTTTTGTGCAAGAGTATGTTGGGCCCGTGCTTTGCTTTTGCTTCTGAGGGTACTTTTCCTTAATTCATGCTTACAAATCTAGCTTAGGCACGGCTAACAGCTTCTAACCACCATACTTGTTTATCTTTCTTCAAGAACAAGCCAGCACGCTAGCATGATGTTGGTACTTTTGACTTCTCCAAGCTACAAAGTTCTTGCCTATAAATTGAACTTCATTTGCAAATGTGAAGGGGGCCGGTCGAAAAAACTGAAAAGAAAAAGCTTTGAAACCTTGCTAAAAATTCCAGGAAACCAAAACTGCAAACACAAATACAAAACCTACTAGTTTTTTATTCTTGCATTCAAACTCCAACTTCCCTCAAGTGTTTCTTGACCAAATCATCCGTACAACTTCTGAATTTTCCAGCCATTCGTAACCCAAGTTAAAGGTTGTTCCAGTCTGCTGAGCACGTGAGAAAGCTGATCAGAACATTATAAGCAGTCAGAACCAGGCTCCAGTTCACATGACATTCTCTAGCTGCAAGGTAAGCTTCACTGACTCTCATCATATCACTTAGGCATTGTTAAACTTCCATGTCCAAAATACAATGTAGACATCCCAATTCTGATGTTGTACATATTCTGAGGTTTCATGTATGTTTCTGACTAAGTAGGGAGAATATCAGTTCATAACTTCTTAAGGAAACTAGGATTAGCAGATACATGCTTGTTTTCTGGTTTACAGTCTTGACTTTTTTATGTTTCTGAAACCATGACGGAAACCTACCATAATTGCTATGTTTGTGCTTTCTGCTCTGTTAAGAAATGACTAAGTTACAGATGTTCTAATTAGCTTGAAGAAAGAGATGGAATTTATCATCAGAGTTTACTTTATAATACATGTTTATGCTTTTGCTTCTAATACCGTATGTATAGCTACCCTAGTGGTAGACAATGTGTATGCATAAGACATTAGTGCTAGGGGACCTGAGTTCTAGCCCCATAAGTATCTTTTTTTAGGTTTATTTAGTGACATTTTCACCCATTTATCTGTCAAAAAATATTCCTAAATTAGAATTTCTAGACAATCTTACCCAACAACAATATCACATCACTCTCGCAAATAGCCAGAACTTCTGATCTGCCAGTGACATTAGAACTTCTAGATTCCCAGTTGTACCAGAGTTCCTAGACTCCCTCAACAATCAGAACTTTTAGATTTTCCTTTATTCCCAGCAACCTCAGAACTTGGTGTACCGAGACCCAGAACTTCTGACCTTTTACTTTCCTACTAACATTTTCTCTCTTGCAGCGCATCAGAGTCAGAACTTCTGTTCCTTCTCGCTTCAGCAATGTGCTGATTCTGACTCCTTTTTGTCTTATTTTAGCTTTTAATAACCAAAAAAACCAAAAATATTTTATATTTACATAATTTATTTGATCCCTTTTAAAGCTTAAAGATCAAAAATGTTTTCTTTAGCATATTTATTTCTTTCCTTAACAAAAACAAGACTATTCCATTTTTACATTTCTTGCACATTTTTTTCAATATGGTTGTAATAGATAACTAGGACTTTAATTTCTCGCAATTCTTGTTGTAAATTTGTACACCCCATTCCCTTAATGATTTAAGAGCATAGGACTTTACTTTTTTGTGTTTTATTGCTTTCATATATTGCTAGTAATTAGGTGTGTATGGCAAGATAAAAAAAACAACAACAACAAATAGACAACCCAAAAATCAAAGACTTAATGCATGCAATCAAATACACTACTCACACATGCACCCTTAGGGTAATCTCACTTGTTGCCTCGGAAAAAATATTCATGTCCCTCGAACATGGGCGTTTTAGCAAAGACCCTCGATAAAAGATCGTAGCCCCTCGATGACCCTCGATGTTACTTTCGGTAAACGATCTAGTCCCTACACAATATTGCTAAAATGTCCCATAGGTTGCCTTCTATGACTATACAAACGTCCCATTCCCGTCCCTTCGCATCCAATGATGGGACTTCTTACTAAAACAATAGTAAGATAGTAACATCTAAAGGAGTAGAAAAAAGAACATTTAAGACCTTTTGAGTAGGTAGATTCGCTCCTAGTTGCTCGCTTGCTCACAACAAAAACATTTTATACACCAACACATTCATTTGAAACATTTTCAAAAGACAAACACTTTGTACGCGTTCTTATAGAAACGAGAGCCATTACAAAGAAGACACCTTTTCAAAATCTCTTTCAAAAACACATTCCACAAACACCTCTTTGAGCTATTTTCAAAACGACACTTTGTACGCGTTCTTATAGAAACGAGAACCATTACAAAGATATTTTTAAAATACTTTCAAAAACCACACCACAAGCACATTTTCAAAAAAAAGCAAGTGATCTAGCAAAAAAATAAGAGCCCGTAGATGACTATGGATGAAAAGGGTGCTAATACCTTCCCTTTTCTTAATCTACCCCCTGAACTCAAGAAAACATCTCTAAAGGTCTTTCCTATTCTTTTCAACCTTTCCTTTTGGATAAAAGAAATGTCAGTGGCGACTCTTGCTATCCCCAATATTTATGATCAAACACAAAACACCCAAGTCAGTTCTCCCACCATATCACAGAACTGGAGACTCTGCTGGGGAAGTTGGAATTAACCTTAAAAGTGGGGTTACCTTAGGGCTAGATCACAAATTTACTTTCTTTCTTTGTTTGACTTGCTTGCTTTATATTTTGGTTCCTTGTTTGGGCTTACTTTGATCCTCCACCCGGATTTGGGACACCTTTTTAGGTAAGTAGCAATAGATTATGGAAACTGTACGGCGTAGACCGATATGGTTGAAACATTGGCTACGTTAGTGTGACGCATTTGTGGGTACCGGTATCCCTTGTGTTGAATCAAGGAGAATATGGGGCCGCTGAGTGGCGTCATGAAGCACTAACTCACGTTAGAACCTTAATTAAACAAACTTGGCCATTAGGACATAATGAGATAACCGGTTTTGGTGGAAAGCTGAAAATTGGTTGATACTTGATACTACACTCATTGAGACTAGACTTTTGGGATATCTCGGCCGCAAGAAAAGATTGATTGTGCTGAGACAATACCTAAAAGAAAAGTCGGCGATATTGAGACCCTTTAGAACCCAGTTACTATTACTAGGACATGTTTGAGCCAACCAAACTTCAAGAGGGTACTTACCTACAAACTCCATTCAAGCCTAAGCCTAAGGACTTGTTTTTGCCTTATATGTATATGCTTACTTGTACATAAAATCATAAACATCATAACATCATACGCATTCTTACTAACCATTTCAAGGATTTAGGAATTTATCTTTGTTTTTTGGTTTGTAGGCCATGAACTCCGTCTGAAGAAACGCCATCCGAATCAGCTTCGTGAAAGCACACCCTCAACTCCAAGAGTTAGCATCAAGGGTGCCCGGAGATTCTCCTTTTACCAAGAAATATAGACGACTCCTCAATTTATCTACCTCCAATTTCCCAGAGGAGATGATGTGTGTGCTCTTCCAATTCTTTGATCCCATACATCATTACTTCAACCTTTCCTGACTATCAGTTGGTACCTACACTAGAAGAGTTCTCTCTACTATTAGGAGTGCATGTGCTTGATTAGATATTGTTCACCGGCATAGAACGGATTCCGAAACCTGAGGTCATGGCCGAAGCTATGCATCTGAAGAGAGCCGACATCATAGCAAATTGGGAGACTAGAAGCGGAGTCAAAGGGTTCCTAGCCAAATTTTTATTAGAGAAGGCTCGTTCATTCTGGGAAGATATGGATTTTAAAGCCTTTAAAGACATCCTGGCTCTTCTCATCTATGGTCTGGTTCTTTTCCCCAACTCAGACCAATTCATAGATGTAAATACCATCAAAGTCTTTCTCTCTCGTAATCTTATACCTACCTTGCTGGGAGACATCTTACATTGCATCCATACCCGCACCATGAATAAAAGAGGTACTCTTTTGTGTTGTATTCCCCTACTCACCAAATGGTTCACTTCACACGTACCTCGATCCACATTGAAGAACGAGTAAAGATTGACATGGTCTCAAAGGATGATGTCCCTCACCCACTATGATATTCACTGGTGTTCAAGATCCTTGGATAATACTTCTATCATTGATTGTTGTGGGGAATTCCCTAACGTCTCTCTACTTGGCATTAGGGGAGGTATCACTTACAACCCTTTCTTAGCTTTACGATCGTTTGGGTATGCCTGAAGAGATGGTCCTCATGAGATGCTCATCCATGGTTTAGTGTTCGACTATGAAAGTGATGATCAAGGATACCGTCAGAGGTTTATACAAGCTTAGAGGATGGTAAACAAGGTGGATAGTAGGACTTTGGGACACAAAAATTCCATTCCCCTTGAAACTTACCTTAGGTGGGTACGATCTCGTGCTCAGAGTCTCATATGCCTTACCCTTCTATCCTCCCTATTATCATAGAGCATGTTATTGAAGGAGATGTCCCGTAAACTGTCCTTCATCCCAACATGCCTACCTCTCTCGAAGACTTACAAAGGGATTGGATTCAGCTTAAGGAAGAACAAGACACTTTCGAGGCCCGATTCTACGCAAGTGAGAAGAAGGTTCTGGAACTCACCAAGAAGCTTCATGAAGAGCAGAGTCTGAACACCTATGTCGCACCAAAAAGGATACGTTCAACTTTTTTATCTTAGGAGTTTGTATTCTAAGCCCAAGGAGGCATGATATACTAAAACTTGGATTTATTAATATAATGTGTGTTCCTTTTTCTTTAAAGCGGATTTAAATCCCTATTTTCCTTGAAATCATTTGCATATGCATCTTCATTCATCATAACACAAACAGGTTTCTTACAACAGGTCTCCTTATCTTTCTACTGTTTATTTCAGTGAATGGATATTTGTTCTGGACTGGGCCCGCCCTGGCCCAAAAGCAGGAACAAAGGCCCAATCCAAGCAGCTCCTCGAAGAATGCGCGCCCACGGATTCCCGCCAGTGCGCCCGACAACAGACTGCAGTCGTGCCCGCCGTTTCCCGCGACACATGGTGTCCTCGACCAAGGGAACTCCAGCCCGAGCCCGGCTCAAGCACTCTCCTCGTAGGGAATATTCTATCCTCTCTGACCGTCATCGAATCATCTAAACTCCAGAAATACCGCGTCTTCGTCCCTCCTCATTTCTCGCAGAGCATCACCAGGAGGGGGACCACGTGCGGGTGCCCACTACACACGTAGAACCTGGCAGTTCCTTTATTGGGCCAGTTATGGTCGGCCCAATGAGGGGACCTTGGCCCAGCGCTGGGGGCTATAAATACCCTCTGTTCCTAGAGGTTTAGGTATTTATCTATTACGCATACATACACTTTTTCCTGCTTATTCCGTCACTCATTTTAGCATCGGAGTGTCTTGCAGGTACCCCCCCCCCCCCATCTCACTCAAAATTTTGCCCGAGCCAGTCGTGACGGTCCAAGTCTGATCAGGTAAGATCAGTGGCGCCGTCTGTGGGAAACTAGCTTCCCCGTCTTGCAAAACCTCAAAGACCAAAGCTCAAAGTCACCTTCTACTGTCATGGCTGACCAAGTTCGGGAAGACCAGAACATCTGCGTCATCGACACCAACAACGGCTCGCAGATAAAAATGGAGTCCCCGACAGCATCGGTAACCCCAGCCATAGCACACTCCCCGGGGGCACCATCCCCGGGCCCTCAGTCCACCGCGACGGAGCTACTGCCTCATCTTCTTCAGTCCCTCCGCCGCTCGAAGAAGACAACGCAGCTCCCTAAAACTATTGAGTTGCCCAATTTCAGGAAGTCCCTGTCCCCGCCGGGGCAGATGCCACAACCCGCGCATTATTCGCGGCGATCAATCAAACCAATTACCTCATATTTTCCAAGGGGGAAAGATTGAGGGCTCTAGAAGACGATAGAAGACCCGCGAGGAGACACGGGAGGCCCCAGACTCCACCTCCTCGAGTGATAGAGGTACATCTCCCATCTCCCCCGCGGAGACAATACAGAGACACCTCCCGAAGCCCGTCGCCCCGACCCTCAGGGAGACGACCCCCCTTGGAGAGGCAACCCATCATTGAAGCCGGAGGGCACAACCATGGCCCCATACGGAAAGAAAGAAGACACTCCGGAGACAGGCACGGAAGAATTGACAAACGAGCACCACGTTCGAGGGATGCCCAGCACGACCAGGACCGCCGGGCACGACAATATTTCAGGTCCCCATCCTTGTCCCCGGAGCGAAGTGACAAGGATGATCCCTGCGGTCCCCTGTCACAAGCCATCATGGAGGCGCCCATTCCTCCGGGAATGGAGAAGCCTCCACATTTGAAGGAATACGACAGAGTCGCGGACCCTGTCGACCACATAGATGGGTTCGAGGCCATGTTGCATTACCATAATGTCGAGGGACCCATCAAATGTCAGTTGTTTCCCATGACCCTCAGAAAGGCAGCAATGGATTGGTATAAAGGCCTCGCCCCAGGATCAATCACCTCGTGGAGAAACCTGAAGAATCAATTCATAAGTTCATTCACTGCGTCTCGGCGACACCCAAAGACCGAGGCAGCACTCGAGGCCATCATCCAGAGACAGGATGAAACCTTGAGAGAATTTATCAATCGCTTCAATCACGAAGCCATACAGGTCCCCTGCGTGGACCACATGAAAAGGTACTTGCTGGAGAGGGGGCTCCTCCCCGACACAGAATTTAGAAAGGCGGTGGGCATCGAACCACCCCGAACATTTGATGCTCTCCTAGAGAAGGCCCGGGCGTATATGGATTACGAGTAAAGGGAGGCGGCAAACAGAGCCCGGGACCCTAGAACTCGCGGATCCAGCAGCAACCCGCGCCAAGAAGCCGCTCCTCCTCGATGAACCGGGGAGAAAAGAATGGAGGACGGACCCCGAGAAGTCTGCGAGCAAAGAGGACCCTCCAGACGCTTCACAGAATACACTCCGCTCACAGCTTCCCGCGAGTGCATCTTGGCAGAGTGTGCCAGTACGGACTTCAAAGACGGCGGCGTCAAACGCCCCCGACCTGCTCCTGCCAAGCCTGGAGTAGACAAGAGCAAGTATTGTCTGTACCATAGGAGCCATGTTCATCTGACTGAAGACTGCGTCCACCTCAAGGACGCCATCGAAACCCTCATCAAGGGAGGGAGGCTCGTCCAATACCGGCGAAACGACGCCCAGGAGACAAGAGAATCAAAGGAAGACGCCCGACCATCTGACGAGTCGGTCCCCGTCCAGACCGCCTTCTCCGTCACCAGACCAGAGGACTTCTATGTCCCCGAACACCTGCAGGAGCCGCTCACGACACACAGCAGGTGGGAATACTTTCCCTCCACCATGGTCATCAATGGTGGAGGATTCAACGACCTAACTATCAATTCGGCCAAGAGAAAGCTGGATGAACTGGTCGACTCGGCACCTCCGCAGACAGTGACCTTTGAAAGGGTAAAAGGTAGGTCGGAGCCTATCACCTTTTACCTCGAAGAGCTCCCCGGAGGAGCCCCCAACGCAGTCATTCCTCTACTGATAAGAGCAAGAATGACTAACTTTGACGTGCACCGCATCCTCGTCGACGAAGGAAGTTCCGTCAACGTGATGTACAATCAATTATTCCGGACTCTGCAGTTAGACGACTCGCACCTCTCGCCATATGTAGGGTCGGACTTACAGGGCTTCAACGGCTCGACCTCCAAGCCTTGGGGATATGTCGAGCTCATGGTTACCTTCGGCGAGGGCACAACGATGAGGCAGGTGAAGGTGCGCTTCCTCGTCATCGACTGCCCGTCCCTCTACAACTGCATCCTGGGGAGACCAACACTAGCAGAACTGACCGCGGTGCCCTCCACCGTCCACTTGAAGATGAAGTTCTACACCAAGAGGGCACGGGTGGCTACCATCCAGGGGGACCTAGCCGCTGATCGAAGGTGTTTCAATGCTGCATCTAAAGGACGCGACATTGTCGACACCGGGACAAGGCCCGCCAAGAGACCGGCAACGACACGATAGGAGCCCGACAAATCAGAGCCTGCCAAAGTAGAAGACCAGAGAGCTCCCCCAAAGGTCGACTCCATAGCTCTGGATACCCGCTTCGATCAGGACGAACCTCCCAACGGCGAGCAAATCCCCCTCCGACCAATCCCGGACGGGGACTTCGAGCTCGTCCCCCTCGGCACAGACCCAAGCAAAGGAGTGAAGATTGGCATCGACCTCCCCTACCTGGCAAGGAAGCAGATCAAAGCCTGCTTGCGCGAGAATGCTGACCTGTTCGCCTAGAGAGCCGCGGAGATGCCCAGACTCGACCCCGAGGTCGCCTGTCACTGTCTCGCCATAGATCCTACCGCTAAGGAAGTAGTACAACATAGGCGTAGGCAGTCTCCGGAGAAAACAGAGGCTGCTTAAAAAGCTGTAAAAGACCTCCTAGAGGAGAATTTTATTTCTGAAGCCCAGTATTCAACCTGGCTATCAAACGTTGTACTAGTTAAAAAGAATAATGGAAAATGGCGGATGTGTGTTGATTATACCGATCTCAACCGGGAATGCTCGAAGGATGCTTTCCCTTTACCGAACATAGATATGTTGGTTGACAACTCGGCCGGCTACAAGATATTGTCGTTAATGGATGCCTATTCAGGCTATAACCAAATCCCAATGGCCATGGGCGGCAAACATTGCACTGCCTTCATGACCAGCTCGGGCAATTATTACTACAACGTAATGCCCTTTGGACTAAAGAACGCAGGGGCAACTTACCAACGTATGATGAACAGAGTGTTCCACAAGCAAATCAGAGACATGCTCGAGGTTTACATGGACGACATGATTGTCAAGTCCCGAGCAGACACCGATCATGCAGCAAACCTCAAGGCAGTATTTTCCCAAGTGAGACAATGTAAGATGAGATTCAACCCCGGAAAATGCACGTTCGGAGTCAAGGCGGGGAAATTCCTCGGGTTTTACCTGACAGAACGAGGAATTGAAGCCAATCCCTACAAATGTCGAGCCTTCTCCGACCTCCCGATACCCACTTTGAAGAAATTAATACAAGTCATGAACGGTATGCTCACGTCACTGTCCCGCTTCGTCGCAAGATCCGCTCAGCACGCCTTCCCCTTCTTCAGACTCCTTCGCAAAGAAGCGGCCTTCGAATGGACCGATGAATGTGAACGGGTGCTACGGCACCTAAAACAAAGTCTAACCCAACCACCCGTATTGTCTCGACCAGTCGACAGGGAGCCTTTATTCCTATACTTGGCCTTCTCAAACGAAGCCATCGGCACGGCTCTCATTCGCGAAACCACCGACGGGCAGAAACCTGTTTATTTCACGAGCAAAGCCCTACAAGGACCTGAGAGCAGATACCAACAGATAGAAAAAGTAGCTCTAGCCCTCGTCAATGCAGCAAGGAGACTCAGACACTATTTCTTGGCCCACACAGTCATAGTGCGAACCGACCAACCGGTAAAAGAACTATTAGGTCGACCTGATATGGTGGGCCGAATGTTGAAATGGTCCTTGGAACTCTCCGAGTTCGACATTCAATACGAAAGCAGGAAAGCTCTAAAGGCAAAAGCCCTGGCCGACTTCGTCGCAGAAATGACCGCTCACGACCCGCCCGTAGGGAAGGAGCACAAATGGACCATCTTCGTCGACGGAGCTTCCAGTTCGTCCGGAAACGGCGCGGGGATCCTCCTAGAAAATGAGGAGGGCGTAGTGATCGAGCACTCGTTAACCCTCTCCTTCCCGACTTCGAGCAACCAAGCAGAGTACGAGGCTTTGCTCGCAGGACTAAGGCTAGTCGAGGACCTAGGAGCCCGCGAGATACATATCTTCACGGACTCACAACTCGTTGCTTCCCAAGTCCAAGGGAGTTACCAAGCTAAAAACAACAGCCTCTTCGAATACTTAAACTTAGTCAAAGAACACATGAAAAAGTTCGACCGAGCAGAAATATAACACGTTCCGCGTGAGCAAAACACAAGGGAAGACATATTGTCCAAGCTCGCAAGCACGAGAAAGAAGGGCGGAAACAAATCCGTCATACAAGAATCCCTGTCACGCCCGAGCATCGGGAGGTCCTTGACCCCAGTCAAGGTGCACGCCATCGGAGACACCTCGTGCTGGATGACCCCGGTGTACAATTTTCTAACAAAGGACGAACTCCCTTCGGACCAGACAGAAGCGACCATCACGAAACAACGAGCATGCTCCTACGTGGTGCTAGAGCATAACCTATACCACAGAGGATTATCCATTCCCCTCCTGAAATGCATCGACGAATCCACGGTCCTTAAGGTATTACAGGAGATACACGAAGGGATTAACGCCCAACACATGGGAGGTAAGTCCCTGGCGAGGAAAGCCCTGCGAGCGGGGTACTATTGGCCGACGATGCAGCAGGACGCCAAGGAACACATTAAGAAGTGTGACAAGTGCCAAAGGCATGGCGACATGCATCTCGCTCCCCCTCACGAGCTGAGCACACTGTCGTCCCCGTGGCCGTTTGCGTGGTGGGGGATGGATATCCTCAAACCATTCATGCAAGGGACTTACCAAAACAAGTTCCTTATCGTAGCCGTGGATTACTTCACGAAATGGATAGAGGTCGAGGATCTCGCGAAGATCACCTTGAACAACAGCCTCCATTTCTACAAAAGAAACATCATCGCCAGATTCGGGATCCCGAGGGCACTAGTCACCGAGAACGGCACCCAATTCACCGACCACGGATTCCAAAACTTTGTCACCAAACTGGGAACCAAACAACACTTCACCTCGGTCGAGCACCCTCAAAGCAACGGGCAAGCCAAGGCCGCTAACAGAGTCATCCTACGAGGACTCAAACGCTGGCTCGGCGAAGCTAAAAGAGGGTGGGTCGAGGAGCTGCACATCGTTTTGTGGGCGTATCGCACCACGCCCCATTCAACGACGGGCGAAACCCCCTTTCGACTAACATACGGAACCGAAGCCGTCATTCCAGTAGAAATCAGGGAACCCTCCAGGCGGACAGAAATGCCCCTCGACGAAGAAATGAACGACGAAGCACTCAGGGACGAACTCGACTTGGTCGAGGAAATTCGATCGGGGGTAGCCCTGCGCGAGGCCACTCTAAAACAACGAGTGGCCATGCGTCACAAAGACAAGGTCATCAAACGCGAGTTCAAGATCGGCAGCCTGGTATTACGAAGAAACCAGAAAGACTCCCGCGAAGGGAAATTGGCCATGAACTGGGAAGGGCCTTACCGCGTCCACGGCGCCACAGGTACCGGGGCATACTACCTCGAGCAGCTAGACGGAGAACCATTGCCACGACCTTGGAACGCTGCTAAACTAAAGCAGTACTATAGTTAAAAAACCCTTAAACACTAAGGACTCTCGTCTTCGAACATCCACATCTAGTCAACAGAGAGAAATGTCTCGACCACGTAGATAGGCCAAGGTACGGGCCCAGTCTATGCCCAAACGACATAACGTCGTTCAGCTAAACGAGGATGAACGACGGTGCCTGACAGAGACACCTCAATCGAGCTCCACTGTCGAAGTACCCACATGGCAGAACACCTAGCTCGTGATGGGAAGTTCACGCCACGGGCATACGACCTCGATCTGGGTCATACGACCGGCGTATTTCGAAGTGCGTCGGACCACCAAATGGGTCGAAAGGATCTCCACTCGAGGACATAACTTAGGAAAATTTTGCCACAAAGTGAAAGCCGAGCACAAGCGTGGCTCGAGGACATAACTTAGACAAATTTCGTCACAATATAAAAACTTAAACACGAGCAAGTCTTAAAGTCAAAATGAACATCCATTTAAAGGCTCATAAGCAAAACGAATAAAAATGGACCGACCAAAAAGGTCGGCGATGTTCAGAATTACAGGCTATGGCACAACAGCCAAAAGAAATGTGTACGGGCATGCAGGCTCCAAAAATATGCACGGGCACGCAGGCCCATAAACAAATACCAATAAACAGGCACACAGGCCCGACCAGAAATTCCACGACTAAACTTCCCCGGGACTACCAACATCCACCGCAGGAGACTCAGGAGGAGGCACAACCTGTCCGTCAATAATCTGGGACATGAAACCCACTCCCGCAGTATTCATGCCCGAATTTAATATGGCGAGCTGGCTGACCTCAGCCTCAAACCCGTCCTCTAAAGCACCAACACAGTCTGTTTCGAGGAGATGGATGCGTCCGACCAGATCCGAACGGCTCTGCAAAGGGGCTGTATCCTCCGACTCATCTTTAGTAGGAAGCATGGCAGCTTTCAGCTTCTCGACCTCCTTAGATAGACGTTCGTTGTCGGCCTCCAAGCGTTCCCTATCCAGTCGAAGACAATCCCTCTCCTCAGTAACCTTCCCCGAGTTCTCCTTCTTCGCCGCCAGCAGGTCGGCTTGTTCACGGAACATCTCCTCAGATCGCTCGAGAGCAGCCTTCAACTTATGGGAGCCGACAGCGAGGGCATCTTTCTCCAACTCCAGCTCCCTGACGCGATCCGAGGAGTCCGAACCCTCCTCAGCAAGGACAACGACCATCTCGGCCATCTTCACCATCCCGACCATACTGGAGGCCAGGTATTTTCTCCGGCTTTCTTTGTTGAGCCGCCTGATGCTCTTAGCCTCCTCGGTGCTCACTGTCAAGGGAAACCCCTCGAAGAAATCTCCCTCTTTAAAACAGGGGGGCAAGCCGAAGGCCCTCGCAGCGACAGACTCGTCGCCAACTTTCGACTAATTATCTGCCTGACTCCTCTTCCTCGTAATCAGCTCAGTAGGCTGCTCGGCATCAGGGGAGCCCGGGGACCTACTAGAAGCATCGCCCGAACTGGTCGGCGGGCCCATCCTCATGGCCTGCGGAGCTCGCACCAGCCTTCTTTTTATTTTCTTGTCCTGAGTCAGTTTTAAAAGCCTCTCCCATCGTTCTGCCATGTCGCCTACAAAGAAGAGGAAAACTCGGGTTAGCTGCGAGCCAGTAAAAAACAACGAAAATGGAATAAAGCTACAAGACAAAATCAACCTAATAGATTTACGGCCTGCCCGTAAGATTGGCACTCGACGAGCGCCTTTGTGTCGATGGGACGGGCCTCGAACGTCGGGTACCCGTCCTCGTCAAGAATGTCTTCCCCATCCCTCGTGACCCACCAGGCAGGGAAAAAACTATCGACGTATTTGCAAAGGATGCCATAGGCTTCTTCATCCTCGGCGCACATACTTCCCGCGGGCGTGTGGTAGTGCCTGGTACCATGGTCGTAATGGCCCAAGCACCAATGTAACGGGAACTTGGACACACGCCCCACTGTCGGTCGGCCTTCGGCATCTATGAGGGGCTCTCTGTGTTCGTCGACTACCGCTGTTTCCTCTTCATACATAGAATCCAAAGCAGTCTGGGTGACCGGCTGCAGAATGTACCACTTGTCCTTGAAGCCCCGGACTGAATCCATGTACATCCTGAACAGCCTCTTCGACTGTTTCAGGGAAACCCAACTATGCCTTCCTCCTCGAGACTGGCGCTGCAGGTGAAAAACTCTGAAGAAAAGGGGGATGGTCGCCCTGATCCTCAAGAAGCGGCATGTCAGCTCGAATGCCCGAAGGAAGGCAATCGAATTAGGATGGAGTTGGGAAGGGGCCAAGTTCAGATGGCAGAACACCCCGGCTTGGAAATCACTAAAAGGAAGCGTGAGACTGAGATCCCTAAACACGATCTCGTACATTGGAAACCCATACTCGGTGAACTCCGAGCAGATTCGTGCATCGAGGGACGGCCTCGTCACAACAAAATTCTTCTGGAAACCCGGCTGACTACTGTCGCGTTCGACGATAGTGTATGCGCGCCGACTACGCTGACAATACGCCGAGGAAATACCTTGGGGCTCAGAGCCCACCCAATCCAACAAAGGATCATCAACGGTATCAACTAGAGTCACGTTCTCTTCGGCATTTTGGTCCTCGACCTCATTACGCCTCGAAGACTCCGGTTCGTCAGCCATTTAACTGCAAAGCACAGGAAACCGGTGAAATTTGAGAGGAAATCCACATGCTCGCCACATTGACGGGAATTAGTGCACGACAAGCCAGACACGCTCGACCAGACGTCAAGAACAACAAAGAGGATAGCATGAACACCCCACGCGATAAACATTGAGGACTCGAACAAAGATCCTGGTTTCGCCTCCCCGACGCTAAGATACCAAAACGAGTTGCCCCACATACTTCCTAAGGGGTCAACGTCCTGACCAGCTCATGGGTGCGCCGACCTAAACTAAGAATGTGACGAGCAATATCATGAATCCTAAACCTAGAACTATGGGTTTACCGGGCAGTATCATAGATTATGCGCCTAAAACCGTGAAGGTCCCGGGCAGCATTGCAAGTCACATACCTAAAATTATGAGTTTACCGGGCACAAACATGAATATACCGGGCACTAATCCCAGATATGGGTCTCTAACATCCAAATAACGGTAAATCTACCTACAACGAAGAAAAATAGGAGGAATAAACGCTTACTTGGGAGCAAAGAAGAATGTACAGCAGCAGTGAAAGAAATCAACGGAGGAAGATGCGGTAATCTTGTGAAATTGTAGAAGAACAGTGATGGAAAAGGCAGAGGAAGAAAGAGAAGCGCGAAGAGGAAAACAAATTATGGGACCCAAGGATCCTATTTATAGGGATGACGTGGAATACAAAACTTCGCCCCAGGAAGCCACGAACTTCCCCTCCTCGACGTCTACTCCCCTAGGCAATGATGGCCCTACTGTCGCTAGGGTGGTGTCATGGTTCCCAAGGATTGCCTCGTATACCCAACAGATGCAGCCCACGAGGAATCCCCCGAGCACGCACCGACGAGGATTACGCTATGAATGCAACCCGTGAGAAACTCCTCGAGCAAGCACGAGGAAGCAATATCCTGGGCCGGGCATCAGACCCCGTGGTAAAGGCGAGCTGAATTCAAGTCATAAATCCTACTCCAGGAGTCACGAATTGGGGGGCTTCTGTTCTAGACTGGGTCTGCCCTGGCCCAAAAGCATGAACAAAGGCCCAATCCAAGCAGCTCTTCGAAGAATGCGCACCCGCGGATTCCCGCCAGCGCGCCCGACCATAGACTGCAGTCGTGCCCGCTGTTGCCCGCGACACATGGTGTCCCCGACCAAGGGAACTCCAGCTCGAGCACTCTCCTCGTAGGGAAGATTCTGTCCTCTATGACTGTCATCGAATCATCTAAACTCCGGAAAGACCACGTCTTCGTCCCTCCTCATTTCTCACAGATTATCACAAGGAGGGGGACCACGTGCGGGTCCCCACTACACACGTAGAACCTGGTAGTTCCTTTATTGGGCCAGTTCTGGTCGGCCCAATGAGGGGACCTTGGCCCAGCGCTGGGGGCTATAAATACCCTTTGTTCCCAAAGGGTCAGGTATTCATCTCTTATGCATGCATACACTTTTTTCCTGCTCATTATGTCACTCATTCTAGAATCGGAGTGTCTTGCAGGTACCCCCTCCCCCCCATCTCACTCAAAATTTTTCCCGAGTCAGTCGTGACGGTCCAAGTCTGATCAGGTAAGATCATTTGCATATCCATCTTCATTCATCATAAGACAAACAGGTTTCTTACAACAGGTCTCCTTATCTTTCTACTGTTTATTTCAGTGAAATGGATATTGAACAGACAGTAAAAGATCTTCAGGCGCAGAATGCTCAATTTCAACAAATGTTCTTGACTCTAGCAAAAGGACAAGAGGATTTGAAAACTCTGTTGAGCAAAGAAAAAAATAAAGCAAAGAAGTCCGCCGGTGTTTTAAATCTAGGAAGAAGGTTCCAAGGACCAGCTAGACAGACCCTAGACTTCACAACATCATCGGGTGAAGGGGACAATCAAGAAGGGGAAAACAAGGAAGTGACTGACCATCCAGAATATGAAGAGGAAGAAGAGGTTGATTACTCTGAAGAGCAGCATCCTCCAGCTGACGACAAATACGAACAATTAGAAGTGTTAGAACAAGATTGGTTCTGATCATATCTCAGAGTTTTGATGATAACAATAAAATATATTTTATATAATTGATACTCTGATGAACATATTTACTTATTTCAGATAATGTTATGACAAAAGCATTTTGATGTGTTGAGCTGAAAATAAATGAAGTTCTTTGATGAAAGAACTATATGTTTTAGCGCAAGTTCTAATGCTGACTCCGATAAGAAACTATCTTATGCATCTTCTAACGCTTAGCAGGTTTCCATGTTCAGAAGTACTTTGAAAGCAAGTGCTGATCATAAGTACTTAGCAAGCAAGCGTTGATAAGAAGATATGCAAGCATGTTCTGAATCAAGACATGAAGCTAGTTCTGAAATAATAAATAATCTAACAAGTCTTGTCAAGGATCAGGAAACATGCTCTGACAAAGTGTCGTTTGCTCATTTAATGCAAAGACGGCTACATGCACTCAAGTGTCTACACTAGTTCATTGGAAAATGCAATACTGCAAGGAAACACGCAAACATTAATTGCTCTCCACCTTTGAAGGCATCAACGGTCAATTTTCTTCATGCTATAAATAGAAGCTCATTTATTGCAAGCCAACTACTCAACAAATTCAAAATAAGCAAGAACTACGTGAAAATATTCTGGGCTCACAAATTATTTTGCATACACTATGTGCAATACTAATCTTAGTGAAAAATCGCAAGTGTGATATAGCTTTCTTAGAAGCAAATTTGTTTCACTATCTGTAAAGATTTAATTCTTGTAATTGTTCCTTGAGAGACCAATTTTGGTCAGATTTCTCAAGAAGACTAGGACTAAGTTTGAGTCTTAGTGGTGTCAGTCACTTGTAAGTTTACTTGTGCATTGTTAGTCACAACAGTTGTTGTGTGATTGTAATCAGTTGATTATAGTGAACTAAGTCCTTATTGAGAAAGGCGAAATCACCTTGGCGGGTGGACTGGAGTAGTTTGAGTTCAAACGAACCAGGATAAAAATAACTGTGTCATTCCATTATTGTTGAGCCTTTAAGAAAAAGAAAAAGAGAAACTTATTCAACCCCTCATTCTAAGTGTTTTCTCAACCTTCAGGAAGATCGCCTAAATGCTATGGAGATCCAGAGGGTGTAAGGATTGGATTTTGAGGAGTTAGGACTTGTCTCAGGGTTTGTCATACCACATAAATTCAAGGTCCTTACTTTTGTTAAATATGATGGTGTCTCTTTCCCAAAGCTACATTTAAGGTCATACGTCAGGAAAATTCAACCCCATACTGCCGATAGGGAACTATGGGTACATTTCTTCCAAGAAAGCTTTCCAGGGACACATTTGGATTGGTTCTATCAGTTGGAAGGGACTAATGTTCGCAATTGGGAAGACTTGGTTGCCGCCTTTTACAAACAATACCAGTATAATGCTGACTTAGCTCCAACTCGGACACAGTTGCAAGGCATGTCCATGGGTACATGTGAAGGTTTCAAAACCTATGCCCAAAAATGGCGGGATCTCGCGGGAAGAGTCCAACCCCCTCTATCTTACACGGAATTGGTGGATATGTTCTTAGGCACGCTATCTGGCCCTTTATTCAAACACCTAATCGGAAGCTCCTCGGCTGGATTCACCGAATAAATCATGACTGGCGAACGGGTAGAAGCGGGTATAGGAAGTGGTAAAATCCAAAGAGATGCATCCTCGAGCACGTTGAAGAAACCATTTGTTGGGAAGAAAGAGGTTGGTGTTGTGTACCATCAAAGGAATCAGGACAGAACTGAAAGTCGTCCAGCAGTAGGGGCTGTCATGATCTCTAAGCCTGCACCTACCTAACAAAGGAATAGTCAGTCGAGAACAGAAAGACCGGTAAGACAGTTTACCCGGATAAATATAACGCTATCTCAAGTCTTGACACACTTGTTGAGATCTAATCTGGTAACCTTGCGAGAAGCTCCGAAGAATCCCAACACTGCCTCTCCCCGTTACAACCCAAATGCTTGTTGTGCTTACCATTCAGAAATTCCAAGTCACGATACAAACGACTGCTGGGCTTTGAAAAACAAGGTGAAAGACCTTCTCGAGGAAAAGGAAATTAAATTTGACGCCCCCGAGATCCCAAATGTTATCACTGCTCCTATACCCAAGCACGGTCCTGGTGTTAACGCCATTGAAGATGATGTATTTGTTACTATTGTTAATGAACTCATTTCTCCTCTCCTTACCGTCAAGAGGGACCTGTTGAAGGCCAGTTTATTTCCAGGCTGCGCCGAAGGTTGCCACCTTTGTTTATCTCTACCGACTGGTTGTCATTTATTGAAGGCAGGTGTCCAGTGCCTGATGGATGACAAAGAGATTTTGTTTGAAAAGACTCCCGTTCCAACCATTTCTTACAAGGATGTTTCAATAATAATGATTTCTGCAAATCCTTCCAGGGTCTCCACCAAAAGGCCTGTCAGGATTACATCCATTCCAAAGGTGACTCCACTTATAATTACTATTCCAGGGCCAATCCCATACTCCTCAGATAAAACTGTTCCCTGGAACTATGGGGGTGACATCTACTACCACGGCGTCAAGCAAGATTAGCTGGCTGATGAAGACTCAATTTTTGAGAAGGTTGACCCCGACATTGGCAACATTGTGGGAACCAGCAAAATAACCAGAAGTGGAAGAGTGTTCTCCCATGAGATTTCTCTGAAAACTGTCACTGGTCCTGTGATCATTCTTGCTTCTGTCCCTGCTGATACTACTACTACAATTCCTGTGATTATCCCTGCTGACACCCCTATCACCGAGTCAATCGAGACTCGGGGAAAAAACATTTTGGTTGAGCCTTTCCAGATGAAGGAGCAACCAGTATCTATCCTGGAGGCTTCCAAGAAGGAGATGGAAGAAATTTTGAAAATTATAAAGAGAAGCGACTACAATGTAGTCGAACAGATAGGGCAGACCCCTTCAAAGATTTCTATGCTAACTTTACTATTATGCTCTGAAGCTCATGAGAAGGCTTTGGTGAAATTTCTTAAAACCACCCATGTTCCACAGGAAACCTCTGATGACCAATTCGAAGATTGTGTGGCTAGTCTGACAGCGGATAACAGTCTGGGCTTTTCTGATGCTGATCTGACACCTAGAAGGAGGAAACACAATGATGTGTTACATGTCTCTGTCGAATACAAAGGCACTACTTTAGCCCATGTCCTGGTAGATACTGGTTCATCATTGAATGTACTTCCCAAGAAGGCTCTAGATAGACTAGACTGTGAAGGTTTGACCTTAAAACCTAGCAACATAGTTTAAGGGCCTTTGATGGTTCGAAGAGAATGGTGCACGGGGAGGTGGACATCCCCATCAAAATTGGTTCTCAGACCTTTGATTCAACTTTCTAGGTAATGGATATCTTCCCTTCCTATTCATGTCTGTTAGGCCGACCTTGGATCCATGGCACGAGTGCCGTCACCTCTACGTTATATCAGATGTTGAAATACCCGATCAAGGGAAAGATCATCATTGTTCATGGGGAGGAGGAATATATGGTCAGACACCTGAACTCTTTCCGGTAGGTGGAAATGGATGGTAAGTTCATCGAAACTCTGTGTCAGCATTTCAAGGTGGTCCCACAAACAGCTGTGACAACCAAGGCTGCTACCAAAACTCCAAGAGCTACCAGACCATGTTTGAAAATGGTCTCGTTGAAGGATGCTAGAGCAGCAATTGAAGAAGGTGAATGCACTATCTGGGGTCAACTCCCGGATATTCCTTACAAATCCGATAAATTTGGTCCGGGCTTCAACTTGGAGGCACAAAGGGTTGTTCGACGGACTCGTGCCGGGGGGCCACCTTTGCGTATCAATAATCAGGGAGTCTACGTGGTGGAAGACGGTGACAGTAACTGTGACCTGGATGAGTGGATCTCCCCAACCATCATCGGAGGATTCAACAACTGGGAAGCCAAAGTTTTTGTCCCTATTACTTTTCTTCAAGAGTAATTGTCTTTCAATTTTCGTCAGATTTGTAATAATTAAACAATTTAGACTTTTAAAACCTTGTGTCTTACTCGAGGCACAATGGTCCATTTGTGAGGGTTATTACTTCATCTTCATATGTCATCAATAAATAATGGACGTTTTTGCATGCAAATTTTTACGCTTATTGTTTTTTCTCTTTTTAACTTTTATTGTTTTTCAAAGATAGTTATACTCTTACACACACTCACATATCAAAATGCAGATCCACCTCCACTCAGGATCCCATGGATAATGATTCTGCTATGGCCTATCATGACTTTTAAAATCCAATCTACCAGGCCAAAGATGAAGGTGAAGAAGATTGTGAGGTACTAGGGGAACTAGCTAGGTTATTGAAACAAGAAGAAAGGACCATACAGCCCCACGAAGAGCTAGTGGAAACAATTAACTTAGGTACTGAAGAGGACAAAAAAGAGGTCAAAGTAGGTGCCAACCTGCATCCTAGCGTCAAGAAGCGCTTAACTCAGTTACTACATGACTATGTTGAGGTTTTTGCTTGGTCATATGAAGACATGCCAGGGCTCAACACTGACATCGTGGTCCATCTTCTGCTGACAAAAGAAGACTGCCCTCCGGTAAAATAGAAAGTCTGTCGCATGAGGCCAAAAATGTCAGAGAAAATCAACACTGAAGTCATGAAGCAGTTCAACACTGGATTCTTAGCTATCACCTCCTATCCACAATGGGCCGCCAATGTTGTTCCAGTGCCTAAAAAGGACGGTAAGGTACGTATGTGCATGGACTACAGAGACTTGAATAGGGCAAGCCCCAAGGATGACTTCCCGCTTCCCCACATCGATATTCTGGTTGAAAACACTGCACAACATAAAGTATTTTCTTTCATGGATGGTTTCTCCGGATACAACCAGATCAAAATGGCACCTAAGGACATGGAAAAAATGACCTTCGTCACATAGTAGGGTACATTCTGTTACAAGGTAATTCCATTCGGGTTGAAGAACGCTGGGGCAACCTATCAGCGTGCCATGGTAGCTCTATTTCACGACATGATCCATCACGAAATAGAGGTCTATGTGGATGACATGATAGCCACATCTCAAATTGAAGAGGAGCATCTGAACCATCTGCAAAAACTGTTTGAAAGACTGAAGAAATACAAGCTAACGCTGAATCCAAATAAATGCACTTTTGGAGTAAGGTCTGATAAACTCTTAGGTTTCCTTGTCAGTGGCAAAGGTATCAAAGTGGACCCTGCAAAGGTAAAGGAAATACAAGAAATGTCTGCTCCTCACATTAAGAAGGAAGTTAGGGGATTCTTAGGACGGCTGAACTATATCGCCCGTTTCATCTTCCATCTAACCGCTACTTGTGAACCAATCTTCAAATTACTGAAGAAAGATCAAGTGGTGGAATGGAACGACGACGGCCAGGCTGCCTTCAACAGGATCAAAGATTATCTTCAAGAGCCTCCCGTTTTGATGCCGCCAGTCGAGGGAAGACCTTTGATCACGTATCTAACTGTCTTGGAAAATTCAATGGGGTGCGTGCTGGGGAAGCATGATGAGTCTGGCCAAAAAGAGCATGCAAGATACTACCTGAGCAAAAAATTTACCGACTATGAAACTAGATATTCACTGCTCGAGAAAACTTGATGTGCTCTGGCATGGGTTGCTCGCCAGATAGGACAGTATATGTTGACCCATACTACCTTATTGATATCTAAGATGGATCCAATTAAATACATATTCGAGAAGCCCGCCCTCTCTGGGAGAATAGTAAGATGGCAGATGGTCCTGACTGAATACGACATTCAATACACTACCCAAAAATCCATAAAGGGAAGTGTATTGGTCGATCACCTTGCTCATCAGGCTGTGGATGACTATCAGTCTATGAAGTTCGAGTTCCTAGATGAAGACATCATGATGTTAGAAAATTATGAAGAATTAAGACCATATGACAGACCTGAACAAGGATCCCGATGGACCTTAGTTTTTGACGGAGCTTCAAACGCATTCAGCAATGGCATAGGCGCTGTGATCATATCTTCTGAAGGATGTCATACTCCCTTCACTGCTAAATTGTGTTTTAACTGTACCAATAATATGGAAGAGTACGAAGCGTGTATTTTGGGTCTCAAAGCTGCCATAAACTTGGGAATCAAGTCCTTAAGTGTATTTGGAGATTCAGCCTTAGTCATCAGTCAGATCAAAGAAGAATGGGACACGAGGCACCCTAATCTCATCCCCTATAAAGAACATGTGTTGACATTGATCCTGCATTTTGAAGAAATTACCTTTGAATATTTTCCATTGGAGGAAAATCAACTAGCAGACGCGCTGGCAACTATGTCATCCATGTTCAAAGTAATATGGGATAATGAGGCTCCTCAGATCACCATCAAGAGAATGGATGAACCAACTTATTATCACGAGGTTGATACTGATGAAGTAGTGGACAAGCCTTGGTTCCATGAAATTAAGAAATATCTCGAGGCCCAAGAGTATCCGGAAGGAGCATCAGTCAATGACAAGAAATTCTTGAGAAAATTCTCTGCTAACTTCTTCCTCAGTAATGGCATTCTCTACAAGTACAACCACGACTCTACTTTGCTCCATTGCATAGACAAGAGTGAGGCAGACAAGATCATGGCTAATCTACATGAAGGAACTTTTGGCACCCACTCTAGTGGGCACGCAATGGCTAAAAAGATCCTACGGGCAGGGTACTACTGGTCTACCATGGAAGCAGATTGTCATCAGCATTCACGAACCTGTCACAAGTGTTAAATCTATGTTGACAAAGTACATGTGCCTCAAGTTCCTCTAAACGTCCTGACTTCTCCCTGTCCATTCGCGATGTGGGGCATCGACATGATTGGAGAATTCAAACCTACAGCTTCTAATGGACACCGCTTCATCTTGGTTTCCATTAACTACGTCACGAAGTGGGTTGAGGCAGCATCATTCGCTTCTGTCACCAAGAATGTTGTGGCCCGATTCATCAAGCAGAATCTTATCTGTCGATACGATATTCCGAAAATAATCATCACAGATAATGGTAAAAATCTAAACAATACTATGATCACTACATTGTGCGTGCAATTCAAGATCCAGCATCATAATTCTTCTCCTTACCGGACGAGGATGAATGGCGCTGTAGAAGCCGCTAATAAAAACATCAAGAAGACCATACAAAAAACGATAGTAACCTACAAGGACTGGCATGAGATGTTACCATTCGCTCTCCACGGGTATCGTACCACGGCGCGCACATCAACAGGGGCAACCCCCTTCTCCTTGGTATATGGCATGGAAGTTGTTCTACCAATTGAAGTCCAGATCCCTTCTTTGAGAATCATGAAGGATGCAGGTTTGAGTGAAGATGATTGGATTCAAACTCGATTTGACCAGTTGAACTTGATTGATGAGAAGAGACTTACAGTTCTCTTCCATGGTCAGATGTACCAAAAACGTATGATCAAAGCTTTCAACAAGAAGGTCAGATGTAACGCATATCAAGCTGGTGACCTGGTAATCAAGCGTATCCTACTACCGCAAGGTGATCCTAGGGGAAAATAAACTCCTACATACGAAGGACCATTTGTGATCAAGAGCATATTTTCCGGTGGGGAAATGATCTTAACCACTATGGACGGAGAGGATCTTCCACACCTTGTAAACGCGGACATAGTTAAAAGATACTACGCATAAACAAAGACCGGTTAGGTCAACTGGCCTAGGCAAAAATCAGGGCATCCCGGCAAACCAAAAGGGTTCAGGAAAAAATTAGGGATAAAATACAAAAAAAACATGTGCACCCGGCAAGCTGAAAACCTGAAAGGGTGGCTTGGGCAAAAAAGGGTATCCCGGTGGACTGAAAACCCGAAAGGGAGGTCCAGGAAAAAGTTATGATTCAAAGCGTATGACTATGTCCCGTTAGATTACCTTACAACCAATCTTCATTATCAATCGTCAAACTCAAACGGTGCTAATCAATCCAATTAGCTTCGTACAAAGCAGCAAATAGATGAGACGCTCAGAGACATGACGGCTATAGCAGAATGGGAACCCCATGGGATTATGTCACATACCTACTATTTTCTTTGTATCAATTTTCATTTTTTACGATGATATTCTCTTACTAGGATGTTCGTCTCTTTGTACAAACACTTATTCAAGTTAATACAAAGATACTCTTTTAGGAGTGCAAAACTATCTGTTTTTTCTTTTAATGTTCTTATTTTGTTTACAAAAACGTCCAACATTTATTTTTGAGCATATGCATTTAAATGTAATTATTGTTTATAAATGAACTCGTAAAAAAGGGGAAAACTAAACCATAAAGACAATTACTAATAGCTTTGAGAAATAGGACAACATGTGTGGGTCATTCCATGAAATCTTCGCAGGTACTTTCTCCAGCAGAGGCAGAAACACAAACATATCACTATAGGATCTTCGTCATATCCCCAACATGTAGCTTGCTGGTTCCTTTTACCTTCATATCCCTGAGGGGGTGAAACTTCCAGTTGCCACCTCAAAGATTCCCTAGTAAAAGTCATTCAGTTTCTCAGGATTTCTCAGCAGGATTTCATAAGGCCTACAAGCAATACACGATGTTTCTCTTCTCCGACAGAGTTTATTTCTCTGATTATGGAAACCCACCCATCAACACTTCAACTTCAAACAGAACATGAAGGCTTACAATCCTCATCCTCATCAGCAATCAGGGATTTATTTTCCCTAATCCAAACAACATAGCAGCAGAACAGCTTACATGCATGTACATCACATCCATACATCATAAGCATCAATGACACAAATGCATATATCACAATCTCATTGCACTATGCATTTCATATATCATAGAATCACATACAACTAACTCTTTACCTTTTTCAGGAAAGATCAACCAATAGAAAATTATTATCAGATTTTTAATAAAACAAGGCAAATGTCTATGAACAAATCAATTATATATCAATTTCCGAAACAAGTCGGGATGACTATCTACATGACAAATACTCCTTTCATACTCCTGCTGGTTCAGTTTAAAACTCTCAACGATTTATCCTGATTCTTTCCCGCATGCATGTTTCTATGGTTCAGATAAGTCGCTCCAAGATTTATTCTGATTCTTCTCCAGACCACTAATGGTTCAGTTTAAATCTCTCAACGGTTTATCCTGATTCTTTCCCCAGACATCTTTCTCTGGTTCAGATAAATCGCTCCAAGATTTATTTTGATTCTTACCCAAGACCTCTGCTGGTTCAGTGTAAATCTCTCAATGGTTTATCCTGATTCTTTCCCACATGCATGTTTCTTTGGTTCAGATAAGTCGCTCCGAGATTTATTCTGATTCTTTTCCAGACTCCTGCTGGTTCAGTTTAAATCTCTCAATGGTTTATGATGATTCTTTCTCGCATGCATGTTTCTCTGGTTCAGATAAGTCGCTCCAAGATTTATTCTGATTCTTCTCTAGACCACTGCTAGTTCAGTTTAAATCTCTCAATAGTTTATCCTGATTCTTTCCTGCAGACATCTCCTCTGGTTCAGATAAGTCGCTCCAATATTTATTCTGATTCTTCTCCAGACCACTGTTGGTTCAATTTAAATCTTAAAAGTTTATCCTGATTCTTTCCCGCACATCTTCTCTGGTTCAGATAAGTCGTTTCAAGATTTATTCTGATTTTTCTCCAGACCTCTACTGGTTCAGTTTAAATCTCTCAATGGTTTATCCTGATTCTTTCTGGTAGACTTTTCTTCTGGTTCAGATAAATTACTCCAAGATTTATTCTGATTCTTTTCCAATTGAAGTCAAGTTTAGACTTAGTCTAATTTCCATTAATAATCACCTACGGATGGCATCTTTTAAGCCTATTCCCTACACCCATGACATCATCAAGTGCAAATTTCCGGGCACTCTAGTGTTCAATCATCTTCCACCTTTAAGTCACGAATGGCAGATTCGCCAATCTAACTCTTCAAGCGTAAGAAGATTAAACAGGGGAAGCTGTTATACCCTAAAGTTTGCCCTCTCATTTCTCAAAGAATCACCCTGGACCCTCAGGTTTGCTTCCATCCAGTTCCAAGTCTTGAATTACAAATTTTCCAAGAAAGTCACTCACAAGGGAAAAATGGTCATTTACATACTGAAAAGTCAAACATTGACTTTTGGATCAAAGTCAAGTTTCAACAGTCATATTTCATCAAGACATGTTGAAATATGAAGTTTGTTTCATCAAGAAAATTCAAAAGTCAAAATTACTTTAGAAAAGTCAAAATTCTAAATACTTACAATTTTTCTAAGTGTTTAAGAAATATGACAAGTTCAGAACTTCTGGCCAGATTATCATCATAATGCAAGTTGATTCTGGAAGAACTGCTAACTTAAGAGTTTTAGATCTCAATGACACCTAAAACACTGCAGAACAGAACTTCTTCTAGAAATGCTGGAATTTCAAGTTATACATCCTCAAAGTCACGTCCCTGAAACTTAAACACTTAGTAAATTCTGAGCATTTTCAAATCAAAATTTATTCACAACTTCTGGGCCAGTTTTCATGTAGGTTCAGCCAGAAGTGGCAAGAGTAACTCAAAGAGGGCTTACAAAGCATGTCATAAGCTTTCTTGAAAGTCTGAGAGCTCGCTCAGAACATGCTGGAGCAAAGAGATTAAAGGATCAGAAGTTGGATGTTGGTTCTAAGTTGCGCTGACAATCAACTTCTGACCCAGAATTAAGCTATGATGCATAATCTCACATTGCAGGATTTCTGGTTTGATAAATCTCATCATCATTTAATGCTCATAACCACTTTTGAATTTTTTATCCAAAGGATTTCCCCACGTGTGACATAGAAGTACATTGTTGTCCTTGAAAAAGCAAACTTTTGTGCAAGAGTATGTTGGGCCCGTGCTTTGCTTTTTCTTCTGAGGGTACTTTTCCTTAATTCATGCTTACAAATCCAGCTTAGGCACGGATAAAAGCTTCTAATCACCATACTTATTTATCTTGCTTCAAGAACAAGCCAGCACGCTAGCATGATGTTGGTAGTTTTGACTTCTCCAAGCTACAAAGTTCTTGCCTATAAATTGAACTTCATTTGAAACTGTGAAGGGGGCCGGTCAAACAAACTAAAATGAAAAAGCTTTGAAACCTTGCTAAAAATTCCAGGAATCCGAAACTGTAAACACAAATACAAAACCTTCTAGTTTTTTATTCTTGCATTCAAACTCCAACTTCCCTCAAGTGTTTCTTGACCAAATCATCCATACAGCTTCTGAATTTTCTAGCCATTCGTAACCCAAGTTAAAGGTTCTTCCAGTCTGCTGAGCATGTGAGGAAGCTGATCAGAACATTACAAGCAGTCAGAACCAGGCTCCAGTTCACAGGACTTTCTTCAGCTACAAGGTAAGCTTCTGCTGACTCTCATCATATCACTTAGGCATTGTTAAACTTCCATGTCCAAAATACAATGTAGACATCCTGATTCTGAAGTTGTACATATTCTGAGGTTTCATTTATTTGTCTGCCTAAGTAGGGAGAACATCAGTTCAGAACTTCTTAAGGAAACTAGGATTAGCAGATACATGCTTGTTTTCTGGTTTAGTCTTGACTTTTTTATGTTTCTGAAACCATGATGGAAACCTGCCATAATTGCTATGTTTGTGCTTTCTGCTCTATTAAGATATGACTAAGTTAAAGATGTTTTGATTAGCTTGAAGAAAGAAATGGAATTTATCATCAGAGTTTACTTTATAATACATGTTTATGCTTTTGCTTCTAATACCAGATGTATAGCCACCCCAGTGGTAGACAGTGCGTACGCATAAGACATTAGTGCTAGGGGACCTGAGTTCTAGCCCCAGAAGTATCTTTTTTTAGGTTTATTAAGTGACATTTTCACCCATTTATCTGTCAAACAATATTCCTAAATTAGAATTTCTATACAATCTTACCCAACAACATTATCATATCACTCTCTCAAATAGCCAGAACTTCTGATCTGCCAGTGACATTAGAACTTCTAGATTTCCAGTTGTACCAGAGTTCATTGACTCCCTCAACAATCAGAACTTTTAGATTTTCCTTTGTTCCCAGAAACCTCAGAACTTGGTGTACCCAGACCCAGAACTTCTGACATTTTACTTTCCTACTAACATTTTCTCTCTTGCAACGCATCAGAGTCAGAACTTTTGTTCCTTCTCGCTTCAACAATAAGCTGATTCTGACTCCTTTTTCTCTTATTTTAGCTTTTAATAACCAAAAACACCAAAAACATTTTATATTTTCATAATTTATTTTATTCCTTAACAAAAACAAGACTATTCCATTTTTACATTTCTTGCACATTTTTTTCAATATGGTTGTAATAGATAACTAGGACTTTAATTTCTCGCAATCCCCGTTGTAAATTTGCACACCCCATTCCCTTAATGATGTATCACACCCCATTTGCAAAACACCCAAGTCAGTTCTCCCACTGTATCACATCATGCATCATATTGTACATACTTCTTGCATTTTTTGTACATATCTAGGTGTCTTACTGAGCTTCTTTACTTCATTCAGCAAGTTGTCTCATCAGTATAATACTCGGGCCAATTTTAGAAGGAAGATGGATAATCTAGAACAAGAAAATTGCGAGTTACGTGAGGAAGTTTCTGCTCTGAAGGTCGGTATGGCCAACCTCACTTCTCTAATGGAATATTTGATGGCTACATGGAATCAGCCACTGGTTGCTCAGCCTCAACAGACAATGGTTGCTACTGAAGCTTCAATTGTTCTTGTTTCTACTACTCCACCTGCTATTGTTCAAAATCGTATGCCTCCGGGATACCCTTGGGTAATGCCAGAGAACTATATGCCAGAAAGTTATAATCAAGATAATCAAGTTTCTCCACTTTCTCAGACTGCTACCACTTCTGCACCTCCTGTGGTGAATATCACCCCTGCTACTAGAAATGAGACTCATTGTGTTGCACCTCCGCTGGTGAACGTGGTCCCGTTTGCTAATGATGAAGTGTATCGCCCTATTCCTCCACCAAGTTAAAGCTTGGGTTTCTATGATCAAATGGACGATTTTCAAGACCAGTTTGATAAGATGCATAAATAGTTGAGGGCCCTCAGAGGAAAATAGTCGTTTGGGCAGAATGTGAATGATATGTGTTTGGTGCCAAATGTGAAGATACCTGTAAAGTTCAAAGTGTCGGAGTTCAAAAAGTACAAGGGAAACACTTGCCCTCGTTCTCACTTAGTGATGTATGTAAGGAGAATGTCTACCCATACAGATGATCAACGCCTATTAATTCATTTCTTTCAAGACAGTTTGACCGGTGCAACATTGAAATGGTACATGAGCCTAGATAGTGCCAACATTCATTCTTTCAATGACTTGGGTGAAGCATTTATTAGATATTACAAATACAATATGGACATGGCGCCTGACCGGGATCAACTCAGGGCTATGGTCCAGAAGGACAAGGAGTCACTTAAGGAATATGCATAGAGATGGCGTGAAGTAGCCGCCCAGGTGATTCCTCCAATGGAAGAAAAAGAGGTGACAAAGATTTTTCTAAAGACACTAGGTGCATTCTATTATGAAATAATGGTGGCGAGTGCACCATGTGATTTTACCAAAATGGTGGGAATGGACGTCTGTTTAGAAGAAGCTGTAAGAGAAGGTCGTCTAACAAAGAGTGAAAATTCCGGCAATACGAAAAAACCATAATTTGGATTTGTTAAGAAGAAAGAAGGAGAAACAAATGTTGTTATTCAAGAAAGAAGGGTTAATCCTCCTAGAATAAATCACCAGTGCCATCAATAGGTTGCCTCGATAACGTCGATTGTAAATGTTGTTCTGACTATAGTCATTTATCAAAGACCAGTCCCTCAAGGAAGTCAAGGGCAGAATCAGAGAAGAGAGCATTTTGACGTTATCCGTATGAGTTATGCAGAGCTACTCCCAGCAATGATCTAGAAATAGTTGGTCTAGACCAGGCCACCTGCTGCTATACCATCACCTTTGCCTTGGTATTATAAGGCAGATCAGACATGCGCTTTTCATCAGGGTGCACCAGGGCACAATATGGAAAACAATTATCCCTTGAAATTCTAGGTACAGAAAATGGTTAGATCTAGCCTTTTGTCCTTCAAAGATGTCAGTCCTAATGTAAAAGATAATCCTCTGCCAAAGCATGGAGGAACGAATGCTGTCAACATGGTTGCTGGTTGTCCAGGGGACTTCCGCATTTATGATATTAATTTGGTCAGAGGAGATTTGATAAAGATGCATGCGGACCTTTGCGAATTTAGTTACTATACTCATGACCATGCTGGTTGTGGTATCTGTAGTACTAATATACAAGGTTGTGACAAGATAAAGGCTGATTTGTAGAAGATGATGGATGAGGGCCCCATCCATATAATCAGGCCTAGGGAAGAATATGAGGAGGAAGTGAACATGGTCTTTGGGTGTCCTAGAAAGTTCAGGATATTTGATATGGACCATATGAATGATGATCTCGTGCAATTGCATGCTACTTTCTGCCACTTGGCTGGTAAGGTAGAGCACCATTATGGATCTTGTCGGGTTTGCTGCAAGGATTCCCAAGGATGTTCCATTGTAAGACCAAGTATTCAGTTGTTATTGGATAATGGAACAATCAAGGTATAAGGCTAAAGAGATGATTACCATGAGGTTAATATGATCGAGGTTTTCTTGGCTGAGGATGAATTAGATGATGAATATGCTTCTGCGGATGAATTATTTTCCTCATATGAGGATATGTTCTCCAGAGGTGATTCTTTAATGACCAAATTTTTGGAAGAAGGTGTGAACGTAATTGTTCCTTGTTTCATTGATTCTTCCCCTGTTGAAATTGTATATTATAGTAAGCCAGTTGTTGCTGCATTGGTGATTTGTGTACCAGGTTATGTTCCTTACAAATCAGACAAAGATGTATCGTACAAGTACAATTCTACTATTTTAGAGGATGGTGTGGAAGTTCCCATCCAGTCTTTGTCTAGTATTGAGAATATTGCTGAAACTAGCAGGGTGACCCGCGGTGGTCATATATTTGCACCAGTTACTAGGGGAAATGTCAGTGTTGAGAAGAAAGTTACAGAAGATGTTGAGAATAAGAAAGTTGTACGAGAGTCCAGTGGTGCTACCCTGGAAAAAGATGTGGATAATATTTGAAGATTATCAAAATGAGTGATTATAGAATTGTAGATCAGCTATTGCAGACTCCTTCAAAGATATCTATCCAAGCATTATTGATGAATTCTGCTGCCCATGGGGAATCTTTAATGCGGGTGTTAGATTAAGTCTTCGTGGAGTGTGATATGTCGTTAGATCAATTCAGAAGTGTGGTAGGTAATATTACATCTTGTAATAACCTAAGCTTTTGCGATGATGAATTACCTGACGAAGGGAGGAATCACAACCTAGCTCTCCATATATCCATGAACTGTAAAAATGATTCATTATCAAATGTGTTGATTAATAATGGGTACACCTTAAATGTTATACCAAAGAGTACACTGATGAAGTTGAAATATCAAGGGGCTCCCATGGGCCCAAGTGGTATTTTTGTCAAAGCTTTTGATGGATCAAGGGAGTCAATTATTGGGTAAGTCGATCTGCTTATTCACATAGGCCTGCACTTGTTCCGGATCACTTTCTAAGCAATGGATATTGTGCCCGCATACAGTTGTCTACTGGGAAGGCCAATTATACATGAAGCAGGGAATGTCACTTTCACTCTACAGCAAAAGCTGAAGTTCGTGCGCAAAGGCAAAGTGGTTATTATAAATGGAGATCAAGCATTGTTGATATCTCATATATCATCTTTCAGTGTTGTAGAGGCAGATGAAGCTGTTGTGGGGATGTAGTTCCAAGCTCTGTCCATTGATAATGTAAGAGAGAATGAGAATTCCATGGCTTCATTCAAAGATGCTCAACAGGTTGTGCGCAATGGTCCAAGTAAAGTATGGGGGAAGATTGTTTATCCTCTGGTAAACAAGAACAAGGCTGGTTGAGATTCTCTGCAAAGAATGGCAAAGTTGAGAGTTTGAAATCAAAGTCTACTAAGAGCAGCTATCAGGATATTTTCCACAGCAGAGGCTACCTCCATCCAACTGCTTCTAGAGTTAATGCCATTGTAGAGGATGAAGAAGAACAGAAGATGCCAAATTATGTGACGCCTGTAGTCAAAATCCAGAACTGGGTCACTTATGATGTTCTCTCTTGTATCCATGTCTCAAAGTAATTTGTATTGTTTATCTTTTCAAAAAGCTTCCACCCTGCCCAAGGTGAAAGTTAATATTGTATGAGCTTATTTGTTTTCTTTTCTCAATGAAATAATTAATAAAGATGTCTTTGATTCTCAAATCGTGTTTTATTTTCTGCTTTTTTTCTTGGAAAATGGTAATCCGAAAAAACCCTTTTTTAGAATAAATAACAACTGTAAATAAATCTGCATGATCACTTGATATATGTGTCAGTTTCTAAAATGCAATCATAAATCACATGTGCTTATTAATTAATAAACATGTTGAATACAATGACTCTGCACCCTCTCCCAACTTTGAATACCCTGTGTTTCGGACGAAAGAAGAAGAATATGATGATATTCCAGAAGAGGTTTCACGGTTGCTCGAGCGCGAGGAAAATGCCATTCATCTGTATAAAGAGCCGTTGGAGACCATCAATTTGGGTTCAGAGGAGGAGCCAAAGGAATTCAAAATTACAGCATTGTTGCATCCTGATGTGAAGAGCAGGTTGACTGAACTATTGAAAGAGTATGTGGATATCTTTGCTTGGTCATACCAAGATATGCCTGGTCTAGATACTGATATTGTGGAGCATCATTTGCCTTTGAAGCCAGAGTGCTCGTCGGTCAAGAAGAAATTGAGAAGAACCCACCCTTATATGGCAGTAAAAATTAAAGAAGAAGTGTTAAAGCAAATAAATGTTGGTTCTCTTGTGACATCAGTGTATCCTCAATGGATTGCTAATATTGTCCCTATACTAAAGAAAGACGGAAAAGTTTGCATGTGCATAGATTACATAGATCTAAATAAAGCTAGTCCAAAAGATGATTTTCCATTGCCACATATTGATATGTTGGTTAATAGTACAACAAAACTCAAAGTATTCTCGTTCATGGATAGATTTTTCAGATATAATCAAATTATAATGGTTCCTGAGGACATGGAAAAAACAATGTTTATCACACCATGGGGAACATTTTGTTACAGAGTGATGCCCTTCGGGTTGTAAAACGCTGGTGCAACGTACCAGAGGGTTATGACAACCCTATTCCATGATCTGATGCACAAGGAAATTGAGGTATATGTTGATGACATGATTGCCAAATCACATACCGAAGCAGGGCATGTGGAAGATTTGTTGAAGCTGTTTCAGCGTTTGCGGAAGTATTTTCTCTGTTTGAATCCAAACAAATGCACCTTCAGTGTCTGATCAGGGAAGTTATTGGGTTTTATTATCAGTCAGAAAGGGATTGAAGTTGACCTAGATAAAGTCAAAGCAATTCAAGAAATGCTCGCACAAAGGACTGAAAAGCAAGTTAGAGGCTTCCTTGGGCATTTGAATTACATTTCCATATTCATTTCCCACATGATTGCAACGTGTGAACTGATCTTTAAGTTGTTAAAGAAAGATCAAGGTTGTGTGTGGACAGATGATTGCCAAAAGGAATTTGAAGGTATTAAATAATATTTGTTTGAACCTCCCATCTTGCTCTCTCCCGTTGAAGGAAGACCATTTATCATGTATCTAATAGTGTTGGATAGTTCTATGGGCTGTATTTTGGAACAGCAGGATGAAACAGGAAAGAAGGAATATTCCATCTATCATCTCAGTAAGAAACTAATTGACTGTGAGTCGTGGTATTCTATGTTGGAAAAGACATGTTGTGTTTTAGCCTGGGCGGCAAAGCGGTTGCGGAAATATATGTTGAATCATACTACTTGGTTGATTTCCAAAATGGATCTAATTAAGTATATTTTTGAAAAGCATGCTCTTACTGGGAGAATTTCCCGTTGGCAGATGTTATAGTCCGAATACGATATTGAGTACCACACTAAAAAGGCCATAAAAATCAATGTTCTGGCAGATTATCTTGCTCACCAACCGGTAGATGATTGGCAATTTGTCAAGTTTGATTTCCCTGATGAGGATGTGATGTTCTTGAAAGCAAAATATTGTGATGAATCATTTCCTGGGGAAGGTCCTGATTCTGAATCCTGGTGGGGTATGGTATTTGATGGAGCTATGAATGCTTATGGAAAAGGAATTGGTGCTGTGATTATCACTCCTCATGGATCACACATTCCTTTTACTGCAAGGCTGACATTTGGTTGTACCAATAATATGGTAGAGTGTGAGGCTTGTATCATGGGTCTTGAGGAGGCCATTGATCTCAGAATCAAAGTCTTAGATGTATATGGTAATTCAGCTTTGGTAGTGAATCATATTAAAGGAGAATGGGATACTCGTCACCCTGGCTTAATCCTTACAAAGATTATGCTAGAATACTATTACCCTTCTTTAAAAACATTGAATTCTATCATATTCCCAGAGATGAAGGTCAGATGGAAGATGCTTTGGCAACTCTAGCTTCTATGTATCAAGTGAATACTTGGAATGATGTGCCTCATATCGCAGTGCAACGTTTGAATATACCGGCTCATGTGTTTGCGGCGGAGGAAACAGAAGATGAAAAGCCTTGGTATTATGATATCAAACACTTCCTCTAGACTCGGGAATACCCTACTGGCGCATCAAATAAAGATAGAAAGACATTGAGAAGGTTGGCCGGTAGCTTTTTCCTCAATGAAGATGTGTTGTATAAAAGAAATTATGACATGGTCTTGCTCAGATGCATGGATAGACACGAAGCATACATATTGATGCATGAAGTCCATGAAGGTTCCTTTGGTACTCATTCCAATGGACATTCGATGGCAAAAAAGATGCTTATGGCAAGTTACTATTGGCTGACAATGGAATCAGACTGTTACAAATTTGCAAATAATTGCCATAAATGCCAGATTTATACCGACAAAATTCATGTGCCTCTAATGCTTCTCAATGTTATTTCTTCCCCATGGCCTTTCTCTATGTGGGGTATTGATATGATTGGAATTATTGAACCAAAGGCGTCGAATGGACATCGTTTTATTTTTGTTGCAATTGACTACTTCACCAAATGGGTGGAAGAAGCTTCAAATGCTAATGTCACTAAGCAAGTGGTGGTGCTCTTTATCAAGAATAATTTAATTTGTCGGTATGGTGTGCCCAACAGGATTATCACTGGCAACGGCTCAAACTTGAATAACAAGATGATGAAAGAACTTTGCGAAGAATTCAATATTGTCCACCATAATTCATCTCCCTATAGGCCAAATATGAATGGAGCTCTTGAAGCTGCTAATAAGAACATCAAGAAGATCATCCATAAAATGGTTGTTACTTATAAAGATTGGCATGACATGCTCCATTTATCTCATCATGGGTATCGAACACTTGTCTGCACTTCAACAGGGGAAACTCCATTATCTCTTGTGTATGGCATGGAAGCAGTGCTCCCCGTTGAGGTTGAGATTCCCTCTTTACGCGTGATAATGGAAACTAATTTGTTAGAGGCTGAATGGGTCCAGAACAGGTTTGACCAGCTGAATCTAATTGAAGAGAAAATAATGACGGCCTTGTGTCATGGTCAGTTATACCAGAAGAGAATGAAGAAATATTTTGATAAGAAGGTAAAACCTTGTGAATTCAGAGAAGGTGACCTTGTGCACAGGAAGATCATATATTTTAACGCTGATTCTAGGGGCAAGTGGACTCCCAATTTTGAAGGCCCATATATTTTCAAGAAAGCCTTCTCTGGTGGTGCATTGATTCTTAAAGCTATGGATGGCGAGGAGTTCCCGCGTCCCGTGAATGTTGATGTAGTCAAGAAATACTTCGCCTAAAGAAATAAAAGAACAACTCACTAAGTTGGAAACCCGAAAGGGCAGCTTAGGCAAAAAAAGGAGCGTCTCGGTAGGCTGAAAACCCGCAAGGGCGGTCTAGGCAAAAATTAGAGACATAAACAGAATAAATTCTTCCCACTAGGTTGAAAACCCGCAAGGGCAACCTAGACAAAAGTTAGGGATTTCTTGGCAAGTAACTACATCAGACAAGACTTGATCATTGAAGCAACAATCTTCTTGGATCCTCACCACTCTTCAGCTGAATTCGCTGCTCAGGAATTCAAATTTTTTAGGGAGAATAGTGGTCATTGTATTTCAATATATTTTTTCCAATATATTACCATTTTCCAAACTTTGTAATCATCTATGGAGTCTAGCCATTTGAAGACTATCATTTTATTAATAAAGTTTGAGCTTTTATCCAAATCTTTGCAATTCTTATTTTATTCTACTTACAAAGATTTCATTTATTATTGATACTAATTTTTAAAGCAAACAGATTAAACAACAAAATTATTTATGAAAAGAATTTACAAATTACTTATTGCTTTAGATTTTGTGACTCAAGGATAATAAAAAAAGTGACTCCAAGGATGTACAAAACTCTGAAATTTTGGAAGTATGAATTCCCCAGGAAGGCTCTCCCAGGTCACTTTTGCTGGTATGAGTATGACTTTCTTGTGTTCCTCAGATAATTGGAAATGATACCAATGGATGTATGATGCCATATTGGGTTTGTGATCCTGTTTTCCCCATTCAAATCTTGTTTCATTTTGATTTCTAGTTTGCATGGTATGAAGTCTCTATTCCAAATTCTCTAATAAGGTCTTCACTCATATGATGGAAAGTCTCTTCCCCTTTGCGTGCTAAAATGGAATCATTTGCAAAACACCGCCCTTTGCAGTGTCAGAATTATTATTGTTGTTTGTTTCCCAGGAAACCAGACAAGGGCAATATCTTTTCTAAGAAGTGTTGAAACAATTGTCAATTTTTTTGGGTTTACTCCCATACAGTACTGGGTTTGATTTAAAATCCCCATAAGTTTGATTTCTTGCTGTAATGTTTGACTTTCTTAAATCCCCAAGTAAGACTGAGATTACGTGTCTTTCTGAAAATTATGATCCCCATAAGGTTTCATAATTTCTCCCCAGAGAAGTAGGTGCAATCGTCACTCTCAGTATTGAAGAATGTATCTTGGGTTCCCCTTGATGATGTGGTGTTTCCCTCCCCGATGAAGTCAGTGTGAAATCCCTAATTGATATATCGACAATGTGGTTTCCATCTACTCTGTTGAAATCAGCATTGCAATCCCCAGTAGAAGTATAGATGTTGAAACATTTATTTTTCCCATTGAAGTCTATGTGATATTCCCCCGTAAAGCCTGGAGGAAGATGTTATATCCTTGTATTTGTATTGATTTATTGTTATGATTGGATTATTTTCAGATTATGTTCCTTCCCAGTGAAATTAAGCCTTCAAGTAGGAATTTGTGTCCTCATTTGGTGCTTACTCTCTTAAATTTTCCTTTTGGATGTGATTTAGTCGAGTATTGACGTTACCCAAGTTGGTTTTGTCTGGTTATCCCCAGCGTTATATATTTATTGTGTCAGCATATACACGATAACATTCATGCATTCATACATACATCATGCATTGTGGAATTTAACAAATCATTTCTCATTCGCATTCATTAATATCTTGTTGGCATATTACCCTATTTTGCAGAGTTGTGTTATCCTCTCTCCAATAGAGTGTCAACCTTAAGCAGAAAGTGTGTATTCTTTCAATTTCTCCATTGAGTTTGGCTCTCGTGGAAGAATTTTTCTTTAGCCTTCCCGTTCAGCTCTTTGTTTGGATAGAACATGTTTCCCTCTTGAGTTCATTTCTCAGGAGGATTTATTTTGGTTGACTGTTTCGCACCGGTTTATTTCTGGTTTGAATGGGTGGTCCCCTGCAATATTATTATTTTGATTTTTGTAAGCTTTAAGTGCTAGTTTGAGAATGCGCATTTATTTTGCATGAGAAGATTTTACTTTCTCAATAGGAATATATTGGCATTTCCCTAGGAGGTCCTACTTCTTTCCCCAGTGTTGCACCTCAAAATTTGCCCTCTCATTTCTCAAGGAATCACCCTGGATCCTCAAGTTTTCTCTCATCCAATTCCAAGCCTTGAATTATCAATTTTTCCAAGCAAACCATTCACAGGGGAAATGGTCATTTTGCACAGTGAGAAGTCTAACTTTGACCTTTTGGATCAAAATCAAATCTCAAAAATCATATTTCATCAAGACATGTTAGAATATGAAGTTTGTTTCATCAAGAGTTTTAAAAGTCAAATTTTACTTTGGAAGAATAAAATTCTAAAAACTTATAAATTTTTCTAAGTGTTTAAGAAATGTGACAATTTTAGAACTTCTGGGCCAGTGTTCATACTCAACAGATTCTGGATGTTCTCAAGACAGAGTGTGGTCAGAACTTCTGGACCAGTTTTCACAAAGGTTCAGTCAGAGTTTGCAACGGTTAAAACAAAGAAGGTAACAAAGCATGCTGTAAGTATACTGGAAGTTCTGAAGGATCCCTCAGAACATGCTGAAGCCAGAAGATACAAAGATCAAAAGATGAGATGCTACGCTGAAGCAGAACTTCTAATCCAAAGTCAAGCAAGGATGCAGAGTTTCACATGAGGAACCCATTTAATGTTCACAACAACTTGTGAAGTCTCTATCCAAGAGATTCTCTCCACGTGTACCCCTACTGTCTTGGGAAGAAAACTTTTGTGCAAAAGTATGCTAGGCCCACGTGCTGTTTCTACTTTTCCTTAATTCACGCTGCCAAATCCAGCTTAGACGCTATTATCCATCCACCTTGATGCATTAAACATACTGGTTAAGCTTACTTCAAGAGTAAGTCAGCATCTAGCACATGATGTTGATGCCACTTGACCGCCCCAACTGCAAAACCTTTGCCTATAAATAGAACACCATTGGCCACTGAGAAAAAGCCCAGGAAAATTTGTGAAAGAGGTGAGAAAATAAAGAAAGAAAGCTTTAAACCACTGCAAAAATTCCAAGAACCCAGGAAACTATAAACACAAAATACCAAAATATTAGCGTTGATTCCTTACATTCAAACTCCATTGTTTTCCTTAAGTGTTCTTGACTAAAGCCACCCACGTAGTTGCTGATTCACACATTAGAAGCTACCTTAAATTATGTATTCCTATTGCCATACACTCTCCATTCATTTCCACCTTAAAGGAGTCAGAATATCACCTCTTGGCTATTCCAGAAGTTGTAAACGTCCATCCTGCTGAGTACGTGAAGAAGTTTCTCAGAACATTACTAGAATTCAAGACCAACCTCCAGTTCACAGAATCCTTTACAGCTGCAAGGTAAGTTTTCTGCTGACTCTCATCATAATTGATTAAGCATCGTCGGATTTTGCATATTTATCACAATGTAGATATTCTGATCCTGATGATGTACATATTCTCAAATTCATGCATCTGCTTGCCTAAATAGAAGAAATCCCTATTCAGAGCTTCACAAAGAAATTAGGACTCAGAATTAGAATTAGAAAATACATGTTGTTTCTGATTTATGCTTCTGATATTTCATGTATGCAACTTCTGTTCTGTTAAGAAATAACCAAGTTGCAGATGTTCTGATTGGCATGGAGAGAGGAAAAGTTTTAACAGTTGCGTCAGAACTTCTGAAAACTTCTGAGTTCTCAGAAGATCCAGAACTTCTGAACTTCTATATTTTTGCTAACGTGTTTCTCTTTGTGCAGCAAGTCAGATTCAGAACTTCTGACCTCTTTTATTTTCAGCATTTGCGCTAATTTTGTTTTCTTTCTCTTTTATTATTTTGCCATCATATTGTTTTTTATTGTTAATCAAAAACACCAAAAATATTTTATATTTTGCATGTTATTTTTTTATTTTAACATAAAAAGACAAAAATATTTTCTTAAACAAAACTTACTTCTTTTCTTAAATAAATAAGCATTTTTTACATTTCCTGTACATTCTTATCTATTTCAATATGGTTGTAATAGTAACCTAGAATTTTAACTTGCAACCCTCATTCATAAATATGTACCCCCATCCCCTTAAATATTGTAATAGCATAGGACTTTACATTTCCGCACCGTTATTGCTTTCAATATATGCTAGTAATTAGGGCGTGTATGACAAGATATGAAAATTGACAAATAAATCACCCTAATCAAGATAAATTATGCATGCAATCAAATACACTCGCACACTTACACCCTTAAGGTAATTCCACTTGTTGCCTTATAAAAATGGCCATGTTATGCATGTGGGATGTCTTAGCACAAATAAATAGAAAAATACAAGATCATAGTCCCTCGATGATGCTATCAAAGTTACCTTTCAAAATGATCTTAGTCCCTAAATAAAAGTGCTAAGTCATCTCACAACATTGCTATCATGGTCATACAATGACTCAACGCTCGTCCCTTCACATCCAACAATGGGGCTTCTTACCAAATCAATGGTAAGATAGCAACATCTAAAGGAGGAGGAAAAGCACATCTAAGACCTTTTGAGTAGGTAGATTACTTTTAGTTACTTTCTCACTCTCAAAACAAATATCCTTGCTATTTTCAAAAACAATCACATACACTTTCAAAACATCTTCAAAAAACACTTTCCAAAACTTGAAATATTTTCAAAAGCTCAACACTTTGTATACGTTCTTACGAACGAGAACTATTACAAAGTTTGCCTAGACGATGGCACCTTTTCAAAATACTTTCAAAACCACACAAAACACAAATTCAAACAAAAGCAAGTGATCTAGCGAGTAACTAAGAGCCCATGGAAAACCATGGATGAAAAGGGTGCTAATACCTTCCCTTTTCATAATCTACCCCCCGAACTCAAGAAAACATCTCGAAAGGTCTTTCCTGTGCTTTTTCACCTTTCCTTATTGGATAAAAGAAAAGTCGGTGGCGACTCTTGCTAAACCGTAACATTTGCGAGCACAAACGCAAAACACCTCAAGTCAGTTCTCCCACCGTATCACACCCAGGAAGCCATTTTTCTTTCCCCAGTGAATCATTATTGCAATTCCTACTCATAATAGTTCTCTTTATTTGAGCAACCTGTATTTCCCCAAAGAATCTGATAGCTCCCAGAGACGATTCAGATTTATTACTCCAATGAATGGTAGCCTTGTCATTATGGAAGGTAGTTCGTTGTTGAGATCTTTTTCCAATGAATTGTAGCCTTGCCATTATGAAGGGTGGTTTTTTGCTGAGATTTGTTACTCCAATGAATGGTAGCCTTGTCATTATGGAATGTAGTTCGTTATTGAGATTTGTTACTCCAATGGATGGTAGTCTCGTCATTATGGGAGATAGTTCGTTGTTGAGATATGTTACTCCAATAAACGGTAACCTTGTCATTGTGGAAGGGTAGTTTGTTGTTTAGATCTGATACTCCAATGAATGTTAGCCTTGTCATTATGGAAGGTAGTTCGTTGTTGAGATCTTTTGCCAATGAATGGTAGCCTTGTCATTATGAAGGGTAGTTTTTTTTGTGATTTATTACTCCAATGAATGGTAGCCTTGTCATTATGGAAGGTAGTTCATTGTTGAGATCTTTTGCCAATGAATGGTAGCCTTATCATTATAAAGGATAGTTGTTTGCTGAGATTTGTTACTCCAATGAATGGTAGCCTTGTCATTATGGAAGGTAGTTTGTTGTTGAGATTTGTTACTCCAATGAATGGTTGCTTTGTCATTATGGAATATAGTTTGTTGCTGAGATTTTTTACTCCAATGAATGGTAGCCTTGTCATTATGGAAGGTAGTTCATTGTTGAGATCTTTTTCTGATGAATGGTAGCCTTGTCATTATGGAAGGATGTTCATTGTTGAGATTCTATGAAGAAGTTCATTTGTTTTCAGTTATGAGTACTGACTACTCATTGAAATTTACTGGTACTATCTTACCATTTCTTCCCACGGTGGGTCGAAGTTACTTTTTCTTGCTATCTCTTCAGTGAGGGGATGGTTTATAGTCATTTGTTGGTCACCATTATCCTTCACTTTCTCTCCTTAATTTTTTTCGTTGACGATGCTTTATCTCCTTTTGGGGCTCTACCCTAACAGAGTTTTTTCTTTTGTTCACCAGTGATTTATTTTCCTGGTCGGGTTTCTCTTTTGATTCCTGTTTTATGTGCTACATCCTCAGTGGATTTTTGGGCCCTTTTTAGATTTGTTCATCTGCATTCATAATCATAAGCATTGCATGGCATATCCAGGCAAAAAATAGGGCTTATTTTATATTTAAGTATCTTTAATCGTGTCGACATGAAGATTTTTAACCTTCACATCTTCGGATAGAAGACACTTAAATAAGGGTAGCTGTTGTACCCCAATTTTTGACCCTAAGATCCCTATATCACATCATATCAATTTAATCACAACAAGATCACACACTAGGGTTTAGCTCTTCTCCCTATCTTTAGCTTTGCTCTATGGAGAATCACCAAGCACCTTGACTTGTATTTTGTGATCATCTATATTTTGATTATCCTTTAAATAATGAATACAATAAGTGTTTGCCCCAATTTATGATGTTGTAGGAGAAAGCACAACACATTCCATCAAGATTGATCTATGGATTCATGAGTTCATTTCTATGCCTTCCTCAACAAAGCTTCATTGAGACTCAAGCCTCTACATTGAAGATACTTTGAAGCAATATCATGAAAAAGTATATTATGATTCATCATACTTCAAGTTGTAAAAAATGGTTCAAAGGTACAAGGATTGATTGATGAATTTTGACTTAATTGGGCAAATCCTTGATTCATTGATCACAAGTGCACATCTCCTTCAATTCACAAGATTTTAAAGTGGTTTTGGTTTCTACGGTTTATCCTTATCATGCTCAACAACTCATATTCACATGAAAAAAGTATTTGTCTAAGGGGGTAGGTCAAAATTGCAAAGGTTTCCCAAGGCATTTTCTTGCTCTAAGAGCTAGGGTTTTGAACTTCAAAGGGGTATATCTTACTCATCTTTTGGTATTTTTGAGTGATTCCAAATAAATTCTTCTCTTCAAAGGGTTATTAACAAATTACTTTAAAAGTTTCAAGAAAATTATGTGTGGAAGAAACTTGATGATGAAGAAAGATTACAAGTCCTCCAAATGAACCCTCAAATTACATTAGGTGATTTCAAATGATCATAACTTGGTCAATTTTTATCACTTTGAGCCCATTCTTTTTCCACAATGATCTTAAATATGTGAACTTCAACCCATCTTTTAAGGTCAAAGTTTGAAAATGGATGTAAGATGCCCTAAGGATGCAAAAGATTATAGGTCATTTCATGAATTTTTTCCAATTTCAACAAGTCATAACTTTCTCAATTTTTGGAGATTTTGAATGGTTCAAGTTTCAAAATTTCATTCAAGAGGTCAAATTAGTGCCATATTTTTTGATCAAGCGCAAATTTCAAGTGGAAAGCCATGTTTGGATACAAGAGATTACAAGTCATTTTTGAAGAAAAACTTAGAAACTTTCAAAGTATAGAAAGTCAACTTCTTTTTCTCAACTTTGACTCATTACAACTTTCAACTCAAGCATCCATTTAATCCCATTCTTTGCACATTAAAAAGCTTGTAACCTCATATTTCTAAAGCTTCAAGAATCATATCCTAAGACTCCTTGAGTTGAGAATGCCATTGATTTGAATTTGATAACTTGAAACTGAAGTTTCTCCAAAAGTTAGAATTTGAAATCTTTGTTTTGGCTTCTGATAACAAAATTCTCACATGTTTTTGCTTCTGATCATGTTTAGCAACTTTCCAAAAGAATTTAGCATCATAAAATGCAAGGATTGAATGAGTTTTGATCAAAAATTAGTCGCATTTTTCCCATGATGCAGATTTACATGAATTCCCTCCAAACTTCATCATTTCACACGCTTAAACATTCCATTCACTTCCTTATAAATAGAGTATCGTCCCTCATTCATTTCATCAAGCTTGAAGAGCCAAAATCACTATGTCAAACTCTGTCCATAACACCCTTTTCTGAGATTTTAAATTCCAATTTCTAACACTTTTCAATTCAATTTCTTCCTTGATCCTTCATCCTTGAACTTCCCTGAAGCTAATAGAAGAAGAATCAAACATTGAGGTACCCGGAATCGTGCTAGCCAAGTCCATTTACAGAGCAACTTCATCTGACTTTGTTCATGTAGTTTAAGGCACCAAATCTTCTAACTCAAATTACTGGAATGGTCTATGATGTTCACTGATGCTTACTATTAACTCAATTTTGGAGAAACAATGCATTTGATACTTATGATTTTCGATTTTGACATTTTTAAACATCCCTGGTTTTTTCCTAATCGATTACACTGTGTTTTACATAAACTTGGCGCGAGGATATGGTTGTGATCTTCTTGAAGAGACGCATCTATTGGTAACACTATGAGCGCCTAAATTTACAGATTCAATGACTTGAGGTTTGCCCCATTTGCAGGGTGTCTGGAGGTTGAAGATGATGACATGTCTTGTCTCAACCAATGATAACACGCCAATTGTTTTATTTTTATTGGTTGTTTTTTTTATCCAGTGTGTTTTTAAATATGGTCCATTTCAAGCATAACGCGTCTGATTCACTTGATCAGCTTACTAACGTGTTTTGACTATGATCTGATGGTCCACATCTTTTTAGTTTTATTTTTATTTTCTGATTTTATATTTTAATTGTTTAACTTTCAAAAATTCATAACTCTTTTATTTTTTATCCAAAAATTATTTAAAAAAAATATACAAAAATATCATGAATCACTTCTGACTTTGTAAATATTTTTTCATATTTTTATTTTGATGTTTGATATTTTTCATAATTTTTGCTTTGTTTTCTTTATTTTAATTGTTTTAAAAACACTTTCTGACATTTTTAAATTCTGAATTTTTTATAAAAATCATTTTCATTATTTCTGACCCTCTGAATTTTTTCTGGAATTTTATCTTAATTTTTACTATTTTTGATCTTTTTTTCCTTTATTTGAGAAATTTAAATTAGTTTTAAAAATAGTTTCTGACTTTAAGAAATTACCAAAAATTTTATTAAAATATTTGAATTCATTTCTGATTTTTCTATGGTCTCACTTAATTTTTCTTGATTAATTTGAATATAATTGCTATTTCTCCCTCTTATTTTCATTTTTAAAATAATTTAAAAACACCTTTTTATTTTATTTTAAATATTATTTTATTTTTGTATATATTCTGACTATTTTGAATTTTGATCATGGACTTTATTAACATCATTGGATCTTGGTGTTGAGTTTAAATCCACCAAAATGGATGAATGATTTTAATGATAGTTTGATTATTCTTTCTTTTTATTTTTAAATATTTCCCTATCCCTCTTCATCTCATCCCATTCTTATTGTACTAAATGTTATTGGAGCATGATTTCCATATCATGTCTCAAAACATATGGTACATAGATTTCTATTGACTGACCTCAAAATAGGTGTGACTTCTATATAAGTTCATTTACGATTACTTAACATAGTGCTAAATTTTGTCCTGATTCAAGAAATGATCATTCGTGGCCCAAACCCATGTTGGTAAGCCCAAGGATTTTAATTTGAACCCTTTGATCCAATAACCTTGAGATTCATTGTTAGGAGGCTTTGGTTCTACCAATCCTCTAATGAATCTTCATCAATTATGGTCAAAGTGGATCACTTAAACATCATTGATCATTTAATGTTGCCTTGAGAATTCTTAAATGGATGATATACTTAACAAAAAGCAAATGCAACTTGTTGTTGAGAGGCTTTGGTTCTACCAATCCTCTAATGAGTTCCAAATACAAGATTCAAGATGGTCATTCAACTAACTACTAATTTTTAACAATTTGACTTTATTTTTATGTCTTTTACCTTATGTTTTTTACTTTATGTACCATTTACTTTAGCATTTACATTTCATGCTATTTTCATCTTTGCTCATTTGAGCATTTATCTTTTATGTCATTTTTATTTTGCTTACTTGAGCTTTTCGTTTCTTTTTGAAGATACTTAATAATCAACTTGAACCCTAAAAAACGTTAATGTTACTTGGACAACTTGGTTACTATCCTTAGCACTTTGGAGACATGGACTTCTTGGACTTAGGATTAGGGACCTTGACCTATTTTGGAGACCATGTGACCTCAACTATTATTTTGTCTGGAATTCTTGGGGTTTACCCCAAGACATTGGGTTGTTTATTTGATTTGTGTGCAGGTTATTATGATTACATGCTTTGTCTGTGATCTAGAATTCATCTGTATAGAACTGTTACTCTGCCCAATTTTTGTAAATACTTAATGCAAATGGAGCTTATTTTTCTTAAGAGGTTATTGTATTTGTTTGTTTGGTTTCAAATCTAAAGGATGGAATTCTACATTGACTCATTGTGTCAAGTGTTGGCTTCTTGTTGGTTAGATGGTTCTTTTCCATAGCTTTTACCTTATGCTCTAGGATAGCCCCTTCATCTCCTCCTATCTTCTTTAATTTCAAAAATCGTCTCCCTTCTTTTGAAAACTCTTCTTGTTTTAAAACTTGAACCACTTTCATAACAAAATTGGACTTAGGTCCATGCATTTTCAAAACCTTTTCATAAATAAACTTCAATCAACTTAATAATACCTTGATATTTTTTGTAAGAAGACTAAAAGTCAATCAATCTCATTTAGACTATTTTTTCCATTTTGGCTTTTATCTTTAAAATTTTCTCAAAAGATTAGACTCTTGTCAAACCTTGTAGTGATGCAAACAACTATACTTCTACGATATGTAGTGAAGTGAGATATTTTACACTTGGGTGTTGAGTGAAGCTTTATTGATTTTAAAATCCAAACTATATCCTCCACTTTGAGATGATGCAAATTCTCCTTTCTCATAATTGCGGGTAGTAAGTAAGTTTTCCACTCGGACAATCACAATGACGTCTTATCTCTTAAAATTAATCAACACACTTGTGTTTTAAATTTATTGAAGGTGAACTACGTGTACCCTGATGCCCTATTGCACGGAAGGTGGTACGTAGGAACTAAAGGTTCACAACCGCGGAGGGTGCAAAAATCATAAAAAATAATATATTTATTTTCTCATTGCCACAATCTATTTTATATATACAACATTTTCTAGCCAAAACATACAGATTTACAAAGAGGTTCATGCGGAATACCATAGATGTTTAGGGTGCTAATACCTTCCCTTTGCATAACTAACCCCCTTGCCTAGACTCTCTCTCCCTCTTTGTTGGGTTATTCTCTCTTTTCCCATTCCTTTGGAAATAATAAAGCGTGGAGGCAGTTTTTATGTTGATTTGTGCGAGTCAATTCAATCCAATGGCTTAGTCTTAAGATTTCTACCGCTACACATACTTTACACCAATTCTTCCAGCTGACAGCTTTCCATTATTTGGCCAGTGCTTCTCCTGACCACCAGTTATCTCCCTGCATATTTGATTATCTGAGTCTTCTAACTCAGCTTTAGGATCTTCAGACCTCCCTAGAAACTTGTTAATCACTTTAGGAGAAAACAACATTACCTTTCTTCTGACTATGACCTTTCCATAGTCTTCACTTTACATATCATTACATGTATCAATCATAATCAGCACAAACTCCTTGACTAATCTTTTATAGCAAGGACCAAATTTGGTGACAATCTTCATCAAGCCATTGGCCTATATGAGATCCACAATCCCAATACACTTCTGAAAATCCTTTCCCGTTTCACTTTCCAGGATAACCCTTCTTTGTTCCACATTCTTCCACTTCTCTGCATTCTCCTTGTGATGGAAGTACACTTTGTTCATGAAATTTTTGTAAACAGTAGTACAACTCTTCTTTGAGCCAGGCCTTGTAACAAGAATGATGTCCTGGACATCTTCTTCGACATCAAAGTCAGGGTCATTAGGGACAATAGCTTTACTTTTTCTTGTAGAGGAAGCAAATTCCACTTTACTCCATGATCTAACAAGACCAACAAAAGAGTTTCTCTTGGAGCTTTTAGAAGTAGTACCCTTCATACCACTAGATTGTCCCTTCATTTGTTTTGGCTTTCTAGTGAGAGATAATTTTCAATTATCACATCCTTTTCTCTTATTTTCTGAAGCCTATTTGTTATTCCAGAGGCCAAACTTTCGGTAATAGGCTCATCATTAGAAGTCAAGTCATCAACATTTACAACCACATCAGCCTTTTTCTTGCTCCTCCTTTCACAATCAATTTCCTCAGGAGTAATTTCACCAGGCTTTGCACTAGAGGTCTTATCAGCCCTCGTTTCTTTTATCTCAGATGTATGAACATATGGCAAGATACCTGCTTCCTTCAGCACTTTGCACACAAAACTTCTATATTTCTTATCAAGGTTACTATTATCATTTTCAGCAATATTCTCATTAATAATAACAAGTCCAATAGGGTCCATCTTCTCATACCCCTTTTCTATGTCAGCATTAGACCTACTTTTACTATCATTAGACAAAGAAGACTTACCAAACGTCCTGACATCCTTTGAGGAAGATGGTCTTGCTTCCTCTTGGATCGAAATTGGGATAATAGATAATGGGACAATATCCAAAACTAGGCCAGACAAGTTGATCAAACGACTTGTATCATCAATCCTAAAGTTTGACAGAGATGGTTCTTTGTTTCCTGATGAACCATGCACGAAATCAGATGAAGGATGTTGAGACATGTTTGATTTTTGTTGAAGCAAATTATTCAATGAGACTCAGGAGTACAAATTCAACCATAAAATTTTTAGGATGGGTGCGACAGTCTTTAGAGAACATTAGACTTGGTATAGATAGTGTGTCCAAATGATTAAACCTTGGAAGAATGGGCTTAGGTAGACGTGGGAATTATAAAATTTGAAAATCTGATTGACCCACATAAATTTCAATAATTGTTGTGATTCCCCATACTTATGCACTTTTAATTTTTTAATGTTTGCACATTTAAAAATTAAGTATTTCCTTTTAACTTGTTCTTTCAATTCATGTGACTTGATATTTGTGAGCTTAGTCCTACTTTGTTGAATAGGATGTTCATCACCTTTTGTTACTATTAAGTTGTCAGAATACAATGTCCTGACATCTTGTGTGACTTTATAAGCAAACAACATATGTTTTGGCTTAATACTTCTTCCAACAGCTTTCTTGGCCCTCAGACATATTGTAGAGCACTTTATTTCTTCCAGACTCCACGGATAGCAATTATATTTTGATCTTATGCCCTTCATGATAACCTCATCCTTCTCATTTGTTATCAGACATTCAGAATTAGTAAAGTTAACTCTGAGACCTTTATCACATAGTTGAATTATACTTATGAGGTTAGCATCTAATCCTTCAACAAATAGCACATCATCAATGTTAGGTTGTCCTACAAAGTCTAGCTTTCCAACACCCATTACCTTACCTTTTGATCCATCTTCGTAAGTTACATTTTAGTGGAAGATGCTTTGATTCCCACTAAGAATTTCAAGACATTTGTCATGTGTCTAGAATAACCACTATTAAAATACCACGCTTCTATAGATGATGCATTGAGAGAGATGTGAGTTACTTCCTTAGACGTACCATTTTTAGGAATCCACCATTTTTCTTTATTCACACTCTGCCTTCTTCTAGATTATGGTACATATTTGGGATATCCATATAACTTATATCATTAATGTTTCAAGTGACCAACCTTTCTACAATAAGAACATTTCCATCTCTGATTCATGCCTCCCTTGTACCTTGTTTGATGTCCATGCTGATGTTGGGGCATGAGATATGACATCTTTTGTTCTTGGTCCTTCATTGGGAGTACAAACTTTACTTCATGCTTTACTTCTTTGTTCTTCACACCTTGACTCTCATAACCAAGACCTCTAACATTACCAGCATTCCTCCCAACTTCAAGAATCTCATCCAAAGCATCAGAACCATTATTTAACATTCTTACAAATTTAGTCATATTTTCCAATTTTGAATTTAGCAATAAAACTTCCTCCTTCAGATAAAACATAATGGATAAATTTTTTACTTCCTCAGCTTGTAGTTGAGAAATGAATCTCTTTTGATCTTCTCCTTATTGACATACTTCTTCACTTTTGATATAAAACTCCTTGTATGAGGAAGTGAGTTCCTCAAAAGTAAGTTCTTTGTCATAAAATCCAATCAAGGTATTCACTTGTTTGACTAATTCCTCTTCATGATCGCTTTCAGAGCCTTCCTCTGGCCATGACACAAATAGACCTTTCTTATGCTTCTTGAGATAAGTGGCACACTTAGATTTTATGTGTTCAAATCCATCACAATTATAGCACTGAACTCCTTTTCCCTGATTTGGCTTTTCTTCAATCCTGGACTTTCCTCCTAGGTCCTGATTTTTAATGTCGAATGACATGTTCTTGGCATTTGACCTGGACATCCTCAACACTTTGTTGAAATGTCTTCCTAGTAACACAAGGTCCTGAGATACTCCTTCTAATTCAACTCACCACTATCCTCTGAGTCTTCAATACTAGAAGAAGAGTATATGCTCTTCTTCTTTTAAGACCTTTCATTGATAGAATATTTAAAGGTCTTAAGGAAGCTTACAATTTCATCCATAGTCATAGTGCTTATATCATGGGATTCTTCAATAGTAATCACCTTCATATCAAACCTCTTTGGAAGAGATCTGAGTATCTTCTTGATCATCTTATCCTCTGATATCCTCTCTCTCTGGTCTTATGAGTCATTAGAAATGTCTAGAACAGTCATGTGAAAGTCCTGAATACGTTCATCCTCCTTCGTCTTCAAGTTCTCAAATTTAGTGGAGAGAAGTTGAAGTTTTTCCAACTTTACCTTATAATTTCCTTCATGGACCTTACTTAAGGTCTCCCAAGCATCTTTAGCATGCTTACAATTCTTTATCATCTTGAAAACATTTTTATTAACTCCATTGAATATTGCATTCAATGATTTGGAGTTTCCGTGGGCTGAAAACTCATCAGCATCATTCCAATCTTCTTCAGGCTTCAGTACATCAGTAACCTTCTCATCTGCACCCACAACCTTTGGTGGATCCCAAATGGTGTTGTATTATCATTTCTTTGTTCATTGGAAGTTATATAATAGTATGGATGTAAATATTAATGCTCAACATTATTATCAGAAGTAGCATTTCTTACTATAATGAGAAGGCTCTAGTCTTGTCTAAAGTACTATGCTTACTGAATGCATAACTCTATGCACCAATTGCAAGTAAGGGCAGAGGAATGACATCAGATAGTGTGACCTGATCAGGAAGCTTATGATGAAGTAGGTTTCTTCTTATGCAAAATAATGGGAAGCAAGGAAACGAATTGGTTTTGTATGTCCTCGTCAGAGTGAAGAAGTCAGAAGGCTAGGTTGTGCTCTCAAGGAGCTGCAATATCTAGTTCAGGTTTATCTTAACAAGGATGTGATGACAGGAATGATACTCAGACATCTTGGTATTGGTGTTGTTTGTGGAGGATTTGGTCGTTAGAGTTTGATTATGTCATTGGAAAGTCAGTGGGCTAAATCAAACTATGGTCATGTTTCTTAGGAATGATCTGAGAATCCTTTTTGAGAAATTATTTTCTGTGTTGTTTGAAGACAAGATAATGAAAGTTCTTTGTTGTGAAATAGAAGTGTTCATGTTCAAATCTCACTAAGTCTAGCTGAAAGGAGTGTGTATAAGTCATTGTGGTAATGCTTCAAAAGGATTCTTCAACCATATTGTGGCCTTAGTCTGAAAAATCTCTGGCTGAATGCTAAAAAATCTGTTGGTAATTTTGAAGATAAGAGACAATAGATAATATCAGATTAAATGTTAGGACATTGTTAAGGACTTGGCTCTATGAAGATCAACAGGTGGTGCTTGTGGATAGTGTAATCAGGTACACGTCTGATGGAAGTGTGACACGTGTGTTTGACCATGTATGTCTATTCATTGGATTTTTAAATTCCAAGAGAAATCGTCCAGAGTGAATTAAGGCATGAAGTATACTTTGTGGACGGTGCACACTTTACTTTTCGGTGCAAATATTTTCCTCGAAAAATGCGCTTTTTGACTAAGACTGTTGCTAAAGTAAAGAGTCGTTAATCCCTAAGTGTGATATGGTGGCATAACTGACTGTTATATTGGTTTTGCATTTTGTATTCGCAAATGTTGCCGTAATCAAGAGTCGCCACTGACTTTTCTCTTATCTAACAAAGGAAAGGGTGAAAAGAACAGAAAAATACCTTTCGAGAGTTTTCTGAGTAAGGGGGGTAGATTATGGAAAGGGAATGTGTTAGCACCCTTTCCACCCGTAGTTTTCTATGGGTTCTAAAATGCTTAGCTCAATTTTTGAAATACCTTGTTCTTTCGTGTGTTTGGAAAAGTATTTTTAAAAATGCCTTAGTGCGGCGATTCGCTTTATGATAACTCTTATATCAGTCCTCAAGAGTGTTGATAAACATTTGAAAATGTTTTTGAAGGTTAGTTTTATGTAAGTGTGAAAATTTATTTTGAGCAAGCGTCTAAGAACTATCCACTTATACTCGAAAGGTTTGTTCTTTTCCTCCTATCCTTTAGACAATGCTATACTACTATTAGTGAGTAGGTAGCCCTATCGTTGGATGTTTGAGGGACATTCGAAGGGACATTTACAGTCACTAAGGCAACTTGGCAAGAAACTTTAGTAACTACCCTAGGGTTTTAAGATCACTTTTACCGAGGCACATTTGAGAGAGTCATCGAGGGACTTGTGATCTTTAAACCGGAGGGTAGCCATTAAAATCTCTCACGTTTCGAGAATTGTGGCTGTTTTTACAAAGGCAACCGGAGTGGGGTACCCTAGAGGTGCACATGTGCAAGTGATCCAATTCAGTTCATTTATCTTTGTTATTGGGTTTGCTAATGTTTTGTTTTCAGTCTTTCCATACAAACCTAGTTACTAACAGTTACTATTTTGTAGAAATTTAAAGTGCGGGAATCATAAATCCTACGCTATTACAATGCTTCGGGGAGGGGGATATTTACATGTCCAAAAATTTGGGAGAAAAATAAAGAAAAGCAGTAAAGAGCCCTAGTTAATTCTATTACTTCCCATCAGTAGATACATTAGTATAAAAAAGTGCGAAAGTAAATAACGCGTGCGAAATGGAAAGAGACGTCTAAAAATCCTAAGGCAATTCTAGATGAATAAAGAAATCTTTTTGTTTATTTTTGATTTATCTAGAGAATAACTAAATTGGATTAACCTAAAATTTGTTTAGAAAAAAATAAAACTTAATTGAGAAAATAGTCTAAGTTTTTTTATTGTTTTTTTTTTGTTATGAGAAAATAATTTAAACATAAATTAAATCCTAAGTTCTAACTTATTCTAATTTTGGAAAAAATGTTAAAGTTAATTAATTAATTAATTTCAGAAACTAATTATTTAATTAAAAATTAATCCTATGTTTTTTTTTACTTTTTATTTGATTTTAAATTAAAAAAATTCTGATTAAATAAAACAGACAAATTAAAAGAATAATAAAATAAAACAAAATACAAATGGGCCTGGGTGTTAATCAGCAGTTAGGGGGTGTAAGATCTGAATTCGCTGGGCCCAATCTTGATGAAGCCCAGACTGCGTTGGAATCTGGTGAGGAGAAACCTTGAGGGTGCATGGTGAATTTCACATTGAAGCTCTTGGATCTAGATCAACTATGATCTGATGGTTATGATTTGGAGGTGTATGGTACGCGTCTGGCCACTGGGAGTATAGAAGCTGCATAAACATGTTAGAAAAATAAAATTGCTGGACCTGGGACTCGACCAGGCCTTCTCCTTTTTCACACACATTGCCTTGCCATTTGAGTTGTTGTTTCAATCGTTATATAAATCAACCCAGAATAATATAATATGAAACAAATGTATATATTTGAAATAAAGAAAACACGCGTGCTGATTTGAATTGCCCAATGAGAGGGCGACGTATGGGCGCCGGACTTAACTTTCTAGGGGTAGCAGTCTTGGTCGCAGCAACTGTTTGTGGAACCTCCTCAAAGTTCTGACAGGGGGTCTCAATGAACTCGCTGTTCATTTCAACATACCTGAAAGAGTTCAGGTGGCTCACCATGTATTCCTCCTCTCTATGGACTGTGATAATCTTTCCATTAACCGGGTACTTCAACATCTGATGTAGGGTAGAAGTAACAGCACTAGCCCCATGGATCCAGGGTCGACCCAATAAACAGGAATAAGACGGGCGGATGCCCATCACATAGAATATTGAGTCAAAAGTTTGAGTACCAACTTTGATAGGGATGTTCACCTCCCTGTGCACCATTCTTTTAGAACTGTCAAATGCCCTCACCAAAATATTATCGGGCTTCAGTGTGAGTCCTTCACAATCTAACTTGTTCAGAGCATTCTTGGGTAAGACATTCAGCAATGAACTCGTATCCACCAGAACATGAGCTAGGGTAGTGCCCCTACACTCAATGGAGACGTGCATGGCATCATTACGTTTCCTTCCCTTGGATGTCAAATCAGCGTTGGAAAAATCCAGTCCATTATCAGCAGTCAGGCTGGCCATGCAATTCTCGAATTGATCAGCGGAGGTCTCTTGAGGCACATGGGAAGATTTCAGGAATTTTACTAAACCCTTAGCATGGGATTCAGAGCACAAAAGTAAGGCCAACATTGAGATCTTTGAAGGGGTTTGCCCTAACTGCTCCATGACATTATAATCACTCTTCTTTATTATCTTCAGTATCTCTTCCATTTCTTTTTTAGAAGCCTCAAGAATGACTTCTCTGTGTACCTTCATCTGGACAGGCTCAACTAATACCTCTTTGCCCCGAGTCTCGGCCAACTCAGTAGCGGGTATAGCAGTAGGGATAACAGTAGGAGTAGAAATGGGAGTATTAACAAGAGTAGCAGCAGGAATAATCACAGGAGTAGCAACAGTCTTTGGAGATATTTCGGGAGATAAAACCCACCCACTTCTTATAATTTTACTGGTCCCAATGATATTGTCGATGTCAGGATCAGTATCTTTAGTAACTTTGTCTTTAACAGCCAATAGGTCTTGCTTGATGTCATGGTAATAGACATCAACCCCATAATTCTAGGGAACAGCTTTACCAGAGGAATATGGTATTGGCCCATGAAGGGTGATGATCAAGGGAGAAAACTTGGGAACGGATGTAATCCTGACAGGTCTTTTGGTGGAGACCCTGGGAGGATTGTCAGAAATTGTAATTATTGAGACATCTTCACATAAACTTCTTGTAAGGGGAACTTTCTCGAACATAATTTCTTTGTTAACCATCAGGTGATGGACGCCCATCTTTAACATCAGATAACCATCTGGTAGAGACATACATAAGTGGCAACCTTCACCAAAGCCCGAAAATAAACCGGCTCGCAACAGATTATCTTTAACAGTTAGAATAGGAGTAGCTAACTCATCCATAGAAGAAACAAATCGATCGTCATCAACAGCATTGACACCTTGGCCATGTTTGGGCACTGGCGCAGTTATTACATTAGGTGTCTCTGGAAGGTCAAACTCAATATCCTTTGCCTCAATGAGATCCTGTACCTTATTCTTTAAAGCCCAACAGTCATTTGTATCATGCCCCGGAGTTTCGGAATGGTAGGCACATCGAGCATTTGGGTTGTAGCAGGAGATGCAGTATTGGGATTCTTAGGAGCCTCCTTTAGGGTTACCAGGTTGGAATTCAGCAAATGTGGCAAAACCTGGGATAAGGTCATGTTGATCTGAGCAAATTGTCTTCTAGGCGCATCTGGCCTGCGTTGATTGTTTCGTTGTTCCTTAGATGCAGGATTGGAAATTATAACAGCCCCTACTGTCGGGCGACGTTCAGTTTTGTTTTGATTTCTTTGGCCTTAAGCGGCACTGACCTCCTTCTTTCTAGTGAAAGGTTTATTTGTTGTGCTAGAGGATGCATCTCTTTAGATTTTACCACTTTTGATGCCAGCTTCTACCCGTTCACCAGCCAGTATCATTTCAGTTAACCCAGCAGAAGAGCTTCCAATCAAATGGTTAAAGAACGGACCAGACAACGTTCCCATGAACATGTCCACTAGCTCTCTATCAGACAACGGAGGTTGGACTCTTCCCACAAGGTCTCTCCACTTTTGGGCCTAATCTTTAAAATCTTCACTGGAACCCCTAGACATACTTTGCAATTGCGTACGAGTTGGGGCGAGGTCAGCGTTATATTGGTACTGCTTGTAGAAAGTAGCAGCCAAATCTTCCCAATTACGAATGTTAGTTCTTTCCAGTTGATAGAACCATTCCAGCTGAGTCCCTTCCAAACTTTCCTAGAAGAAATGTACCCACAGATTCCTATCGATAGTGTGGGGTTGAATCTTCCTGGCATATGACCTTAAGTGTAGCTTAGGGAAGGAGACACTGTCGTACTTGGAAAAGGTAGGGACCTTGAATTTCTGTGGGATGGACACCCCTAAGATCAGTCCTAGCTCTTCAAAATCTAGCTCGAGTACCCTTTAGATCTCCATAGCATTGAGACGATCCTCCAACTATTTGTATTTATCATTAGCAGGAGGATACTGCTCATCAGAATAGTCAGCTTCATCTTCCTCGGACCCTGGGTTATTGTTTTCTTCCATTGGCTTCAATTCTGGATATTCCCCCTCATTTGACGGGGTTGCGAAATCTAGAGCTCGCTTGGCCAGTCCTCTAAACCTTCTACCCAAATTCAAGACACCAGTTGGCTTCTTTTCCTTCTTGGTCTTCTCCTTGACGATAAGAGCTTTCAGATCTTCTTTCCCCTTAGCCAGAGCCAGGAACATTTGCTGAAATGAGCGTTTTGAGCTTGAAGATCCTTTACTGGTTGTTCGAGAGCCATTTCTTTTGCTGAAATAAACAGCAAAAAGATAAGAAACTTGTCTCGAAATACCTTCTTAATGTAATGATATGCATGATAATGTTTATGCAATGTTTTCAAGGACTTTTTATATTTTAAATTTGCTTAAACCAAAGAGAGAACAAACATTAACTGCATTCATAAGTTTGAAAGATTACAACGATGCCCCTTGGGCTTACAATGGAAGAGACAAAAGTGAAATAAAAACTCCTAAATCAACTAAGACTCAGGCTTCCCATGAGCGCATCCTCTTTGGTTCAATGCAGGCATTCAAACTCTGTTCTTTATGCAGTTGTCTTGTAAGCTCCAAAACCCTTTTCTCGCTTGCATAGAACTGGGCTTCAAAGGTATCTCGTTCCTCTTTAAGTTAAACCCAAGACCTTTGTAATTCCTCAAGAGTAGTCGGCATGTCAGGATGGATAATAGTATGAGGTGCATCTGTCTCGGTGATAGGTTCCATGATGATAGGTAAGATGGTCGGGTAAAGGCATCATGAGATTTTGAGCGCGTGTTTGCACCCACTTAAGATAAGGCTCCAAAGGGATGGAGTTCTTATGCCCCAATGTCTTTCTATCCACTTTGTTCACCATGCCCCAAGCTCGTATGAACCTATGACGGTACCCTTGGACATCATTCTCATAGTCAAACACAATTCCCTGAACCATTGCGTCATGAGGACCATCCCTCCTAGCATACCCAAACTACTGCAATGCCAAACAAGGGTTATAAGTGATTCCTCCCATAATTAATAGGAGATGGACATTAGGGAATTCCCCACATTAATCTATGATGGTAACATCTTCCACAGATCGAGGACACCAGTGAATATCTGAATGTGTGAGAGACATCAGCCTGTTAGACCATCTTAAGCCTTATTTGTTCTTCAGAACAGACCGGGGTAGGTGCAAAATAAACCACCTAGCCAACAGGGGAGTACAACACATAAGGCACCCTCTTCTCTATACACTGCGAGTGTGAAAATAGTGCAGAATGTCTCCAAGCAAAGTAGGCACCGGATTATGAGACATGAAGATTTTGACCGCATTCATGTCTATGAGTTGGTCTGGATTAGGAAACAGTACCATCCCATAGATGAGAAGGGCCAATACCTCCTCAAAGGCTTGTAAGTCCAAAGTATCCCAAAAATAGTGAGCTTTTTCAAACAAGGACTTGGCTAGAAAACCTTTGATACTGCTTCTTGTTTCCCAATTGGTCACAATGTCAGACCGTTGTAAATATAGGGCTTGAGCGATATCCTCAGGCTTTGGGTCCCTTTCCATACCGTTGAAGGATAACTGATAAGGATAGGCACGCCCAATAACTGAGAAAATTCTTCCATGGTAGGTACCAACTGGTAGTCGGGAAATATAAAGCAGTGATGTAAAGGGTCAAAAAACTAAAAGAGAACTTCCACCATGTCTTCATCAGGGCTTGAGGTAACCAAACTGAGGAGTCGACCATGTCTTTTACTGAATGGGTAATTCTCAGGAACCCTTGATTCCAATTCCTTGAGTTGAGGAGGCACCCTTACGAGGTTAACTTGGATAGTATTTCTGCGAATGGGAGCCATGTCCTACAAAATACACACAAAGATAAGTCCTAAATTTCCTTGGAATTGTTAGTGTGATATGCCATGTTATGATGTTATGTACAAACAAATATATATAATCACACAAATATATCCTTAGGTTTAGGCTTGCATGGATTCCATAGGTAAGTACCCTCTTGAAGTATAGTTGGTTTAACCTATCCTATTAATAGTAATCGGGTTCTAGGGAACCTCAATATCACCATTCTTTCTTCACCGGGCATTGTTTCAGCGCAAGCCTCTTTATTAGCGACCAAAATATCCTGAAAGTCAAATCTCAATGTGTAGTATCGAGTATCAACTAACTTCATACTGCACCAAAGCTGGCTATCTCATTACTTCCTAATGGTATAGTTGGTTTAATTAAAGGTTCTAAGGTTAGTTGGTGCTTCATGACACCACACAGCGGCCCCGTATTCTCCTTGACTATGCAAGGGCTACCAGTACCAACAAATGTGTCACACCAATATATGTATAGTTTCAACCGTGTTGGTATACCCCATACAGTCCCCACGATCTATTGCTACTTACCTAAAAGGTGCCCCAGATCCGGGTGTAGGATCTTTACAAGTAAACCCAAGCAAAACCCTCAAAGATAAAGCAAGAAAAGAATACAAGGAAAGCAATTTAAATATGACCTAAGCTCTAAGGTAACCCCACTTTTACACGCCCCAACAGAGTCGCCAGTTCTGTAATACCGTGGCAGAACTGACTGTTATACTGGTTTTGCATTTTGGATTTGCAAATGTTGTGGTAAGCAAGAGTCTCCACCGACTTTTCTTTTATCCAACAAAGGAAAGGGTGAAAAGAACAAAAAAAGACCTTTCGAGAGTTTTCTGAGTAAGGGGGGTAGATTATGGAAAGGGAAGGTGTTAGCACCCTTTCCACCCGTAGTTTTCTACGGGCTCTTAGATGCTTAGCTCAATTTTTGAAATACCTTGTGCTTTTATGTGTTTGGAAGAAAAAATTGAAAAATGCCTTAGTGCGGTGATTCTCTTTATGATAACTGTTGTATCAGTCCTCAAGAGTGTTGATAAAGCATTTGAAAATGTCTTTGAAGATTGTTTTTGTGTAAGTGTGAAAATTTATTTTGAGCAAGCGTCTAAGAACTATCCACTTATACTCGAAAGGTTTGTTCTTTTCCTCCTATACTTTAGACAACCTTATCCTACTATTAGTGAGTAGGTAGCCCTATCGTTGGATGTTATAGGGAAATTTGAATAGACGTTTACAGTCATTAAGGCAACTTGGAAAGAAACTTTAGTAACTACCCTAGGGTTTTAATATCACTTTTACCGAGGCAACGTCAAGAGAGTCATCGAGGGACTTGTGATCTTTAAACTGGAGGGTAGCCACTAAAATCTCTCACGTTTCGAGAATTGTGACTGTTTTTCCGAAGGCAATCGAAGTGGGGTATCCTAGAGGTGTGCATGTGTAAGTGATTCAATTCAATTCATTTATCTTTGTTATTAGGTTTGCTAATGTTTTGTTTTGAGTCTTTCCATACAAACCTAGTTACTAACAGTTACTATTTTGCAGAAATTTAAAGTGCGGGAAACGTAAATCCTACGCTATTACAAAGCTTCGAGGAGGGGGATATTTACATGTCCAAAAATTTGGGAGAAAAATAAAGAAAAGAAGTAAAGAGCCCTGGTTAATTCTATTACATCCCATCAACAGATACATTAGTATAAAAAAGTGCGAAAGTAAATAACGCGTGCGAAATTGAAAGAGACATCTAAAAATCCTAAGGCAATTCTAGATGAATAAAGAAATATTTTTGTTTATTTTTGATTTATCTGGAGAATAACTAAAATGGATTAACCTAAAATTTGTTTAGAAAAAAATAAAACTTAATTGAGAAAATAGTCCAAGTTTTTTATTGTTTTTTTTTGTTATGAGAAGATAATTTAAACATAAATTAAACCCTAAGTTCTAACTTATTTTAATTTTGAAAAAAAAAATGTTAAAGTTAATTAATTAATTAATTTCAGAAATTAATTATTTAATTAAAAACTAATCTTAAGTTTTTTGTGATTTTTTATTTGATTTTAAAAATAATATTGCTGATTAAATAAAACAAACAAATTAAAAGAATAATAAAATAAAACAAAATACAAATGGGCCTTGGTGTTAATCAGCAGCTAGGGGGTGTAAGATCTGAATTCGATGGGCCCAATCTTGATGAAGCCTAGACTACGTTGGAATCTGGTGAGGAGAAGCCTTGAGGGCGCATGGTGAATTTCACGTTGAAGCTCTTGGATCTAGATCAACTATGATCTGATGGTTATGATTTGGAGGTGTATGGTACGCGTCTGGCCACTGGGAGTATAGAACCTGCTTAAACATGTTAGAAAAATAAAATTGTTGGACCTGGGACTCGAACCCAGGCCTTTTCCCTTTTCACACGCATTGCCTTGCCATTTGAGCTGCAGTTTCAATCGTTATATAAATCAACCCAGAATAATATAATATGAAACAAATGTACATATTTGAAATTAAGAAAACACACACACTGATTTCAATTGCCCAATGAGAGGGAGACGTGTGGGCACCGGAGTCAACTTTTCAGGGGTGCCGGAGTCAAACTCCGGCCACCCTCTTCGGTCATCCAAAAGCCCTAAAACCTACAAACAGCAAAATCCAGACCCACAATTAAGGCTACCCCCCTAAATCGGGGTCTGCCAATCCAACCATGGTATCAGTTTAAATTTAAGCGATCTTTATCCCTGTAACCGAAGCTACCATATTTCAAAAACCTAATCATGGAAATCTGCGATCTAGAGCCTTAGCTTCACGTGTAAAACGTTAGGAAGTCTAAATATGATTAAAAAAACATGATCATATGCTTCAAATCTGTTTAAAAGGCATACACTAAAAGATCAAAGATCTGAAATTTTACCCAATGGAGGTGGTTCGTTTGGGCACTTCTGGGCGAGGAACAACGTGGATGAAGGTTGGTATGCGCTCTTGGGAATCTCAGGATGTTAATGGAGGACCTGGAATAGACTGAAGGAGACCGGAACTATGCGTTTGAATTTGACAACTTTGATGGATTTTTTTGCAAATTTCGTATGGCTCTTTGAGCCAATCTCCGCCTTTAATACTTGCAAAAAAGACCCTTATATAGAGGAGATCGAGGGAGAGGGGTTATAAGGAAAGAATCATCCTTAATCATAGCCCATGAAAGCAAAATCAAACATTTTGGAAAATTGCCATAATTGTCCATTCTTGCCCATTTTACATGTGCTATGAACCTGGACATGCTTAATTGAATTATTCACTAAATCTTGGGATTCTAGGAAGACCAAAACACTAGCTCAAAGGTCAAGGCCCATTTCTATTTATTTTGTACAATTTATTTTATATTTATTTGAAATAAATCAAAATAAATATGGACAAAATAAATAAAAATTATAAGTCAATGTAGAAATGAGATTAGAGGTCCCCTATAAGGTTAGGAAGATGCTTGAAGTCCAAGAAGTTAGGCCATTGACCTAAAAGTTCAATTTTGCTCAATACATAATTCTTGAAATTTCCCAAATTTTCCAAACTTGGGAAAGCCATAACTTGCTCAATTTTTATATCATGATGATGATATTTAACTTTTTGGAGAGCCCAAGATGTCTACTTCAATCCCTCTTTTTACCACTTTTGCATATGAATATTTTATCTTGATGTAAAAGGTCTTGGAAAAAAGTGTCTTTTGTTGACTTTCTGAAAATGACATGTAATGTATGAGCTTGTATCTTTCAAATGGTTCATTTCTTGGACTTGAGGATATAAGAGAAGTTGTACGGAATTGGATTCTATTCAAAATGAGATTTGGTTGGGGGAAAATGGATGAGTTATGTGAAAGTTATGCCTGGTCAAAGTTCAGTTGACTTTTCCTATAGAAACCCTTATTTTGCAATTCTTGACTTTGGATAGATTAGGAGCATTTCTTGAGGAATTATGGTCAACCCTTGATCAAATGATGGATATCACTTCTAAATGTTGATGTTAACCAAAAATCTTGAAGTTTGACTGTATAGAGGTCACAGTTGACTTTTGACCTAGTATAGTTGATTTTCAAACATTTGAGCAATTGATTGAGAAAACATGTAGTGGAAGGCATGAAACTTGGAATGGACAATCTTGAAGACATATTAGTACCATGGAAAACATTTGAGACCTTTGGAGTTCACACATCTTGGTGAAAAGTGAAACCCTAGTTAAAGGTTCATTGCTTAGGAGGAGAATTTGTCTGGTCATTTCTTGGTCATCCTTGAGCAATTGAAGACCTCAATGAGCATGTCTTGAGTAAAATGGGAGGGAAAATTTTTGGGTGCAACAACTACCCCTGTTCAATCTTCTTAAACCTGAGGATTTAGATTGGCTTCTCTGCCTTTTGTAATCTGAAGGTGGAAGATGATTGAACACTAGAGTGCCCAGAAATTTGCACTCGCGTGAAGTAACATCAATGGTTGATGATGTCAGGAATGGGCTTAAAGATGCCATTTGGAGAAGATGATAGAGGGTTTTCGGAGATGGGCTTAAAGATGCCATCCAAAGCAGATGCTGACTTCATAAGAGGTCTCTTTGTGGGGGATTCCTGTTCCTGCTGTCTGAGGAGGAGTCCACTGAGGAAGGTTGATTTTTGTCCTTCTCCTGCTTGAGGAAAACTCTGTGGGGAATAGAATCTAGGAACTTCAGTTGTCCAAGGCTCTACTGAAGAGTTATCTCTGTATTGGAGAGATGAAAGTTTGCTGCTTTCTAGTTGAAATTCAGGCTTCACAGTGACTTTCTAGGGATAATGGAATTAATTGTTATCTGAAAATGTAATAAAAAGAGCTTGTGTAGGGATGTTTTAGGATGAGTCTGTGTTAGTCTTCATCCGGAGATATATGAGAAGGAGACTGTGTGGGGATGCTTCAGGATGAGTCTTTGTTAGATTGCATCTGCATGATAAGAAGGAACCCGTGTAAGATTGCTTCAGGATGAGTCCGTGTTAGACTGCATCTAGAGATCATGAGAAGAAACCTGTGTAAGATTGCTTCGTCTGGTCATGTAGATAGTTTTCTTGTCTGGTTTCAGGTGTTAATCTATAATCATCCGTTCACAGATAGTTGTCATGTCTGGTTTCAGGTATTAATCTGGAACTTGCTTTTATCGGTCGTTGAGATAGTTGTCTTGTCTAGTTTTAGGTATTAATCTTGGACCTAAGAGAAAGAAAGATAGTTTTCTCGTCTTATTTAGGGTGTTAATCTTTAATTTGCTCATGTAGATAGTTTTCCTGTCTTATTTCAGGTATTAATCTACAATTAGTCGTCCATTAGTTGTCCTTTCTTGTTTCAGGTATTAATTTGGAACTTGAAACTTATCGGTCGTTGAGATAGTTGTCCTGGCTAGTTTCAGGTATTAATCTCTGACCTTAGAAAGAAAGATAGTTTTCCTGTCCAGTTTCAGGTATTAATCTTCAATCTACTCATGTAGTTAGTTTTCCTAGCTTGTTACAGGTATTAATCTAAAATCGGTTGTCCATAAAAAGTTGTCCTGGCTTGTTACAGGTATTAATTTGGAACTTGTTTTTGTCGGTCGTTAAGATGGTTGTCCTGGCTAGTTTCAGGTATTAATCTCTGACCTTAGAAATAAAGATGGTTTTCCTGTCTGGTTTCATGTATTAATCTTCAATCTGCTCATGTAGATAGTTTTCCTGGCTTGTTACAGGTATTAATCTATAATCGATCGTCCACAGATAGTTGTCCTAGCTTATTACAGGTATTAATCTGGAACTTGTTTTTGTCGATCATTGAGATAGTTATCCTGGCTAGTTTCAGGTATTAATCTCTGACCTTAGAAAGAAAGATAGTTTTCCTGTCTGGTTTCAGGTATTAATCTTCAATCTTCTCATGTAGATAGTGTTCTTGGCTTGTTACAGGTATTAATCTACAATCGATCGTCCACGGATAGTTGTCCTGGCTTGTTACAGGTATTAATCTGGAACTTGGAAATGTTGGTGATATAGATAGTTCACCGTCTAGTTTCGAGCATTAATCTTTGACCTGTTGTACTTGTTGGTAAACCCGTCTTGCTTCGGGAGTTCATACCACTTGGTCGTGTAGATATTTTCCCCGTCTTGCGAATTCAACCTGAAAAGGTAAAGCCAGTTTCATGCGATGTCATGATGTATGAATTGCATGATGCTCCCAAAATAAATGATATTGTGATATATGCATTTGTGCTGCATATGCTATGATGTTTGTGAAATGATGTATGAATGCAATGTATGAACGTATCAGTTATTCTACTGCAGTGTTGTTGAACTAGAGAAAATAAATCCCTAATTGCTGCTGGGGATGAAGAAATGTAGGTCTTCAAATTTTATTGAAGTTGAAATGCTGAGAGACGAATTTCCGTTGTCAGAGAAATAAACTTTGTTGGGGAAGGAAAACTATGTGAACTGTTTGGGGATTTTTTTGAAATCCTGCTGAGGAATCCTAAAAATCTTGCCGACTTCACTGCGGAATTTTTGGAGCAGTAATTGGAGATTCTTGCTCCACCAGGGATATATGAACACCTGACACCATTAGGCTGCATATTGAGAATATGGCAGTGACCTTGTAGTAGGATGTCTTCGCCTTTGTACCTGCTGGAGAAGGTATCTGCTGGAGGAAATATCTGCGGGGATTTTGTGGATGGCCCTTAGATATTATGCTTTTTATTAAAGCCATTAGTAACCATCTTTCTGTTTTTTATGCGTATATTTGTAAGCAGTAATCACATTCAAATGCATATATTCAAAAATAATCACTGGACGTTTTCGCAAACAAAACAGAACAATAAATACAAATAGTTTTGCACTTTCAAAGGAATAGCTTTGTATTAACTTGAATAAGCGTTTTTGTACAAGGAGACGAACATCCTAGTAAGATAATATCGTCGTAAGAATAAAAATTTACAAAATAGCATACAAAGAAAACAGTTATGTGAAATAATCCCATTGGGTTCCCATTCTGCTATTACCCTTATGTCTTGGAGCATCTCATCTCTTTACTACTTGTCCGAAGCTGACTGGATTGATTAGTACTGTTTGAGCTTGATAGCTGATACCAAAGATTGGCTGTAAGGTGATCCAATGGGACATAGGTATACGCTTTAAATCCCTAACTTTTTCCTGGACTGCCTTTTCGGGTTTCCAGTCCACCGAGATACCCTTTTTTGCCCAAGACGCCTTTTCAGGTTTTCAACTTGCCGGGTGTACAGATTTTTTTCATATGTATATCCCTAATTTTTTCCCGAACCCTTTTGGTTCGCCGGGATGCCCTTATTTTTGCCTAGGCCAGTCAACCTAGCGGGTCTTTGTTCATGCGTAGTATCTTTTAACTATGTCCTCATTTACTGGGCGTGGAAGGTCGTCACCATCCATAGTGGTTAAAATCATGGCTCCACCAGAAAATAAGTTCTTGATCAAAAATGGCCCTTCGTATGTGGGAGTCCATTTTCCCCTGGGATCACCTTGTAGTAGTATGATGCGCTTGATCACCAAGTCACCAGCCTGATATACCTGTCGTCTGACCTTCTTGTTAAAAGCTTTAATCATACGTTTTTGATACATCTAACCATAGCAAACAGGTGTAAGCCTCTTCTCGTTAATTAGGTTCAATTTGTCAAGTCGAATCTAAACCTATTTGTCTTCATTCAGCCCTTCATCCTTCATGATCCTCAAGGAAGGGATCTGGACCTCAATGGGTAGGACAGCTTCCATCCCGTATACGAAATAAAAAGGGGTCGCCCTATTGATGTGCGCACTATGGTACGGTAACCATGAAGAGAAAATGGTAACATCTCGTGCCATTCTTTATATGACACCGACATTTTCTGGATGATCTTCTTGATATTTTTATTAGCAGCTTCTATAGAGCCATTCATCTTCGACTGGTAAGGAGAAGAGTTAAGATGTTGAATCTTGAATTACGTGCAGAGCTCGGTGATCATAGTATTATTGAGATTGGTACCATTATCCGTAATAATTCTTTATGGAATACCGTACCGACAGATAAGGTTATGTCTAATGAATCGGGCCACAACATTCTTGGTAACAGAAGCAAAGGAGGCTGCCTCGACCTATTTTGTGAAGTAATCAATGGTGACAAGGATGAAGTGGTGCCTATTAGAAGCTGTAGGTCTAATCTCTCCAATCATATTGATGCCCCACATTACAAATGGCCAGGGAGCAATCAAATGTTCAAGGGGACCGGGGACACATGTACTTTATCAGCAAAAATCTGGTACTTGTGACAAGTCCGTGAATGCTGATAACAGTCTGCTTCCATAGTGGACCTGTAGTATCCTGCCCGTAGGATCTTTTTAGCCATTGTGTACCCACTGGAATGAGTGCCAAAGGTACCTTCATGTAAATTTGCCATAATCCTCTCTGCTTCACTCTTGTCTACACACTAAAGGAAACTAGAATTATGGTTGCGCTTGTAGAGGATTCCATTACTGAGAAAGAACTTGGCGGAGAACCTTCTTAGGAACTTCTTATCATTGATTGAAGCTCCTTCAGGATAATCTTGGGCTTCGAGATATCTTTTAACTTCATGGAACCAAGGTTTGTCCACTACTTCTTCGGTAACAATCTCATGACATTATGCTGGTTCATCCATTCTCTCAATCGTGATTTGAGGAGCTTCATTATCCCACCTGACCTTGAACATGGATGAAATAGTAGCTAGCACGTCCTCTAGTTGATTTTCCTCTCATGGAAAATGCTCAAAAGTGACTTCTCCAAAGTGTGGAATCAGTGTCAACACATGCTCTTTGTAAGGGATGATATTAGTATGCTTCCTGTCCCATTCTCCTTTGATTTGACTGATCACTATGGACGAGTCTCAAAATACATTCAAGAATTTTATCCTCAAGTCGATAGTAGCTTTGAGACCCATAATGCATGCTTTATATTCAGCCATATTGTTGGTACAATTGAAACATAATCTGGCAGTGAAAGGAGTATGACAACCTTCAGGAGAGATGATCACGGCATTGATGCCGTTTCCAAGTGCGTAGGAAGCTCCATCAAAAACCATAGTCCTTTGGGATCCTTTTTCAGGTCCTTCATCCGGTCCAGGTTCTTCACAATCAGTTACTGACATGATATTCTCATCCGGGAACTCAAAATTCATGGATTGGTAGTCATCCACGGCCTGATGAGCCAAATGATCAGCTAGTACACTTCCCTTAATTGCTTTTTGGGTTGTATATTGAATGTCGTATTCGGTCAGGATCACTTGCCATCTTGCTATTCTTCTGGAGAGAGCGGGCTTCTCGAAGATGTACTTGATAGGGTCCATTTTAGATGTCAACAAGGTAGTGTGAGTCAACATATACTGTCTTAGTCGACGAGCAGCCCATGCCAAAGCACAACAAGTTTTCTCGAGCAATGAGTATCTTGTTTCACAGTTGGTAAACTTTTTGCTAAGGTAGTATATTGCATGCTCTTTTCGACCTGACTCGTCATGCTGCCCCAACACACATCCCATTGAGTTCTCTAACACTGTTAAGTACATGATCAGAGGTCTTCCTTCAACTAGCGGCATTAAAATTGAAGGCTCTTGAAGATATTCCTTTATTTTGTCAAAGGCAATCTGGAAATCATAATTCCATTTCACTGCTTGATCTTTCTTTAGTAATTTGAAGATTGGCTCACAAGTAGCGGTTAGATGGGAAATGAAACTGGCAATGTAGTTTAGACGTCCCAAGAATCCCCTAACTTCCTTCTCAGTGCGAGGAGTTGGCATTTCTTGTATATCTTTAACCTCTGCAGGGTCTATTTTAATGCCTTTGTCACTGACAACGAATCCTAAGAGCTTACCGGATCTTACTCCAAAGGTGCACTTATTCGGGTTCAGCCTCAATTTATACTTCTTCAACCTTTCAAATAGCTTTTGCAGGTGATCGAGGTGCTCTTCTTCAGTCCGAGACCTGACTATCATGTCATCAACATAGACCTCTATCTCGTGATTGATTATATCATGAAACAAAGCTACCATGGCGCGCTGATAGGTTGCCCCGACGTTCTTTAACCCAAATAGCATAACTTTGTAGTAGAAAGTGCCCCACTGTGTGACGAAGTTTGTTTTCTCCATATCCTCAGTTGCCATTTTAATCTGATTGTACCCGGAGAAACCATCCATGAAGGAGAATACCTTATGTTGTATGGTGTTGTCAACTAGAACATCAATATGGGGAAGCGGGAAGTCATCCTTGGGGCTTGCCCTGTTCAGGTCTTTGTAATCCACGCACATACGTACCTTACTGTCCTTCTTAGGTACTGGAACAACATTGGCAACCCATTGTGGATAAGAGGTGACAGCTAAGAAACCGATATTGAACTGTTTCATGACTTTGGTTTGATATTTTCTACCATCTTAGGATGCATGCGACAAACTTTCTATTTCACTAGAGGGCAGTCCTCTTTCGTGATGAACCATAATATCGGTGTCAAGTCCCGGCATGTCTTCGTACGACCAGGCTAAAACCTCAACATAATCATGTAGCATTTGAATTAGACGTTTCTTGACACTATGCTCCAGATCAGCAGCTATCTTGACTTCTTTCTTATCCTCTTCAGTACCCAAGTTAATTGTCTCAATCGGCTCTTCATGAGGTTGTATTGCCCTTTCCTCCTGTTGTAACAGTCTGGAACGTCCTCTTGGTACTTCACAATCTTCCTCATCTTCGTCCTCAGCTTGGTAGATCAGATTTTCAAAGTCATAATTGGCAATAGCAGAACCGTTATCAATGGGATTCAGATTGGATGTGGATCTCCAGTTTGATATGTGGTGTATGTAAGAGCATAGCGGTTTTGATAAAGTAAAAAGTAGAAGAGAAAGACAGAGAGCATAAAATTTGTATGCAAAACGTCCAATGATTTATTAATGACATATGAATATGAAGCAATAACCCTCACAAATAGACCATTGTGCCTCGGGTAAGACACAAGGCTTTAAAGTCTCAATTGTTCAAATATTACATATCCCAAAAAAACAAAAAGACAATTACTCTTGAATAAAAGTAATAGGCACAAAATCTTTGGCTTCCCAATTGTTGAGTCCACCACTGATAGTTGGGAAGATCCACTTATCCAGATCATGATCACTATCACTGTCTTCCAGAGCATTGACTCCATGGCTGCTGATCTGTAATGGTGGTCCCCCGGCATGAGCACGACAAATAGCTCGTTGGGCCCCTGAAGTAAAACCCAAACCAAACTTGTCAGATTTGTAGAGAATATCTGGAAGCTGACCCCAAATGGTACACCCACCTTCTTCAACTACTGCTTTATGTAGCGATAAAAAATGTAGCGGGGTAAATCGGAGATCGAATTATTGATTAATTTGTCTCACAAAAGCAAGAGTCGCCACCGCGCTTTATTGTTTCCAAGGGAAAAGGGGAAAGAGCGAAATAAAACCCTAAATATGCAATGTAAATAATACTTTTAAAAAAAAGTAATAAAAAATACAAGGCGTTTTTGAAAAGAGATCCATGGTTCGGGGGTTGGTTATACAATGGGAAGGTATTAGCACCCAATGCATCTATAGTACTCTATAAGAACCTTTTGAAATATCTGTTTTATTAAAATTGTTCGTTTGATTGAAAAATAAATTGTTTTGGCCGAAAAAGGGGTACGGACGGGTTTTTGAAGAGACGACGACCTAATGTCGAAGTTTTTGCTTAAAAGGTATAAGTTTTGAAAAGATTGAATATTTGAGGAAAAATTATCCTAAGTTTTAATGAAATGTGAATGTTCGCGCGATTAGACTTGAGGACATGAAGTCGACAAATTTAATCGTTTTTCCCTTGGATTTAAAAGTAAACAGAATAATCAAGTAAACAGAAAATTATGATAAATAAATGATATACAACAATTTAAATAAAAGACTAAGTGATGTAAATATGTATTTTTGGATTTTTGTCAATATATGCAAAAAACAAGAGAATTAATAAAATAAAATATTTTTAAGGCTTTTATATGTTTCTATTTTTTATGTGTTTTTTATAGGGACAAAGCATGAGAATTAATTTAAAGAAATAAAATGCTTTAATTCTTAAATGTTTTTTTTTGTTTTCTATTATTTATTCTTTTTATGTGTTTTTTAATATTAATATACAAATAAAAAAAATGACTTGATGTTTTATACTAATTTAAATATTTTAACTAATTTTTATATAAAGTCCTAATTAATATATAATAAGGCATTTGTTCATTAGTCAATCAATATAAATAAGAGTAAAATACTTGATTAAACTAAATATGAAAAGAAAAGGTTTATTATTTAAACATTAGAAAAAAAAGTATTAAAATGGGTTTATGAGTGTTAAAACAAAACGAAAGGAAAGCAAAAAAGATGGGTCAAAGTTCTAAAGGGCCCAAACAGAAGCAAGTAAAACTGGGTGGGGTGCCTAAGGAGATCCGTTTGGGCTTAGGTGGAAGCAGGTCCAGGTCCAAAACATTCCAAAACTTTGTTTTAGGGTTAAACATGTTTTGGTTAGTTGAGAAAAAGATTAGGGTTAAGGGTTTACAGGGCGGCGCTCACTTTGCTCGTCTTCTTCATTCGCGTTCTCTTCGTTCGCGTTCTGCTTCGTTCGCGTTCTGCTCCGTCTGAGTTCTCCTTCGTCCCAAAGGCCACCGGTATTCTCCATCTCCCTCTTCCCTCCAACAAAGCATACGGCGATGGATTCACGGTACGATTGTTTTTCGATTTCGTTAAGGCTTTATTACAATTTGCATGTTGTGATCTATGTTCATTTCTGATTCTTATTCTTTACTGCAATGATTATTGAGGTATTGAAAGGAAAGAAGAACGACTGTTACCTGGAGATGGAGGAGAGAGGTTGGAGCGTGCGTAGGAGGCCGAACAGCAAGGAATACGGCAGAAGCGCGCTTGGAGACCCCGGTATTTCGTTCTTATGCTCTTAGGGTTTTATGATGACAATTTGAAACCCCTTTTTGCGTGATATCTCTTCCTCTTCTTCCTTTTGCTTCGCTTCTGTTGCTTCTTGGATTGGCCTATGAAAACTTTTCCTATCTCAGTTGCCTTGAATTTGTCCTATGATGAATGTTGAGCTCGATAGTTGCCTTGTTTCTACTGTTGAAATAATTTTAACTAGCTTCTTTTCTTCTTCTTCTTTTGCTTCTTGCCTTTTCGGATTTTTGGCTTATGATGATGTATCTGAGGTCTTGACGGTATTGGACATGTTATTGTTTTGACATTGGTTTGAGGTTAAGGCTTGTGTTGTCCTGGGTTTTGCTTTGGGTTTGATGGACAAGGGGTTATGGTTTTAGGCTATTACAGGTTGCACTGGTTTTTTGGTTTGGCCAAAGTTGTGTGACAGGTTATTGAAACGGGTTTATCGGTTTTGATATGGTTTGATGGTTTTAGGACATGTTCTTGGTTTATGCTGGTTTGGCAGGTTTGTATGGTGTATGTTTGGCAGTAGGGATGGTTTTAGGACACGGTTATGGATGGTACTGGTTTGGTGGTATTATGCAGTAGGAAGGGTTTTGAAATGGTTTAGGCCATGCTGTTGTTCATGGTTATATGCAGGTTTTGATAGTAGGTTCTACTGGTTCCTTGTTTTTAGACTTGGAGCAAAATGGTTTTTTTTTATAGTTTTGTGTAGAAGGCCTTTTTGCAGGTTATCAACTCTTCTTGTTTTTTAAGGGGTTTGTGTTATGTTATACAGTTTGCTTGGCATCTCCTTTATGCCACAGGTTTTGAATTATTTTACTATATCCTTGGTAATTCTGCACTCTTACTGTTACAGCAGTTTTGTTTGATATCTTATTCCATGCTTCTTTCCTCTTACTGTGTTACTGATGTAGTTTTGTTTTGTATCCACTTCTGCCTAAACCAAAACCTGTAAAAACCCAACTCTTCCTCTCTTCTCTCTCTTAGTACAATGAAACACTAAAATGTTGTGTACTTTAACTGTTCTGAAAAAGTAAACATGCTGGAAAATGATGAAAAAATAGGAAATATGCTTTGCTTGCAAATTGGTATTAAAATGCATATCCTCTTTGTCTCCCAATGTAACAGTAGAAGAGCCTCATGTTTTGGCCTCTTCCTATGTTGTATGGCATGGTTTATGTTGCAATTTGTCTTAAAATGCATATGCTGTTTTGTTTTATGCATTTTATGTTGATTTATGCAATTGCTTTTTGAAAATGCATATGCTTTTGAAATGAATGATTTGAGATTATGCAGTTTACAATTAAAATGCAAATTTGACAAAAGAAAATGAATTTGTGCATATTTAAATTTGTGCATTCATTTTTGAAAATAAAATCCATCCCTTTTTGTGAACCGGGAGAAATCCCGCGATTTGCAAAAAGGGTAAAACTGATTCCAGCCGTTTGCTTTTAATGATGAACACTAATAAATAATTTTCTGCTTTTAATTATTTATTTAATTCTGACTTTTTCTTTTAATTGTTTTTGCAGGTAAAATTAAATGAGCAGACAAAGAAGCATTGGATAGAAGACTTAGAATTTAGGAAAGAAAATTAGAATAGTTTTTTATTTCCTTTCAAACTTTGTAAAAATTATTATCGTAAATACGTTGCAAATAAATACAGTATTTACACAACAATTGTACATTTAGAATAAAATGAATAAAATTCCAATATTTGCCAATTAATTCTTTCCTTCTCTCTAATTATTTATTTTATCGTTTATAATTCTTTAAATTATATAATAATTGAAAATAAATTTCAATTACTTAAATTCAGAATAATAAACAATTAAATAACCATCATTTGATCAATAACTTTTCTTCAATCTATTTCATTATTTATAATTCTCTAAATTATAATAGCCGAAAAAATAAATTTCAACTATTAAAGTTAGGATAATAAATAATTAAATAACATTGTTGATCAATTAATGAACTTCCTTTCACATATTTATTATATTATTTATAAATCTTTAAATTATATAATAACTGAAAATAAATTCCAATTATTTAAATTTAAGATAATAAATAATAAATAAACATTGTCTGAACGATTAATATGCCTCCTTTCAAATATTTACTTTATTATTTATAGATCTTTGAATTATATAATAACTGAAAATAGATTCCAATTATTTAAATTTAAGATGATAAATAATTAGTAAACATCATTTAAGTCTTGATCAGTTAATAAATTTAGCGTTCAACAAATAAACAGCTCTCGACTCGAAAAAGTTATGAATTTTAAAAATCAAAAGATCAAAACGCTCGCAATGTAATGATGCAGATGGGAGATAGTATCTTAGATCAAAATTTGGGGTACAACAGCTGCCCCTATTTAAGTGTCTTCTATCCGGAGATGTGAAGATTAAAATCTTCGTTTCTACGAGATTGAAGGTACTTAAATACATAATTACGCAAATTTTGTCCTAAGATGCCGCCCTTATGTTTGATATGAATGCAGTGATTGAATTCACAGAGAAAGATATTGTATGAAACAAGACAATGCTGGAGGAATCAGACACCAACAAAACACAGAGACGTGGGTTATACACTACTGGGGAAATGAGCCATCGATTTCAAGTAATGGACTCTTGACAGCGAATAAAATTGAAGGAATACGAACTCTGACCCTAACAAAGAAGGCACCTTGCATAGGCCATCAAAAAGATTATTGACCCAAAACAGTGAGTTCACAACTCAAGGTCGAAGATAGACGAAAAGTAATCAATCTTGCTGATGATGGATTACCGACTTCTGAAGGTAATGATTCATGACAAGCTTCTCTGCGAGATTTCCTGAGATATACTCATTAATGCTGAGATAATATGGTTGTAGATACGCAAGCTGCTCAAATAAAGAAGCTGCCACTTGCTGTCGTCCAAAGAAAATACCAATAACATACAAGCTGCTCAAATAAAGAGGCTGCCACTTGCTTTCGTCCAAAGAAAATACCAATAATATACAAGCTGCTCAAATAAAGAGGCTGCCACTTGCTGTCGTCCAAAGAAAATACCAATAACATACAAGCTGCTCCAATAAAGAAGCCGCCGCTTGCTGTATTCCAGAAAAATAATAACGTACAAGTTGCTCGTGAAGAGCTGCCGCTTGTCGTTTTCCACAAGATAATAATGACGCACAAGTTGCTCGTGAAGAGCTGCCGCTTGTCATTTTCCACAAGATAATAATGACGCACAAGTTGCTCGTGAAGAGCTGCCGCTTGTCGTTTTCCACAAGATAATAATGACGCATAAGTTGCTCGTGAAGAGCTGCCGCTTGTCGTTTTCCACAAGATAATAATGACGCACAAGTCGCTCGTGAAGAGCTGCCGCTTGTCGTTTTCCGATGATAATGATGACGCACAAGTTGCTCGTGAAGAGCTGCCGCTTGTCGTTTTCCGATGTCTATAACGTACAAGTTGCTCGTGAAGAGCTGCCGCTTGTTGTTTTCCGATGTCTATAACGTACAAGTTGCTCGTGAAGAGCTGCCGCTTGTCGTTTTCCAAAATAATTCAGAAGGGAATTTCAATGACACTGGCAGGAAATAAAAATCTTCGTCAAAGAGAATCATGAATCAGCCCTTCCCGAGGAGATCACATACTTAAACGTGCAAAATAAATGCACCATCTGTCTAGGTCGCGATTTCACTGGGGAAAACCAATGAGATAGCCTATGCAAGAGACAAACAACTTCCTCCAGGAATAACCAGAGAGAAAACAGTCAAACAAGACTCTACCCAATGAGAAAATAACTCGATTGGGGAATTCATCTTATCTAGAAATGGACAAGGTGAGCCAAATTAAAAATCATCCATGAGGATTAGCTCAGTTGGCGAATTTAGAAAGGAAGCACATTTTCTGCCTAAGCTAACCTTCTATTTGGAAAGAAACATGTACGTTGTGTGAATAAACAAAGTACAACCCAAAATTAACGGCAAATATGAATATGCATGCGTGATATAAGTGTAAATGAATAAATGAATGTTATGCTGACAAAACGAACAGATGGAATATCTTGAAGACGATAAGATGTCACGACAAGATAGATACTCGGCCAATCTTAAAAGACGGAAGATAACTGGAATTGGAAACACAAAGCAACGTCGGAGCGTATCACGCTACAAGGCTCAAATCTTCTGAGGAGAAAAGCATTCAAATCCAATCTTACAATACCAATAGACCATTGGCATGAGACAAAGTGTACCACACTTCCGAAATCTCCCAAATAAAGATAACTGAAACAAATCTTAACTGGAACACTGGGGAGTCACCAAACTTAGCACCACTAGAACCAATAGTGTACATAACCAACACCTCATGACGGTTTTGAAACGAAACATGTTCATCATGCAAGGATAAACTACTGTACTGTTGCATTTCATGGCTTGACCATCCTCGGAACAACAGTTAATATTCCTTTCATTATTCACGACACATTTTTAAAATAAGAATACTTTAAGTAAATTTGTTTCAAGTATTTCCATAAAAATTAAAATTTTGCCCACAAAAGGTAAATACTCAAATTTCATTAATAATATGGTAGTTCGCTAACAATGCGACTCCAACGGTTTACAAAAGTTTGGGAAATAGTACATGAAAGGAAAAGGTTACACAAAAACAAAGATCGTTATTCTCCCTAACAACTTCGAATCCCAAAATGTGCTCAAATGCCAAGGCTGGTCTGACCAAAAGCTCGCCTAAGCGAAATACTTCTTGACTGCATCAGCGTTCAGGGGACGCGGGAGTTCATCGCCGTCCATATTGGTGAGAATCAAAGCACCTCCAGAGAAAACTTTCTTAACGACATACGGTCCTTCATAATTCGGAGCCCACTTGCCCCTAGAATCAGGTTGGAAAGATAATATCTTCTTGAGCACAAGGTCACCTTCTCTGAACTCGCGTGGTCGAACCTATTTATCAAAAGCCTTCTTCATTCTCTGTTGATATAACTGACCGTGACACAACGCCGTCAATCTCTTTTCTTCAATTAAATTCAACTGATCATATCTACTTTGACACCATTCAGCCTCAGAAAGTTTAGCTTCCATCAACACTCTCAATGACAGAATCTCAACCTCCACGGGGAGTACGACTTCCATACCGTAAACTAGGGAAAATGGAGTTGCGCCTGTTGAAGTTTGAACTGAAGTACGGTATCCATGTAAAGCAAACGGAAGCATTTCATGCCAATCTTTATAAGTTACCACCATCTTCTGGATAATCTTCTTGATATTCTTGTTAGCAGCTTCAACAGCCCCATTCATCTTCGGTCTGTAAGGAGAAGAATTATGATGTTCGATCTTGAACTCTTCACAAAGCTCTTTCATCATCTTGTTATTCAAATTCGAACCATTACCAGTGATGATCTTGCTCGGGATACCGTATCGACAAATGATCTGATTCTTGATAAATCTGACTACCACCTGTCTGGTTACATTAGCATAAGATGCTGCTTCCACCCATTTAGTGAAATAATCGATTGCTACCAAGATGAAATGATGACCATTTGAAGCTTTGGGTTCAATCATTCCAATCATATCAATGCCCCACATAGAGAAAGGCCAAGGTGAAGAGATAACATTGAGGAGGGTCGGTGGCACATGCATCTTGTCCGCATAAATCTGGCATTTATGACACTTCTTCACATAGTTACAGCAATCAGATTCCATCGTCATCCAATAGTAACCGGCTCTCAACATCTTTCTAGCCATCGCATGTCCGTTGGCATGAGTGCCAAAGGATCCTTCATGTACTTCTTGCATCAGCATGTCTGCTTCACGTCTGTCTACACATCTGAGCAAGACCATGTCATAATTCCTCTTATACAATACTTCTTCATTGAGAAAGAAACTGCTTGCTAATCTTCTCAATGTCTTCCTATCTTTATTGGATGCCCCAGGCGGATACTCTTGAGTTTGAAGAACACGTTTAATGTCATAGAACCACGGTTTGTCGTCGGTGACCTCTTCTACCGAGAACACATGAGCAGGTCTATCGAGGCGCATAACCCGGATCGTAGGCACATCGTTCCAACCATTCACTTGAAACATTGAAGACAAAGTAGCTAAAGCATCAGCCATTTGGTTCTCATCTCTAGGGATATGATGTAACTCCACTTTATTGAAGAAAGTCAACAATCTTCTAGCATAGTCTCTGTAAGGGATCAAACCAGGATGACGAGTCTCCCATTCTCCTTTGATTTGATTAATCACCAATGCCGAATCTCCATAAATATCAAGAATCTTAATCCTTAGATCCATTGCTTCTTCGAGACCCATAATACATGCCTCATATTCAGCCATATTGTTCGTGCAGTCAAACTTCAATCTCGCCGTGAACGGGATATGAGTACCTCGGGGAGTGACGATGATTGCCCCAATTCCATTTCCATAAGAATTCACAGCTCCGTCAAATATCAAACCCCAATGCGATTCAGGATCAGGTCCTTCTTCAGGTAACGGCTCTTCACAATCCTTAGCTTTCAAGTACATAACATCTTCATCTGGGAAATCAAACTTGATGGATTGATAATCATTAATTGGTTGGTGAGCCAAATGATCGGCTTAAATACTTCCTTTGATTGCTTTCTGAGTGTGATACTCAATGTCATATTCAGATAACAACATTTTCCAACGGGCTATTCTCCCAAATAAGGCGGGCTTCTCAAAGATATACTTGATCGGGTCCATTTTGGAGATCAACCAAGTGGTGTGGTTAATCATATACTGGCGCAGATGGCGAGCAGCCCAAGCTAAAGCACAACAGGTTTTCTCAAGCAATGAGTATCGAGACTCACAGTCTGTGAATTTCTTACTCAGGTAATATACAGCATGTTCCTTTCTTCCAGTCTCATCTTGTTGACCAAGCACACATCCCATAGAGTCTTCCAATATAGTCAGGTACATAATCAAAGGTCTTCCTTCCACCGGAGGAATCAAAATGGGAGGTTCAAACAAATATTCTTTGATGCTATCAAAAGCTCTCTGACAATCTTCTGTCCACACACATCCTTGGTTCTTTCGGAGAAGCTTGAAAATCGGCCCACAGGTGGTAGTCATATGAGATATAAACCTAGAAATGTAGTTCAGTCTCCCAAGGAATCCTCTTACTTGTTTTTCCGTCTTGGGTGTGGGCATTTCCCGAATAGCTTTGACTTTATCAGGATCTACCTCAATACCTTTCTGACTGACAATGAACCCCAGAAGTCTTCCAGAACGAACACCAAAAGTGCACTTGTTGGGATTCAGACGAAGTTTATACTTTCTCAAGCGCTGGAATAACTTCAACAAATGCTCCAAGTGATCTTCCTCAGTCTGTGATTTGGCAATCATGTCATCCACATACACTTCTATCTCCTTATGCATCATGTCATGGAACAAAGCAGTCATGGCCCTTTGGTATGTCGCACCAGCATTCCTTAAACCAAACGGCATAACCCGATAGCAAAAAGTTCCCCAAGGTGTAATGAAAGTTGTCTTCTCCATATCTTCTGGTGCCATCTTGATTTGATTGTAACCAGAGAAACCGTCCATGAAAGAAAAGACTTTGAACTTGGCGGTATTGTCGACCAATACGTCAATATGAGGTAATGGGAAGTCATCCTTCGGACTAGCTCTATTCAGATCTCTATAGTCTACACACATCCAAACTTTGCCATCTTTCTTTGCAACAGGCACTATGTTGGCTAACCACTGAGGATAGACCGATGTAACAAGGAAACCTGCATTAATCTGCTTCTGAACCTCTTCCTTGATCTTATCAGCCATATCGGGACGAGTCCTTCTCAGCTTCTGCTTAATCGGCGGGCATTCAGGTCTCAACGGTAAACGGTGCTCCACAATATCGTTGTCCAAACCCGGCATATCTTGGTAGGACCAAGCAAACACATCAACATACTCTTTGAGAAGCTCCAACATTTTCTCTTTAACCTCCGGGATAAGCAATGCTCCGACTTTGACTTCCTTTCTATCTTCTTCATCACCCAAGTTGACCAACACTAAAGGTTCTTCAAACGGTTGAATGATCTTCTCATCATGCTCAAGCAAACGGGAAATTTCAACAGGAATCTCTTCATCATCCTCTTCTTCGGCTCTGAACACAGGGAATTCAAAGTTGGGAGAGGGCATAGGATCATTGTTTTCGATGGTTAAGTCATGGATTAATCTGCACACATGATTATGCTTTACTTTAGAAATCGATTTGTGCAAATAAAACAAAAAGGTTATTATATTTTCCTATTACTACCAATTAATTTTCATTGCTATTTCCCAGAAAAAGTGAAAAATAAAACAGTAGTGGACAAAATAACATTTTTATTCATTAAAGGGAAATACTTGAAACAAGGAGCCCAGACATTTCTCTTTTGCCTTGGGCAGAGCAAAAGGAATTATTTTTCATAGCCCGACACAAAATACTTTTCGCCTTGGGCAGAGCGAATTTTTTCAAAGAAAAAAAAAACAAAACATTACTCGGAAATGTGCATAACAATAGGAACGTCAACAGCTATCCAGTTTTGGCAAGCCAATCCAGGCGTCACAAAATCGGGCAAATCTTCCTCGGAATCATCTTCTATGATAGCATCCACCTCAGGATGTATAAACCCTGCACTTCGAAAAACCTCTTGAATTAGACGAACAACCACCTCCTTCTTGACTCTCGCAGACACGGGACAAAAACCAAGACCTTCCCCAGTCTTGTTCTTGGGCAAAGTCAACACCTGGCCCCATCCTTCGGCCGAACCACTTTCCACCACTCGCCGCGCATCCTCAAAAGAAGAAATGGATGCCCCTTGCTTCTTCACTTCATTCTTGGCAACAGATAGACCTTGGAACTGGGTTCCAACATCCTCATCAGCATCAATAAAAGAGAAGGATGACAAATGGCTTACCACCATAGCCTGCTCTCCACCGATCATCACTAGCTTCCCATGCCTCACAAACTTTAGTCTCTGATGGAGCGTGGAGGTGACTGCCCCTGCATCATGGATCCATGGACGACCCAATAAGCAACTGTAGGAAGCACGAATATCCATTACCTGGAAAGTGATTTGAAAAGTATGAGGACCAATTACTATAGGAAGATCCACTTCACCAATGACTGTCTTCCTAGAACCATCAAACGCTTTGACAATTACTCCACTAGGTCTCATGGGAGCACCTGGATATGAGAGCCGAGATAACATAGTTTTGGGAATTACATTCAACGACGAACCCGTATCCACCAACACACTTGATAAAGTATCATTTCCACAACTTACTGAGATATGCAAAGCCATATTATGGTTTCTCCCCTCCTCCGGGAGTTCTTCATCACTGAAACCAAGATTGTTACACGAAGTAATATTTCCCACAATTCCATCAAACTGGTCAACCGTCACATCGTGATCCACGAACGCCTGGTCCAAGACCTTCATCAAAGCCTCTCTATGGGCACCAGAATCTCTCAGTAAAGCAAGCAAAGAAATCTTGGAAGGAGTTTGCAAAAGTTGGTCCACAATCTTGTATTCGCTTCTCTGGATAAGCTTCAGAATCTCATCATCCTCAGGGTGAGGGATAGGTTCACTGGATCGGCCTATCTCAACCCTTGGTTCAACATTTCTCGCTGGAATTTCTGCCGGTATGGGTCTCCTGACTTGAACTTCTGGTCTCTTCAAAGGTACTGCTACAAAAACACGCCCACTTCTCGTAACTCTACTCACATCAGCAATGTTAACAAAAGACGGTCTTGTCGGTATAGGGACTTCTACCCCATTCTCAATCATTGTGGAATTATACTTATACGGTACATCTTGGTCTGAGTTGTAAGGCACAGGACCAGGTGGGTAGATAATCAAAGGATCAACAGGTGCAGTCTGACTGTCGTAAACAATCTCTACTGATTCAGGCAAATTGAATTGTGGTATGATAACATTCACTTCATCCTCCGGATCTCGGTCATATGTAATGGTGATAACTCTCTGGTCTAACAACTTCTGAATATCCTCCTTCACAATAGGACAATCAACCTCTCTTGAACAAAATTCACAAACATCATAATCATGCTGGTGCTTAACAAAGGCAAGTCTTCTCAAACTCTGATGTAACCTGATCAACGACTCTCTTATGTGTTCAACTTGAAAAACTCGAAACTTTCCCGGACAACCCTCCACCATATTCACTGATGCTGCCCCATGTCGAGGCAAAGGATTATCTCTAACATTTGGATTAACATCCTTGAAAGACAAAATACCATTCTTAATCAACCTCTGCACGTCCGCCTTCAGAGCAAAGCAATTCTCAAGGTTGTGCCCCGGTGACCCTTGATGATATTCACAAAACTGATCTGCCTTGTACCACGGGGAAGTACTGTTTGGTGCGACAGGAGGAGGCTTTGTCGTGATGAGATTCTTTCTGATAAGAGCAGGGAACAATTCAGTATACGTCATAGGAATGGCATCGAACTGAGGTTTTCTGGGCGAATGGTTCTGATTGTTGAATGGATAAGCCTGTTGTCGAGGCTGCTGCTGAAATGGCCGTTGTTGAGTTGGTGGGGTTTGATGAGCTGGGGTCATCAAAGCTGGGCGGACAGCCGGAGTGACTGCCGCAACGTGAGAGTAACCTCTCCTTGGTCTTCCTGGGAACAAAGCGCTGACATCCTGCTCTTTTCTTTTCGGGAAACACTTCCAAACTTCTTAGTACTGCTAGACAGACTTCCTTCTTTAACCAAACGCCCTTCACGAATCCCTTCCTCTAACCGCATGCCCATGCTTACCATTTCGGTGAAGTCACTGGGTGCGCTGGCGATCATTCTTTCATAGTAAAAGGAACCTAAAGTCTTCAAGAATATCTTCGTCATCTCTTTCTCCTCAAGAGGTGGATAGATTTGAGCAGCAATTTCACGCCACCTCTGGGCGTATTCCTTAAAAGATTCTCTGTCTCTTTGCGACATCGCCCGGAGTTGATCCCTGTCTGGCGCCATGTCAATGTTATACTTATACTGGTGAACAAAGGCTTCGCTAAGATCGTTGAAGTTGCGGATCCGAATACTGTCTAAACCCATATACCACTTTAGAGCAGCACCCGTCAAACTATCTTGAAAATAGTGAATCAACAAGTCATGATCATCGGAATACGTAGACATCTTTCTCACGTACATTGTCAAATGACTTCTAGGACACGAATCACCCTTATATCTTTCAAAGTCTGGCACTTTGAATTTTGCTGAAATTCTTCCATTCTATCAAAAAGACCCAAACTTTCAGCAGGCTCAGCAGGATAAGTAGGTCCATTCAAGTATGGCACGGAGTGAACCACAGGAGCGACAGTTGTCATAATCGGTTGCGGAAAAGGTGTCACAGACGGAATTACTGGCGGCATGGCAGTTGTCTCTGGTTGAGGAAGAGACAAAGCAGATTGAAACAAAGGCTGTACGGCAGGCTGATACCCCTCTGGCACAAAGTTGTAAGGCATTCCCCACGGAAAACCTTTCGGCATCTGATGCTGAAGCGGAGAGTTGATTTGAGTCACAGAGGTTGGAACAGTGACAATCTCAGAAACCACTGGAGTTGAAGTCTGAATCTCAGCAACTGTAGTCGATGGCTGATTCTGAACAGCCACCAAACTTTCCACTAACGCAGTTAACTTTTCCATCTCGATACGAAGGGCCGCAACCTCCCCACGGAGCTCATGGTTTTCCTGTTCCAGATCTTCCATTTTCCTCTGACTTTTGGCTCGAGTGTCGTATCGGTGAGACAGCTTGACAACCCTTGGAGTGAAAAAGAAACAAGGATAAGACTCTAAAAAAGTGTGAAGTGAAATGTTGAATGATGTATGATGTGCGATGCAGATGATGATTCATTTTAATAGTTTTTTTTAAGGAACCTCGATAATTTTGCATACATCAATGGTAAAGGAATTTGGAACAACAAAAACTCAATCCATTAATCAAAACAGTAAATTACAACTTACAACTTTGGAATAACAAAACAATAAATTACAACTTTGGGATAACAACCCAATAATAAAAGCAGTAAATTACAATTTTGGAACACGAAGCCCATAATAAAGCAATAAATTACAACTTTAAAACATGAAGTCCATAATAAAGCAATAAATTACAACTTCGGAGCATGAAGCCCTTTTACATAGTTTTACAAAATGACATTAATAAAATAAAACTAAAAGCTAAAGATCACTCTGAAACATCGGATGAAGGACCAAACACCAACTGTAACCGGAGTTTCTTGATCTTCTCTTCATAAAAGTCTTCCATCTCTTTCTTCTCAGCTACCAGTCGATCAATGATTTCCTTCTGCGGATTAGGAGCAAGAGCAACGCTTACCGAACCTTCCTTCTTTCTCTTCCTTTCACTAGCATACTTCTTCAGTAAAGCATCCTTTTGACGAAGCTTCTCATCATGATCAATGAACCGGCCGTCTTGAATAAAGAGTAAATCCTCCTTTTCCTTTAGCTGTCGAGTCAGGACTCGATTCTCATATTCAGACATATTGCACTTTTCTTTCCAAGCATCTCTCTCGGACTTAATCCTGGCCAGATTTCCTTGGTATTCTCCTATATTCGCGATAGTGATAACAACAGATGATGATGCAACGGTAGGGAATAAAGGTTTCTCAAGTTTATAGGGCATCTTGAGAGCACAAGCCCTAGCACGGACCCACTGTAGGTAAGGTTCCAAAGAAACGGCACCTCTATGTCCTAACATGTCTCTCCCTTTCCTATGGATGTGGTGCCAAGCTCCTTCGATCTCCCTCTTAGCTGCCTGATGATCTTGTCCTTCCTGTAGAAAGAAACCACTCACATGGATGTTGTTTGGCTTATCTCTCATCGGGTACCCAAACTGACGGCGCGCGAGAACAGGGTTATAGTTGATTCCACCTCTCGTACCAAGAAGAGGCACGTTAGGAAAAGCACCACCGCTATTGATGATCTTCACGTCATAGTAAACTCGATTATACCAATCAATGTCGAAATGAGTGAGAGCCATAATCTTTGGCGCCCATCGCGGCTCCTTCTCGAGATCCCAGAAAACATCAGACCCAGGTAGATGCGAAACATACCACTGGTACAGCAACGGTGCACAACAAATAATCATCCCTCCTTGATAAGAGTTTCGAAGATGGATGGAGTAGTAGGTATCTCCTAGCAGCGTAGGGACCGGATTTCCAATCAAGAAAATTATGATGGCGTTGATATCCACAAACTTATCAATGTTAGGGAACAAGAATAGACCATAGGCGAGTAAAGCAAACACGTCTTCAAAGGCAATAGTATCTTTTATCTCAGCAAAATGACGAGCTTTCCTCAACAAAAACTGCGCAGACAAGCCTCGGATTCCACCTTTCGTAGTCATGTTCTCCTCTATCTCTGACTTCTTCAAGTGGGTGATGGTCGCTATCTCGTGAGATTAGGGCTCCTCTTCTAATCCAGAAAAAGGAACACAGTCGGTGATCGGCAAACCAAGTATGTAGGAATACTCTTCTAAGGTGGGCATCAACTGGTAATCCGGGAAGGTGAAACATCGGTACAAGGGATCATATAATTGAACCAACGTATTGAGAATGCCTTCCTTCATCTTGCGCTTCATGAGAGGTATAATGGACCCAAACTTTTTCTGAAAATCCGTCGGGTTCTCGATCTTAGGAATCAAACTCTTCAGCTCTTCAATCTCGGGCTCCTTAAAACTAAAACTTCGAGTGTTTCTCCTTCCAAATTCCATAATAACCTGAGATGTCTGCAAAAATCATTCCGAAGTTCCTTGAAAAACAAGTTTTTCACAAAGAATGTCGATGAATGCATGAATGAATGATAATGCAACAGTTACACACAAGTTTGCAAACATGGGGTTCAAAGGTTCAATGTTCAGCATGGAGTCGAGGGTAAATCCCACCCCAAAGTATGTACTAATGGTTCAATCACACCTGTAAGACAAGGTTCTAAGAGTTCCCAGAGTCTACATTCCTCCTTCGGATATTACCAACGTCTTGATTACTCAATAATTAGCAATATTCTCAAGAGAAACTCGTCCGAGCGTAGCATCGCGTAACAACTACTTCCGAATTACTCCGTTATAGTCTCCGCGCTACACCTAAAAAGGCCAAGATGGGTTAGGGTTCTTCGGTCCTCAACTTCTTGGGCTCCTAGGTTGAAAATAATAATGTCTTCCCGATTACTCGGTAAACAAATATTAAGTTCAAGAGGGCCTTCCATTGGGTGGGGGATCTCATGCCCCCTTCTTCGGGATTACTCCCTCAAAGTTAACATGACTATACCGCCCGTCCTATTCCTTAAGTGTTACTTAATCCGGGTATAGGATTCGTCCTTTGCAAAAAACCCAAGCACCCCAATTCAAACACATAATCAAGCAAATCAATATAATAAAACAGATAAAACAAATTAGGCTTAACCCACTTAGGGATTGACCAGCAAGAGGTCAATCTTTCTCCAGCAGAGTCGCCAATTCTGTAGTGATAAAAAATGTAGCGGGGTAAATCGGAGATCGAATTATTGATTAATTCGTCTCACAAAAGCAAGAGTCGCCACCGCGCTTTATTGTTTCCAAGGGAAAAGGGGAAAGAGCGAAATAAAACCCTAAATATGCAATGTAAATAATACTTTTAAAAAAAAGTAATAAAAAATACAAGGCATTTTTGAAAAGAGATCTATGGTTCGGGGGTTGGTTATATAATTGGAAGGTATTAGCACCCAATGCATCTATAGTACTCTATAGGAACCTTTTGAAATATCTGTTTTATTAAAATTGTTCGTTTGATTGAAAAATAAATTGTTTTGGCCGAAAAAGGGGTACGGACGGGTTTTTGAAGAGACGACGACCTAATGTCGAAGTTTTTGCTTAAAAGGTATAAGTTTTGAAAAGATTGAATATTTGAGGAAAAATTATCCTAAGTTTTAATGAAATGCGAATGTTCGCGCGATTAGACTTGAGGACATGAAGTCGACAAATTTAATCGTTTTTCCCTTGGATTTAAAAGTAAACAGAATAATCAAGTAAACAGAAAATTATGATAAATAAATGATATACAAAAATTTAAATAAAATACTAAGTGATGTAAATATGTATTTTTGGATTTTTGTCAATATATGCAAAAAACAAGAGAATTAATAAAATAAAATATTTTTTAAGGCTTTTATATGTTTCTATTTTTTATGTATTTTTTATAGGGACAAAGCATGAGAATTAATTTAAAGAAATAAAATTCTTTAATTCTTAAATGTTTTTTTTTGTTTTCTATTATTTATTCTTTTTATGTGTTTTTTAATATTAATATACAAATAAAAAAAAAAGACTTGATGTTTTATACTAATTTAAATATTTTAACTAATTTTTAGATAAAGTTCTAATTAATATATAATAAGGCATTTGTTCATTAGTCAATCAATATAAATAAGAGTAAAATACTTGATTAAACTAAATATGAAAAGAAAAGGTTTATTATTTAAACATTAGAAAAAAAAGTAAATTAAAATTGGTTTATGAGTGTTAAAACAAAACGAAAGGAAAGCAAAAAAGATGGGCCAAAGTTCTAAAGGGCCCAAACAGAAGCAAGTAAAACTGGGGGGTGCCTAAGGAGATCCGTTTGGGCTTAGGTGGAAGCAGGTCAAGGTCCAAAACATTCCAAAACTTTGTTTTAGGGTTAAACATGTTTTGGTTAGTTGAGAAAAAGATTAGGGTTAAGGGTTTATAGGGCGGCGCTCACTTTGCTCGTCTTCTTCATTCGCGTTCTCTTCGTTCGCGTTCTGCTTCGTTCGCGTTCTGCTTCGTCTGAGTTCTCCTTCGTCCCAAAGGCCACTGGTATTCTCCATCTCCCTCTTCCCTCCAGCAAAGCATACGGCGATGGATTCACGGTACGATTGTTTTTCAATTTCGTTAAGGCTTTATTACAATTTGCATGTTGTGATCTATGTTCATTTCTGATTCTTATTCTTTACTGCAATGATTATTGAGGTATTGAAAGGAAAGAAGAACGACCGTTACCTGGAGATGGAGGAGAGAGGTTGGAGCGTGCGTAGGAGGCCGGACAGCAAGGAATACGGCGGAGGCGCGCTTGGAGACCCCGGTATTTCGTTCTTATGCTCTTAGGGTTTTATGATGACAATTTGAAACCCCTTTTTGTGTGATATCTCTTCCTCTTCTTCCTTTTGCTTCGCTTCTGTTGCTTCTTGGATTGGCCTATGAAAACTTTTCCTATCTCAGTTGCCTTGAATTTGTCCTATGATGAATGTTGAGCTTGATAGTTGCCTTATTGCTACTGTTGAAATAATTTTAACTAGCTTCTTTTCTTCTTCTTCTTTTGCTTGTTGCCTTTTCGGATTTTTGGCTTATGATGATGTATCTGAGGTCTTGACGGTATTGGACATGTTATTTTTTTGACATTGGTTTGAGGTTAAGGCTTGTGTTGTCCTGGGTTTTGCTTTTGGTTGGATGGACAAGGGGTTATGGTTTTAGGCTATTACAGGTTGCACTGGTTTTTTGGTTTGGCCAAAGTTGTGTGACAGGTTATTGAAACGGGTTTATCGGTTCTGATATGGTTTGATGGTTTTAGGACATGTTCTTGGTTTATGCTGGTTTGGCAGGTTTGTATGGTGTATGTTTGACAGTAGGGATGGTTTTAGGACACGGTTATGGATGGTACTGGTTTGGTGGTATTATGCAGTAGGAAGGGTTTTGAAATGGTTTAGGCCATGCTGTTGTTCATGGTTATATGCAGGTTTTGACAGTAGGTTCTACTGGTTCCTTGTTTTTAGACTTGGAGCAAAATGGTTTTTTTTTTATAGTTTTGTGTAGAAGGCCTTTTTGCAGGTTATCAACTCTTCTTGTTTTTGAAGGGGTTTGTGTTATGTTATACAGTTTTCTTGGCATCTCCTTTATGCCACAGGTTTTGAATTATTTTACTATATCCTTGGTAATTCTGCACTCTTACTGTTACAGCAGTTTTGTTTGATATCTTATTCCATGCTTCTTTCCTCTTACTGTGTTACTGCTGTAGTTTTGTTTTGTATCCACTTCTGCCTAAACCAAAACCTGTAAAAACCCAACTCTTCCTCTCTTCTCTCTCTTAGTACAATGAAACACTAAAATGTTGTGTACTTTAACTGTTCTGAAAAAGTAAACATGCTGGAAAATGATGAAAAAATAGGAAATATGCTTTGCTTGCAAATTGGTTTTAAAATGCATATCCTCTTTGTCTCCCAATGTAACAGTAGAAGAGCCTCATGTTTTGGCCTCTTCCTATGTTGTATGGCATGGTTTACGTTGCAATTTGTCTTAAAATGCATATGCTGTTTTATTTTATGCATTTTATGTTGATTTATGCAATGGCTTTTTGAAAATGCATATGCTTTTGAAATGAAATGATTTGAGATTATGCAGTTTACAATTAAAATGCAAATTTGACAAAAGAAAATGAATTTGTGCATATTTAAATTTGTGATTCATTTTTGAAAATAAAATCCATCCCTTTTTGTGAACCGAGAGAAATCCCGCGATTTGCAAAAAGGGTAAAACTGATTCCAGCCGTTTGCTTTTAATGATGAACACTAATAAATAATTTTCTGCTTTTAATTATTTATTTAATTCTGACTTTTTCTTTTAATTGTTTTTGCAGGTAAAATTAAATGAGCAGACAAAGAAGCATTGGATAGAAGACTTAGAATTTAGGAAAGAAAATTAGAATAGTTTTTTATTTCATTTCAAACTTTGTAAAAATTATTATCGTAAATACGTTGCAAATAAATACAGTATTTACACAACAATTGTACATTTAGAATAAAATGAATAAAATTCCAATATTTGCCAATTAATTCTTTCCTTCTCTCTAATTATTTATTTTATCGTTTATAATTCTTTAAATTATATAATAATTGAAAATAAATTTCAATTACTTAAATTCAGAATAATAAACAATTAAATAACCATCATTTGATCAATAACTTTTCTTCAATCTATTTCATTATTTATAATTCTCTAAATTATAATAACCGAAAATATAAATTTCAACTATTAAACTTAGGATAATAAATAATTAAATAACATTGTTGATCAATTAATGAACTTCCTTTCACATATTTATTATATTATTTATAAATCTTTAAATTATATAATAACTGAAAATAAATTCTAATTATTTAAATTTAAGATAATAAATAATAAATAAACACTGTCTGAACGATTAATATGCCTCCTTTCAAATATTTACTTTATTATTTATAGATCTTTGAATTATATAATAACTGAAAATAGATTCCAATTATTTAAATTTAAGATGATAAATAATTAGTAAACATCATTTAAGTCTTGATCAGTTAATAAATTTAGCGTTCAACAAATAAACAACTCTCGACTCGAAAAAATTATGAATTTTAAAAATCAAAAGATCAAAACGCTCGCAATGTAATGATGCAGATGGGAGATAGTATCTTAGGTCAAAATTTGGGGTACAACACTTTGGCATCCCTTAGATAAGCCATTTTCAATGGAGGTTTGATACTCTTTGGAACACTGGTAGCAGTCTCGGTCGCATTAACTGTTTGTGGAACCTCCTCAAAGTTCTGACAGGAGGTCTCAATGAACTCGCCATCCATTTCAACATACCTGAAAGAGTTCAGGTGGCTCACCATGTATTCCTCCTCTCCATGGACTGTGATAATCTTTCCATTAACCGGGTACTTCAACATCGAACTTAGGGTAGAAGTAACAGCACCATCCCCATGGATCCAGGGTCGACCCAATAAACAGGAATAAGATGGGCGGATGTCCATCACATAGAAGATTGAGTCAAAAGTTTGAGTACCAACTTTGATAGAGGTGTTCACCTCCCTGTGCACCATTCTTTTAGAACTGTCGAAGGCCCTCGCCATAATATTACCGGGCTTCAGTGTGAGTCCTTCACAATCTAACTTGTTCAGAGCATTCTTGGGTAAGACATTCAGCAATGAACCCGTATCCACCAGAACATGAGCTAGGGTAGTGCCTTACACTCAATGGATACGTGCATGGCATCATTAAGTTTCCTTCCCTTAGATGTCAAATCAGCACCGGAAAAACCCAATCCATTATCAATAGTCAGGCTGGCCATGAAATTATCGAATTGATCAGCGGAGGTCTCTTGAGGCACGTGGTCAGATTTCAAGAATTTTATTAAACCCTTAGCATGGGCTTCAGAGCACAAAAGTAAGGCAAACATTGAGATCTTTGAAGGGGTTTGCCCTAACTGCTCCATGACGTTATAATCACTCTTCTTTATTATCTTAAGTATCTCTTCCATTTCTTTTTTAGAAGCCTCAAGAATGACTTCTCTGTGTACCTTCGTCTGGACAGGCTCAACCAATACCTCTTTTTCCCGAGTCTCGGCCGACTCAGTAGCAGGGATAGCACCAGGGACAATAGTAGGAATAGTAATGGGAGTATTAACAGGAGTAGCAGCAGGAATAATCACAGGAGTAGCAACAGTCTTTGGAGAGATTTCGGGAGAGAAAACCCTCCCACTTCTTGTAATTTTACTGGTCCCAACGATATTGTCGATGTCAGGATCATTTTATTTAGTAACTTCGTCTTCAAGAGCCAATAGGTCTTGCTTGATGCCATGGTAATAGACGTCATCCCCATAATTCTAGGGAACGAATTTATCAGAGGAATATGGTATTGGCCCACGAAGGGTGATGATCAAGGGAGAAAACTTGGGAACGGATGTAATCCTGACAAGTATTTTGGAGGAGACCCTGGGAGGATTGTCAGAAATGGTAATTATTGAGACATCTTCACACAAACTTCTTGTAATGGGAACTTTCTCGAACAGAATTTCTTTGTTAACCATCAAGCGATGGACGCCCATCATTAACATCATGCAACCATCTGGTAGAGACATACATAAGTGGCAACCTTCACCACAGCCCGGAAATAAACCGGCTCGCAACAGATTCTCTTTAACAGTTAGAAGAGGAGTAGCTAACTCATCCACAAAAGAAACAAACTGATCGTCATCAACAGAATTGACACCTTGGCCATGTTTGGGCATTGATGCAGTTATTACATTAGGTGTCTCTGGAAGGTCAAACTCAATCTCCTTTTCCTCAATGAGATCCAGTACCTTATTCTTTAAAGCCCAATAGTCGTTTGTATCATGCCCCGAAGTTTCTGAATGGTAGGCACATCGAGCATTTGGGTTGTAGCAGGGAGATGCAGTATTGGGTTTCTTAGGAGCCTCCTTTAGGGTTACCAGGTTGGACTTCAGCAAATGTGGAAAAACCTGGGATAAGGTCATGTTGATCTGAGTAAACTGTCTTCTGGGCGCATCTGGCCTACGCTGATTGTTTCGTTGTTGGTTAGATGCAGGATTGGAAATCATAACAGCCCCTACCGTCGGGCGACGTTCAGTTTTGTTTTGATTTATTCGGTCGTAAGCGGTACTGACCTCCTTCTTTCTAGTGAAAGGTTTCTTTGTTGTGCTGGAGGATGCATCTCTCTGGATTTTACCACTTTTGATGCCAGCTTCTACCCGTATACCAGCCAATATCAGTTCAGTGAACTCAACAGAAGAGCTTCCAATTAAATGGTTAAAGAACGGACCAGACAACATGCCCAAGAACATGTCCATTAGCTCTCTATCAGACAATGGAGGTTGGACTCTTCCCACAAGGTCGCTCCACTTTTGGGCTTAATCTTTAAAACCTTCACCGGAACCCATAGACATACTTTACAATTGCGTACGAGTTAGGGAGAGGTCGGCGTTATATTGGTACTGCTTGTTGAAAGTAGCAACCATATCTTCCCAATTATGAATGTTGGTTCTTTCCAGTTGATAGAACCATTCCAGCTGAGTCCCTGTAAACTTTCCTAGAAGAAATGTACCCACAGATTCCTATCGATAGTGTGAGGTTGAATCTTCCTGGCATATGACTGTAAGTGCATCTTAGGGAATGAGACACCATCATACTTGGAGAAGGTAGGGACCTTGAATTTATGCAAGATGGCCACCCCTCAGATCAGTCCCAGCTCTTCAAAATCTTGCCCGAGTACCCTTTGGATCTCCATAGCATTGAGACGATCCTCCAACTGTTTGTATTTCTCATCAGCGGGAGGGTATTGCTCCTCAGAATAGTCACCTTCATCTTCCTCGGACCCTGGTGTTGTACCCCAAAATTTTCCCTCTCATTTATCAAATATTTTCTCACAAAAGATCTATCTTGGTTCAAGACTGCACTAGGATTGATCAGCTCAAGACACCTCCTTAAGCACTGATGACCCAAAATTAGGGTTTGAGATTGCACAAGCATAATTGAAATTTCAATGCCTCATATGAATTTCATGGATCATTATAGACCCCCAAGATCACTCATATCAAGTTTCAAGCTTTGGATCACACTTTTGCTTAGTCAATTGAGCAGTTGACCTAAAAATCAGTTGTATTGGGGGAAAAGTCAACATTGGCCAATTTAAAGTCAAACTTCATAATCTTTTATCCACATCGACATTATAAACTCATATGTATCATTTGATCAAGTTTGGACTATAATTCCTCAAGAATTTTGATCAAATCATCAAAAGGGCAAAATGGTCAAAATTAGGGTTTTGACTGGGAAAAGGCAATTTCTGATTTTTGACCTAGAAAATGGTCAATTGGTTTGAGGAATGATCTCAAGAATTCAATTGCATCATTTTGACCTAATTTCATGACCCAAAACATAGCTCAAGATCAATTGGATTGATAATGAATTTTCAGTCAACTATACACTGAAAAGTTAAACTTTGACTTTTTGGTCAAAATCAAGTGTCAAAGATCACAATTCATCAAAACATGTCAAAATATGAAACTTATTCATCAAGATATCAAAAATTCAAGATTTCATTTTGAAAAGTCAAAGTTTTCTAACAGAAATTTTTCTAAGTGTTTAAAACTTCATGTTTTTTCACAACTTTGAGCCAATTTTTCACCATGATGCAAGATGATTCAAAAGAAACTTTCAACATGAAAGTTTTATATCTACATGATATCTACAACATTGCTTTACATAACTTCTTCTAAAAATTCTTGGATCTCAAGTTATTAATTCATAAAGTCATGGTCTTGAAATTAAACACTTAGTGAAATTTTACCCTAGTTTAGGCAGGATTTTGACCTAACTTCATGGCACTTTTACATATAGCTCCAAGGGGAATTTTCAAAATTGATTCAAAGAGGGGTTTTAGATCACATTACAATATTTCCAGAATGACCAAGAACTCCTTGATATCATTTGTGATCATGGAGAATCGAAGAGATGAAGTTAGGGTTTTCAAACTTAAATTACAAGCCATTTCATGATGAACAAAATTTCAAATCCAAGCCTAGGCTGCATAATCTTTGCTTTGCAGGCCTCAAACTTGTTTTTCACTCCATAATTAAATGTTTACACAGCTGTTAGAGCTTTAATCCAAGCACTAGAGCCTTTATCCAAGTTACATTTCCATTTATGGCACAAAGTTGTCATTTCCATTTTGATAAAGCATCACTTTTGCAATTGTCAACTTCTTGAGCTTTGCACTTGTTCTTTCTGCACAAACAACCCCTATAAACCAAAATCAACGTGTCTAAAGCCTCTTTGAGCTTAGAACATACTTGTACAACACTTTGAGATTTGTCTTCTCACTTTTCTTCAAAAGCAAGTTATAGAGCCAAAAGGCTAGAACTCAGAAACCTTGAGTGCATTTGATCTCTTACCTTTTCCATACATATACACAAGTCTATTGCAACATAACACACGAAGGCTAAGACCCCAAAACACTCCCAAACACTCTGCAACTCAGAATCTGCCATAACTTGACAGTTTTGAACCTCACATAGCCATCTCCAAATCCACTCGTGTGTATTGAGTTTTAACCATCCAAACACTTAATATACATCATATCAAAGTGATCCAGACCCCTGTTTCCTGACTGTAACTCCTCCATCACTATCCACTATTTCCAAATTTGAAGCTTGCAACTTGACTTGAGTTAGGAGTTTAAGCCATCCTCAAAGCAAATTAGGAGTTGGAACACATTCAAGGAGGTCCAGGCAAGCTACAGAAATCATCACAAAGGTTGCTCAAACTCCATATACGACTCCAGTTGTAAGAGATAAGTTTTTCAAACTTCTATCTCTCCATACAATCATCATTTGATTCTGATTTGTGAAGATAAAATGTAGATACCATTGCCACGAAGCTGTACATATCCATATTTTACATTTATATGGCCTGAGGTTAGAGTATTTTAGAGTTGAAGTTTCTGAAATTTTTAGGTTTTAAATTAGGGCCAGAAAAATTCTCATTCATCTTTGATTGTTAGCTTAAGTTATTTACTTGGTTGGATTCGTGATGAAATTTCCAGCAATTCCATGTTTGTACTTTTGAAAATGGTTGAGAAATGAGAGAGATGGCAATTTCAAAAATTGTGTTGAATGGTCTGGCGCGAGGTTGAAGAAGATACAGCCCTAGGAATGTGTTTCAAATATATATTCATGGTTTTGTATTAATAAACGGATGTTTAGTCACCCCAGTGGTAGAAGCGCGCGCCTGTGACTATAGGGACCTGGGTTTGAGCCCTAGTGGTACCCTTTTATTTTTTCTTGTTTTATTTTCACAGATTCAATGCAAACCAAGCCAGCGCGTGCATCAAGTGTCATCATCTCATCACCATCTGATCATTGCATGACTGGAACCAACGCACCACATGAGTAGGTCTAGGGTACATCACAATAAGCCAGTAACATGAGATCAAAACAGGCGTTGGGCCCTTCAGTCTTGGGCCTATTTTTTTTATATTTTTGCTATCATCATACACCTTTTTTTACTAAGACATCACCTGGCCCAATTTTCTTTTATTATTTTCTTTTTCTTATTTTTGTTTTTATATTTATTTTCTTCTTTAATATTTTTATTATTATTATTATTATTATTATTATTATTATTAATGAAAAAATCCAAAAAAATATTTTTATTTATTATTTACACTTATATATTTTATTTTTTCTATAAAACAAAAAGACTAAAAAACATTTCTCTTAATAATTAATTTCTTTTTAATAATTAATATCTAGACATAGGTTTAATTATTTATTTTCTGAATTAAAATTAATTTAGAACTTAGGTTTATTTTAATTAATTTTCATATTATTTTTAATAAGTTAAAACATTTTCACAAAAAAACCCTAAAACACCTTTTTTTTTAAACTTAATTTCCTTCTTAATTAATTTAGGTTTAAATTTTGTTTATTTTTCATTAATCATCTCTCTTAATTAGGTTAAAACCCCTTTCATAAAAACAACAAAAATCATTTCTTTTTCCATTTATATTCTTGCATTTTATTTTCAATTTTTCTACAATATTCAATATAGTTGTAATAGATAATTAGGTTTAATTTTATTTGCAATATTCCCCATTTGTAATTTGTATACCCCCTCCCCTAAATGATGTAATAGCGTAGCAATTTAAAATTCCGCAATTTATCGCTTTATATACAAATGCTAGTAATTAGGGTTTTGTATGGAAAGACTAAAACCAACAAAATAGCAAACCCTAATCAAGACAAAAACAAAGCATGAAATCAATTCACTTGCACACAAGCACCCCTAGGGTGAATCCACTTGGTTGCCTTACAAAAATGGCCATATTATGCATGTGAGGTATCTTAGCAAAGACAAGCAAAATACAATATCATAGTCCCTCGGTGAGGCTATCAAAAGTTGCCTTTCAAAATGATCTTAGTCCCTAAAGAAAAATGATAAGATACCTTGCAACATTGCTAATTATGGTTATACAATGACCCACACTCGTCCCTTTTACATCCAAAGATAGGGTTACTTACCAAATCAATGGTAAGATAGCAATGTCAAAGGAAAAAGGAAATGAACATGAAAGAATTTTGAGTAGGTAGAATGTTCCTAGTTACTTGCTCTATTTCAAAACAAAAACATCCTTGCTATTTTCAAAACAAACACCACCACTTTCAAAACATCTTTCAAAATTTGAAAACAATTTCAAAAGATCAAACACTTTGTATACATTCTTACGAACGAGAATCATTACAAAGTTTGCCTAAACAATGGCCTCTTTTCAAAAATACTTTCAAAAAACCACACAAAGCACATTTCCAAACAAAAGCAAGTGATCTAGAAAGTAACTAAGAGCCCATGGAAAACCATGGATGAAAAGGGTTCTAATACCTTCCCTTTTCATAACCTACCCCCCGAACTCAAGAAATAATCTCAAAGGTATTTCTTGTGCTTTTTCACCTTTCCTTTTGGATAAAAGAAAAGTTGGTGGTGACTCTTGCTAACCGCAACATTTGCGATCAAACGCAAAACACCCAAGTTAATTCTCTCACTGTATCACAGAACTGGCGACTCTGCTGGGGAGAATTCTAAAAGTGGGGTTACCTTAGGGTTAGATCACATTTACTTGCTTTCTTTGTTTGACTTGTTTGCTTTACATTATGGTTCATTGTTTGGGTTTAAATCCTCTACCCGGATTTAGGATACCTTATAGGTAAGTAGCAATACGTTGTGGAAACTGTGCGGGGTATACCAACACGGTCTAAGCAATAGCTATGTTAGTGTGACATATTTGTGGGTACTAGTATCCCTTGAGCAGTCAAGGAGAATACGGGGCCGCTGAGTGATGTCATGAAGCACTAATGAAATTTTAGAACCTTTACTTGACCAGCTTGACCTTTAGGACGTAATGAGATGACCGACTTTGGTGCAATCCAAAGTTGGTAGATACTCGATACTACACTCATTGAGGTTTGGTTTTTTGGGATATTTCGGTCGCCATTAAAGAGGCTTGCGCTGAAACAATGCCCAAAGAAACAAACCCGTGATATTGAGCTCCTTAGAACCCGGTTACTATTACTAGGACAGGTTTGAGCCAACTAAACTTCAAGAGGGTACTTTCCTATAATACTCCATGAAAGCCTAAACCTAAGGACTTGTTTGCTTTTTTTGTATATATATATTTGTACATAACATCATAAACATCATAACATCATACTCATGTTCACTAACCATTTCAAGGATCTTGGGATTTATCTTTGTTCTGTTTTGTAGGACATGGATTCTATTCGCGGGAAAACCATTCAAGTCAACCTTGTAAGGATCCCTCCCCAACTTAAAGAGCTAGCATCAAGGATTCCTGAAAACTCTCCATTTACCGAAAGACATGGTCGCCTACTAAATTTGGTTACCTCTAACACTGATGAAGACATGATGAAGGTGCTCTTTCAATTCTTTGATCCTTTGCACCATTGCTTCATATTTCTCGATTATCAACTTGTGCCAACTTTGGAAGAATTATCACAACTCTTGAGGATTTCCATTCTCAATCAACTACCTTTCAACGGTACAGAAAGGGATCCAAAGCCAGAAGATATTGCTCAAGCTCTACACTTGCAATCATCTGATATCACAACTAATTGGGAAACAAGGAGTGGTGTCAAAGGTTTCCTAGCAAAGTTCTTGTTTGAAAAAGCCCAAAATTGTTGGAACTCTTTGGATTTGCAAGCTCTTGAGAAAATTGTGGCTCTCCTCATCTATGGGATGGTTTTGTTTCCAAATCCTGACCAACTCATAGATGTGAACTTCGTCAAAATCTTCATGTTTCGTAACCCGGTGCCTACTTTGCTAGGGGACATCCTACATTCCTTACACACTCGCACTATGAGGAAAATAGGTATCCTTATGTGTTGTACTCCTCTCTTGGCAAGATGGTTTATTTCGCATCTCCCCCAATCTGTATTAAAGAACGAGCAAGGTTCAAGGTGGTCACATAGGTTGATGACGCTCAAACATTCAGACATTCATTGGTGTTCGCGATCTATAGAGAATGTTACTATTGTTGACCGTTATGGAGAATCCCATAATGTCCCTTTACTTAGAATTAGAGGAGGTATCACATACAACCTATGCTTAGCCTTAAGACAGTTTGGCTACGCCCGAAGGGATGGCCCACACGAGATGCTTATTCAAGGTTTGGTATTTGACTACGAGAACGACGATTAAGGTCACTGTCAGAGATTTATCCGAGCTTGGAGGATATTGAACAAGGTAGATAGAAAGACATTGGGGAATAAGAATTCCATCCCTCTTGATCCTTACCTCAAATGGGTACGAGCTCATGCTCAAAGTCTTATAATGCCTTACCCCTCCATTCTCTTGGTGATCATAGAGCATGTTGTGGAAGGAGATGTTCCCTACACTATCTTATATCCTGACATTCCCACCTCTCTTGAAGACTTACAAAGGGATTGGATACAGCTTAAGGGGGAACGAGACACTTTCAAAGCCCAATTCGACGCCAGCGAGAAGAAGGTTTTGGAAATCACTAAGTAACTTCATGAGGAGCGGAACCTGAACGCCTACATCGCACCAAAGAGGATGCGTACAACTTTTTTATCTTAGAGTTTTTGTATTTCTTTGTAAGCCCAAAAGAGGCATGATGTACTCAAGCTTTGACTTATTAATATAGCGTGTGTTCCTTTTTGGTCTAAAGCAAATTTAAATCTCTAATTTCCTTGAAATCGTTGCATATGCATTTACCATTCATCATAACATAAGCAGGTTTTCTCACAACAAGCCTCTTCATCTTTCTGTTGTTTATTTCAGTAAGATGGATCTCGAGCAGATAGTAAAAGACCTCCAGTCGCATAATGCTTAATTTCAACAGATGTTCTTGGCTCTAGCCAAAGAACAAGAGGATCTGAAAACCTTTCAGGTTGAAGAAAAGAAAAACAAAGCAAAGAAAGTAACCGGAGTTCTGAATATGGGAAGAAGGTTCCAAGGACAAGCCAGGCGGACCCTAGACTTTGCAACGTCATCTGGTGAGAAGGATAACGAAGAAGTGAAAGGCAAGGAAGCAGTTGTTCAGCTAGAGTCTGAAGAGGAAGAAGAAGAGGATTACTCTGAAGAGCAGTATCCCCCGGCCGATGACAAATACAAGCATCTGGAAGAACGACTAAGCACAATGGAAATCCAAAAAGTGCTCGGGCTATACTTTGAGGAGCTAGGTCTGTTGTCTGGGATTATCATTCCACCAAAATTCAAGGCACCGATATTTTCTAAATACGACAGAGTTTCGTGCCCCAAAATGCATCTCCGATCCTATGTGAGGAAGATATAGCCTCACACTGCTGACAGGGATTTATGGGTCCACTTCTTCTAAGACAATATATCCGGAACTCAACTTGATTGGTTCTATCAATTGGAAAGGGCCAATATCCACAATTGGGAAGACCTTGTCGCTGCTTTCTATAAACAATATCAGTATAACACAGATCTTGCTCCCACCCGTACTCAACTCCAGAGTATGGATATGGTTTCAAGTGAAGGTTTCAAAGACTACGCTCAGAAATGGAGGGACTTAGCAGAAAGAGTCCAGCCTCTCCTATCTGAAAGAGAGCTAGTAGACATGTTTTTGGGTACCCTGTCCGGTCCTTTCTTCAATCATCTAATTGGATGCTCCTCAGCAAGCTTCACTGAACTAATCTTGATCGGAGAAAGAGCGGAAGCTGGGATTAAGAGTGGGAAGATTCAAAAAGACGCATCCTCTGCTGTTGTAATAAAACCATTTATTGGGAAGAAAGAAGTTGGTGTTGTGTATCCTCAAAGGAATCAAGAAAGAACTGAACATCGTCCAATGGTGGGGGCTGTCATAATCCCTATGCATGTACCTGCTAAACAAAGAAACGATCAGCCTAGAACAGAAAGACCAGTAAGAAAATTTACCCGGATTAATATGACACTATCTCAAGTCCTTCCACATTTGTTGATATCTAACCTGGTAACTTTGAAAGAAGCTCCGAAGAATCCTAACACAACCTCTCCTCACTACCATCCTAATGCTCGTTATGCTTACCATTCAGAAAGCCCGGGCCATGATACCAACAACTGTTGGGCTTTGAAGAACAAGGTGCAAGACCTTCTTGAAGCCAAAGAAATTGAGTTTGATGCTCCTGAAATCCCAAATGTTATCACCGCTCCTATGCCCAAGCATGGATGTGGTGTTAACGCTGTCGAAGATGATATGTTGTTACTGTTGTTGATGAACTTGTTACTCCTCTCCTGGTCGTCAAGAAGAACCTATTGAAGGCTGGTTTATTTTCAGGCTGTGAGGAAAGCTGCCACCTCTGTTCCTCCCTACCAAATGGCTAACATTTATTGAAAGAAGGTGATCAATGCCTAATGGATGACAAGGAGATTTTGTTTGAAAAGACTCTCGTTCCAACTATTTCCTACGATGATGTTTCAATAGTAACCATTTCCGCCAATTCTTCCAGGGACTCCATCAAAAGACCCGTTAGGATTACATCAGTTCCTAAAGTAGCTCCACTAATAATTACTATGCCAGGTCCAATCCCTTACTCATCATATAAAACTGTCCCATGGAATTATGGGGGCGACGTCTACTATCACGGTGTCAAACAGGATTGGCTGGCTGTTGAAGACTCAATTTCTAAGAAGGCTGACCCCGACATTAGTAACATTACGGGAACCAGCAAGATAACACGAAGTGGCAGAGTATTCTCTCCCAAGATTTCTCCTCCAAAAACTACCATCGGTCCTATAATCATCCCTGTTTCTATTCCAGTTGACACCACTACTACTACAATTCCTACAGTTTCACCTACTGATACTCCTACCACCGAGTCGACCGAGACTCGGGGCAAAGGCATTCTGGTTGAGCCTGTCTGAATGAAGGAGCAATCAGTATCTATCCCTGAGGCTTCCCAAAAGGAGATGGAAGAAATTCTGAAAATTATAAAGAGAAGCGGCTACAACGTAGTCGAACAGCTAGGGCACACTCCATCAAAGATTTCCATGCTGGCTTTATTGTTGTGCTCTGAGGCTCATGCGAAGGCCTTGGTGAAATTCCTTAAAACTTCCCATGTACCACAAGAAACCTCTACTGATCAGTTCCAAGATTGCGTGGCCAGTTTAAACACTGACAATGGTTTAGGATTTTCTGATGCTGACTTGACACCTAGGGGGAGGAAGCACAATGAGGCATTGCATGTCTCTGTCGAATGCAGGGGCACGACTTTAGCCCATGTCTTGGTTGATACATGTTCGTCTTTGAATGTGCTGCCTAAGAAGGCTCTTGATAGACTTGATTGTGAAGGTTTGACCTTAAAACCCAGCAATATAGTGGTAAGGGCCTTCGACGGTTCAAAGAGAATGGTGCATGGAGAGGTGGACATCCCCATAAAAGTTGGAACCCAAACCTTTGATTCAACTTTTTACGTAATGGACATTCACCCTTCCTATTCCTGCTTGTTGCACCGACCATGGATTCACAACGCTGGTGTCGTTACCTCTACATTACATCAGATGCTGAAATATCCAACCGAGGGGAAAATCATTATTGTCCATGGAGAAGAGGAATATATGGTCAGTCACTTAAACTCCTTTAGATACGTGGAATTGGATGGCGAATTCATTAAAACTCCATTTCAGCACTTCGAGGAAGTCCCATAAATTGTGGCAGTAACCAAGGTTGTTTTCCAAATCCCAAAGATTACAAGACCTCCACTAAAGATGTCTTCTCTGATAGATGCCAAGGCAGTGATAGAAGAAGGTGGGTTCACTATTTGGGGCCAACTCCCAGATACCCCATACAAATCTGAAAAATTTTGTTTGGGTTTCACTTTAGGAGCCCAGAAATCTGTACGCCGTGCTCGCACTGGGGAACCCCCTTTGAAGATCAACAACCACGGAGTCAACGCAGTGGAGGATGGTGAGGACAGCTATGACCTAAAGGAATGGATTTTCCCAACTGTCAATGGAGGACTCAGCAACTGGGAAGCTAAAGATTTTATCCCAATTAATTTTATCCAACAGTAATTGTCTTTAAATTTTGTCGGATCTGTAATAATTAAACAATTCAGAGTTTTAAAGCCTTGTGTCTTACCCGAGGCACAACGGTCCATTTATAAGGGTTGTTACCTCATTTTCATATGTCATCAATGAATCATGGACATTTTTTCATACAAACTTTGTGTTCTTTGTCTTTCTTTTTTACATTTTTTATTTCTTTCAAAGATAGCTATACTCTTACACACACTCACATTCAAAATGCAGATCTACATCCATTCGGGATCCCATGGGTAATGATTCTTCTATGGACTTTTGTGACTCTGAAAATCTAATATACCAAGCCGAAGACGAGAGTGAGGAAGATTGTGAAGTGCCAAGGGAACTAGCCAGGTTACTACAACAAGAAGAGAGGACCATTCAGCCCCACGAAGAGCCAGTGGACACAGTTAACCTAGGTACCGAAGAGGACAAGAAAAAAGTCAGGGTGGGTGCCAATCTGGAATCCAGTGTCAAGAAGTTTCTGATTCAGTTGCTACATGATTATGTTGAGGTCTTTGCTTGGTCGTATGAAGACATTCCAGGACTTGATGCAGATATCGTGGTACATCGTCTACCAACAAAAGAAGACTTACCATCGGTAAAACAAAAGGTATGTCGCATGTGACCAGACATGTCAGAGAAGATTAAAGCGGAAGTTATGAAACAATTCAACGCCGGATTCTTGGCTGTCACCTCCTATCAACAATGAGTCACCAATGTTGTTCCCGTGCCTAAAAAAGACGGCAAGGTACGAATGTGCGTGGACTATAGAGAGTTGAATAGGGCAAGCCATAAGGATGATTACCCACTTCCCCACATCGATATTTTGGTTGACAATAGAGCACAACATAAGGTGTTTTCCTTCATGGACGGTTTATCAGGCTACAACCAAATCAAAATGGCGCTTGAGGACATGGAGAAAACAACCTTTGTCACACAGTGGGGCACTTTCTGTTATAAGGTTATGCCATTCGGGTTGAAGAACGCTGGAGAAACCTATCAACATGACATGGTAGCTCTATTTCATGACACGATACATCACGAAATAGAGGTCTATGTGGACGACATGATAGCCAGATCGCAAACCAAAGAGGAACATCTGGACCATTTACAAAAACTGTTTGAGATGTTAAAGAAATACAAGCTGAGGTTGAACCCGAATAAATGCACATTTAGGGTGAGGCCCGGTAAACTCCTAGGCTTTGCCGTCAGCGGTAAAGGTATCAAAGTGGATCCCTCCAAAGTGAAAGCAATACAAGAGATGCCTGCTCCTCACACCGAGAAGGAAGTCAGAGGATTCTTGGGACGTTTAAATTATATTGCCAGATTCATTTCTCACCTGACAGCTACGTGTGAACCAATCTTCAAATTATTGAAGAAAGATCAAGTAGTCAAATGGAATGATGAGTTTCAAACTGCCTTCGACAAGATCAAAGAGTACCTGCAAGATCCTCCTGTTTTGATGCCACCAGTCGAGGGAAGACCCTTGATTATGTAGCTGACTGTTTTGGAAAATTCAACGGGGTATGTACTGGGGCAGCATGATGAGTCTGGCCGAAAAGAGCATGCTATTTATTACCTGACCAAAAAGTTTACCGACTGTGAAACAAGATATTCACTGCTCGAGAAAACTTGTTGCGCTCTGGCATGGGCTGCTCACCGAAAATGGACCCAATAAAATACATCTTCGAGAAGCCTTCCTCTCTGGGAGAATAGCAAGATGGCAGATGATTCTAACAGAATATGACATTTAGTATACTACCCAAAAAGCAATAAAGAGCAATGTGCTAGCCGACCACCTTGCTCATAAAGCTTTGGATGACTACCAGTCCATGAAGTTCGAATTCCCGGATGAAGACATCATGATGGTAAATAACTACGAAGAATTCAGACCATATGACGGACCTGAACCAAGGATCCCGATGGACCCTGGTTTTTGATGGGGCGTCCAACGCACTCGACAATGGTATAGGTGTTATACTCATATCTCCTGAAGTATGTCAGACTCCCTTTACTGCAAGACTCTGCTTCAACTGTACAAATAACATGGCAGAATATGAAGCGTGCATTTTTTGTCTCAAAGCTGCCATAGATTTGGGGATCAAGTCCTTAAGCGTATTTGGAGGTTCAGCCTTGGTCATCAGTCAGATCAAAGGAGAATGGGACACTAAACACCCCAACCTCATCCCCTACAAAGAACATGTGTTGACATTAATCCCACATTTCGAGAAGATTACCTTCGAGCATTTCCCGCGAGAAGAAAATCAACTAGCGGATGCGCTAGCCACAATGTCATCCATGTTTAAACTCAAATGGGATAACGAGGCTCCCCAGATCACCATTGAACGAATAGATAAACCAGCTCACTATCACGAGATCAATAATGAAGAATTAGTGGACCGGCCTTGGTTTCATGAAGTCAAGAGGTATCTCGAGGCTCAAGAGTATCCGGAAGGAGCTTCAGTCAATGATAAGAAGTTCTTAAGGAGATTCTCTGCTAAGTTCTTCCTTAGTAATGGCATTCTCTACAAACGCAACCATGACTATGTTTTGCTCTGTTGCATAGACAAGGTTGAGGGAAAGAAGATCATGGCTGATCTACATGAAGGCACTTTTGGCACCCATTCCAGTGGGCATACGATGGCAAAGAAAATCCTACGGGAAGGTTATTACTGGTCTACCATGGAAGCAGATTGCTATCAATACTCACGAACCTGCCACAAGTGTCAGATCTATGCTGACAAGGTGCATGTACCTCTGGTTCCTTTGAATGTCTTGATGGCTCCTTGGCCCTTTGCTATCTAGGGCATCGACATGATTGGGGAAATCAAGCTAACAGCCTCTAATGGACACCGCTTTATCTTGGTGGCCATTGATTATTTCACAAAGTGGGTTGAGGCGGCTTCTTTCGCTTCCGTTACCAAGAATGTTGTCACCCGGTTCATCAAACAGAATCTCATATGTCGGTACGGTATCCCAGAGAGGATCATCACTTACAATGGTACAAATCTCAACAACACTATGATCACCGCACTGTGCGTACAATTTAAGATCCAGCACCATAATTCTTCTCCTTACCGACCGAAGATGAATGGTGATGTCGAAGCCGCAAATAAGAACATCAAAAAGATCATACAGAAAATGACAGTCATGTACAAAGACTGGCATGAGATGCTACCATTCGCTCTCTACGGTTATCGGACCATGGCACGCACATCAACTGGGGAAACACCCTACTCTCTGGTATACGTCATGGAGGTTGTCTTACCTATTGAGGTCCAGATCCCCTCTCTGAGAATTATGAAGGATGCAGGGTTGAATGAAGACGATTGGACCCAAACTCAACTTGATCAACTAAACTTGATTGATGAGAAAAGGCTTACTACTGTCTGTAATGGTCAAATGTATCAAAAACGGATGATCAAGGATTTCAACAAAAAGGTCAGACGCCAAGTGTATCAAGTCGGGGATTTGGTGATCAAGCGCATCATACTGCCGCAAGGTGATCCCAGGGGCAAATGGACTCCTACCTACGAAGGGCCATTTGTGATTAAAAGCATATTATCTGGTGGAGCAATGATCTTAACCACTATGGATGGCGATGACCTGCCGCACCCTGTAAACACGGACATAGTCAAAAGATACTACGCATAAGAGGCCCGCTAGGTTGACACACCTAGGCAAAACAAGGGCATCCCGGTGAACCAAAATGGTTCGGGCAAAAATTAGGGATAAAATAAAAAAATTTGTACACCCGGCAAGTTGAAAACCCGAAAGGTCGACTTAGGAAAAATAGGGTATCCCGATGGACTGAAAACCTGAAAGGGAGGTCCAGGCAAAAGTTAGGGAATTAAAGTGTACGACTATGTCCCGTTGGATAACCTTTACGGATAACCTTCGGCTTTGACTGACAAATTCAGCGGTTCTGATCAATCCAATCAACTTCGGACAAGGCAGCAAGTGGACAAGACGCTCAGAGACACGAAGGCTATAGCAGAATGGGAACCCCATGGGATTATTGCACATAGCTATCTTTTCTTTGTATCAAATTTTCATTTTCTACGACGACATTCTCTTACTAGGATGTTTGTCTCATTATACAAAATACTTATTCAAGCTAATACAAAGATACTCCTTTGGAAGTGCAAGACTATCTGTTTTTCTTTATTTTTTGTGTTTTGTTTACAAAAAACGTCTGATGATTTGTTTCTAAACATATGCATTTGAACGTAACTACTGTTTACAAATGAGCCAAAATAAGAAGACAATCACTGACGGCTTTAAGAAATAGAATAATATCTTTAGACAATTCCATAAAATTCCCCACAGCGTGCAGCTCAATCCCCAGCGAAGCAAAACTTCCAGTTATCAATCCCCGGTAGAAGTTTCCAAATTTCTCAGGATTTCACAAGCAACATACGATGTTTCCCTTACAACAGAGTTTATTTCTCTAAATAAAATCTCATCAACTTATCAACACTTTAAAACATGAAGACTTACACTTCACATCCCCAACAGCAGTCGGGGATTTATTTCCCCTAATCCAACAGTTTTACAACAGCATAGCTTATATGCCTATACATCACATCCATACGTCATGATATTGACAACACGAACTCATGCAACATAATCTCACTCATTTTATTAAGAACTTCATTATACAGTGCATTTCATACATCATGACATTGCATACAACTAATCTTTCATCTTTTCAGGAAAGATCAGCCAACAAATGGCTATCATCAACAATTTGCAAAAAGTCAGAGATTGATACCTGAAACAAGTCGGGACAATTATCTACACGACCAGCTGAGCTTTCAGATACAGTTCAGATACACTCAAAACACGGACGCCATTCTGATACTCATTCAAATTTAGCTTTCAGATACAGTTCAGATACGCTCCAGACACGGACATCATTCTGATACTCATTCAGATTCAGCTTTCAGATACAGTTCAGATACGCTCTAGACACGGACGCCATTCTGATACTCACTCAGATTCTCTTTCAAGATACAGTACAGATACGCTCCAGACACAGACGCCATTATGATACTCATTCAGATTAGGCGAGAAGTTTTAAATGGGGGAATTTAACGTTAAACTAATATTGCGGATAGTGGACTTTCTTACTGGCTTGGTAGCCCTAAGAGTAGGTGTTGGTGTACACCAAAATGGGTTATCATATCTTTGTGTTTTTATCATTATGTATTGTTCAGTTTTGTTTCTTGATTGATTGACATGTCATATAAGATGTTAAAACATATGTTATGACTTTGTGTAGATACATTTGTATATCAGTTTGCTTTATCTTGTTTAAGTTCTTTTACACAGAGATTAATGTCTTTGACATGTGTTAGGACATTTGTTATCTGTATACTAGAATTTCATTGATGATACCATAAAAAAATTCTGCATTTTCTCTTCATCTTCAACCTCAAACCTATGCATACACACTAACAAACCATTATAACAATCTTTTATTAGGGTGCCATCTAGACAAGGTTTGATAATGTCTAATTAGGCTCTTGTGTAGCCTAGAATCTTGGGTTGAGATTTGCAGGGGTCTTCATCAGGAAAAAATGTGGGTTTGTCCTCCAAGATTATTAGTTGGTTTGGGGGTTTACATGCAAAACATTCAAAAGAGAATTGCGGCCAAGTGAAGCCCTTTGGAGATAAAGAACACAAAGGATCCTTCGGAGATAAAGAACACAAAGGAAGTAGCGAGAGAACAACGAATAAAATTGAAGTCTTGTGTTACAATAGTTGAAATTGGTGTTGCGCGAAATATTTAGAGATAAAGTAGGCAAAGGAGTAGCAAGATCTAGATAACCAATTGGAAGCTATTATGTCTTGGTTTTTCTCAAAATCAAAAGAAGAGAAAGGGTTGAACCAACAATAAGCATTAGGGTTTGTGGAGTTGCTCTTGAACACTTCTATTGTATCAACTTTTTGCATAGTAAGAATTATTCTAATTCCATTGGAATTAGGCGCAGGCATACCCATACACGAGGATGAAATTGGGGAACTGTGAAGACAAATCCTTGTGTCTCTTTTCTCATCGCTTTTACTTGCTTTAATTTTCATCAATCAATTTGTCTAATAGAATTTCCTTATCCATTGATTCATAAGAATACTTCTAGACTGTTTTCATTTTGAATCTAGTGTTGATATTGCTTATAATCACTTTTGATTATAAGTGAGTTTTGTATTAACACAGCTTAAAGGAAAATTCTGAAAACTCAATTGCACACCAAGTGTTCGATAAATTGTTTCTTTAGTTCATTTGATAATCGCCATTGGAAATAGAATTACTAGTAACTTGTTACAAACGATTGATAACGTGTTACTTGATTGAAGTATTATTAATTCAGAATTATTACTTTCATTCTGTAATCATTTTTTATTTGTATATCTGACTTCCAATAACAGTTCGTATAGACGAAACATTTGAAAAACTTCCGCTCGTACTCTTTTACTAAACAATTTTTTAAAAACCATAATTTTAATTGTAAATTTTGTTTGGTGATCTATTCACCCCCTCAAGATAAGGCGTTGTTGTCTAACACCCAGAGCATGATATGAAAGACTAAGCAATTTTCTTTTGAAAAATGATTTTACAAGAGGGATGGTTGATACAACTTTGTATTGTAAATCATTCAAAAATGATATTTTAGTAGTGAAAATTTACATTGATGATATTATTTTTTGTTATACTAATGCCACTCTTTGCATGGAATTTTCTAAGTTTATACAGGCCGAATTTGAGATGAGTCTAATGGGAGAATTAAAGTTCTTTCTGGGGATTCAAATCAACCAAAGTTCAGAAGGAATGTACATTCATCAAAGTAAGAACATGAGGTAACTTATAAAAGATACCCAATTTTCATGGGAGAAAACTATAGTTATTGGAAAGCTTGTATGCAAATTCATGTCAACTCTTATGAAAAAGGTGTGTGGGAAGCCATTCAAAATGGTCCAACACCGGTGACATATATTGTTGATGGTGCTACTATACCGAAGTCGGAAAACTTATAGAATGAGGATGATAGTAATAAGTGGGCATATGATTGGAAAGAGAAAAACATTATCATATTCGCTCTTGGTGTTGATGAGTTTTATCGCATTTCCCATTGTGAGACTGCTAAAGCTTGTGGGATACTCTACAAGTTACCTATGAGGGAACTAATGAGGTCAAACAAGCTAGAATTAATACACTTAATCAAGAGTTTGAACTCTTTTGCATGAAGCATGGTGAAACCATTGCTTAAATGCAAAAGTGGTTCTCGAATCTTATTAATCGTTTAAATTTTCCAGGTAATCCCATTTCCAATGTTATTGATACTAACAAGGTTTTGAGATGTCTTACTAGGAATTGGCAACCAAAGGTCACCATAATTAAGGAAGCCAGCAATCTTGCAACACTTGATCTCACCGCCTTGTTTGGTAAATTAGAAGAACAAGAGTGTTGTACCCCAAAATTTTCCCTCTCTTTTCTCAAGGATTTTCTCACAAGATCTTCTATGACATCAAGTTTGCAGCACTGATACATCAATTTAGGCTTGGAATTGGCAAAAGGGCAAAATGGTCAATTGCATACTAGAAAGTCAAACTTTGACTTTTTGGTCAACATTACATTCCAAGGATCAAATTTCATCAAGACACTCAAGAATATCAAACTTGATCATTAAGAAGTTAAGAAAGCCAAAAGTCAACTTGAAAAGTCAAGATTTCCAAGACTTAGAAATTTTCTAAGTGTTTTTATACATGATAATTTCATCACTTCATGCCATTCTTTCACCAAGATGCAAGACGGTTCAAGGGAAACTTTCAACATGAAAGTTGTAGATCTCCATGATACCTATAATATTTCTTTACACAACTTCTCCTAAACAGGCTTGGATTTCAGGTTATAAATTCATGAAGTCATGACATTTTCATTTAAACACTTAGAGAAATTTTCAGCAGTTTTGGTTAGGTTTTTATCCCAACTTCTTGCCCATTTTTCATCAAGTTCCAGTTTGATTTAACAAAAGTGGCCAACATGAAATTTTTAGAGGGTGTTTCAAGCTTTCCAAAACATCCAAGAGCATGAATTTATCATATTTGAGCTAGAAGATACAAGGATCTGAAGTTGAGCATCCATTCTTGAATTACAAGCCATTTTTGTTGAAGAACACATAATCCAATTGGCATGATGTGCTGCATAATCTCACTTTGCAGGTCTTGTGACTTGCAAATCTCAACATAATTTAATTTTTACACAAGAGCTTTATCTATTACCCAAGTGTTTGAGCCATTGTCCAAAAGATCTTTCCATTTATGGCATAAAGGCACCATTGCTACTCTTAAAAAGCAAGCCTTTTGGTGCAAAGTTTGTCTTGAGCCCATACTTTGCTTGTTTCTGATTTCACTCCACCATAAAACATGGAAACCAACCCCTCTAAACCAGCAACTTTGGTACTTGATCTTGGAACCATAGAGTACTTGACATAGTTTGATACTTACATCCCAACCAAACCATAACATGTTGTTTTGTAAGCCTATTCAGCCTTTGTTCACAAGTCCTTTGCCTATAAATAGAAGAAGCATTTGAAATACAAAGAGGTTAGAAAAAATAGAGAGAGAGAGAGAGAGAGAGAGAGAGAGAGAGAGAGAGAACAAGGAGAACAGCCAGAAGTTTTATTGATAAACCCTTAAAATCTTATATTCACAAAAAGCCATAACAGACCCTAAGACTTCCACTCTTGAGTTTTGAAGTCTAAACCTTAAAACCTCTCACACTTTGCATATTCCATCTAAAAACCATCCAAACATTTCATACCACACAGAGGTTGTTTAGTAACCTTCAACAAAAAGGAAAGTCTAGCATCCTGTTGGAGCTTCCTTAAGGTTCATACAACATCTTGAAGGGTATTTGGATTCAAAACCTAAAGTGCAGTTTTAAGGTAAGTCATCTTTACCTTGCCATTTCCATACATCAACTTTTCTGTTTATAGGATGTAGCAATCACTGTTTTTTAAGTTAATCATTTATTTGTTGTTCATGTTATTCATTTGTATGTTAAAAACTAACTGACGTATGCAAAGAATGGTGTTTAAGGCAGAAAAAGGAAGGATGTATCGATGCATATCCATATGTGTCGACCCATCTTAGTGAAAATACAGGGTATGAGTCGACACATGACCCTCATGCATTGACCCATACTGAGTTCAGGTTACAAAACAGAAGCTGGAAAAAGCCTATGAGTCGATACATCCGCATTTTGCATCGATATAATAAGGTGCATGAGTCGATACATCCTATTATGTGTCGACCCATACTGAACTGATTTTGTTTTACATGAGCAGGGAAAAGCCTATGAGTCGATACATACGCATTTCGCGTCGATACAAGAAGGTGCATGAGTCGACACATCCCATTATGTGTCGACCCATACTGAACTGATTTTGTTTTACAGGAGCAGGAATAAGCTATGTGTCGATGCATAGCAACATGAGTCGACACATAGCAGTTCAAAATACAGTTTTCCTTTTATTTTTTATTGTTTTTACATTGTTTTCATTATCATTCGATATGGTTGTAATATTTCAGTCTCCATTTCATCCCTATTGTTAAATTTTACCCCTATCCCCCTAAAGTGATGTAATAGCTTAGATTTTATTTTCTGCATTTTTACTTGCTTTTCATATATTGCTAGTAAATAGGATGTATGGCAAGATAAAATCAATAAATAGATAACTTTCAAATATAAGACAAAATGCATTCAAAACAACAAACTTGCACACTAGCACCCTTAGGGTAATTCCACTTGTTGCCTATCGGAAAATAGTCATGTCCCTCGAGCATGGGCATTTTAGCAAAGACCCTCGATAAAAGATCGTAGTCCCTCGATGACCCTCGATGTTACCTTTGGTAAACAATCTAGTCCCTAAAATGATATTGCTAAAACGTACCATATGTTGCCTTCTATTTACAAACGTCCCAACGCCCGTCCCTTCACATCCAACGATGGGGCTTCTTACCAAAACAATGGTAAGATAGCAACATCTAAAGGAGGAGGAAAAACACATCTAAGACCTTTTGAGTAGGTAGATTCTCTCCTAGTTACTCGCTTACTCACAACAAAAACATTTTTATACACCCACACTCTCATCCTTGAACAATTTTCGAAACAAACACTTTGTATGCATTCTTATAGAAACGAGAACCGTTACAAAGTTACATTTTCAAAATACTTTCAAAAACACATCTCACAAACACCTCTTTGAACTATTTTCAAAACAAACACTTTGTATGCGTTCTTATAGAAACGAGAACCATTACGAAGTTCCATTTTCAAAATACTTTCAAAAACCACACACAAGCACGCATTCAAACAAAAGCAAGTGATCTAGCAAGTAACTAAGAGCCCATGGAAAACCATGGATGAAAAGGGTACTAATACCTTCACTTTTCATAATCTACCCCCCGAAACTCAAGAAAACATCTCTAAAGGTCTTTCTTGTACTTTTTCACCTTTCCTTATTGGATAAAAGAAAAGTCGGTGGCGACTATTGCTAAACCGCAACATTTGTGAACACAAACACAAAACCTCAAGTCAGTTCTCCCACCGTATCACAAAGAGAAAAAGCTCAATTGCTTGGAAAAACATGAAAAGAAGCTTGGGAAAAAGAAGAAAAGGGATAAATATATTGTTGTACCCCAAAATTTTCCCTCTCATTTTTCTTCAAGACGTTCTCCTAAGGTCCTCATTTGCTCAAGGTTGCCTAAAAATTGATCAAACAAATTTTTCTCCTAAGCAATGGGTCCACAATTAGGGTTTTATATTTCTCAAGTAATATTGGGTTTCCAAGGTCTCAAGTGGTTTTAATGGTTCTCCATATGTCCCTAAGAATTCTTATGTCAAATTTCAAGTCTTGCATCACAAGTTTGCTCAGTCAATGGCTCAGATAATTGAGAATCAACTGTATTGGACAAAAACTCAATTATGGTCAACATACAGTCAAACTTCAATATATTTGGTCAACATCAAGATTTTAAAGTCATATTCATCATTTGATCAAGGGTTGATCATGATTCCTTAAGAAAAATCCCTCAAATCATCAAAAGTCAAAAGTTGCCAAATTAGGGTTTCCTTAGGAGAAGTCAACTGAAATTTGACCAAGCATAACTTCCACATGTGTTATACCCCAAAACATTTCCTCCAATTTTTCTTCAAGGCATTCTTTCAAGGGTTCTCAAATACTCAAATAATCTCAAGGGTTGAGTAGTCAAGATGCTCCTCCTAAGCCAAAGGTCTTCAAATAGGGTTTTGAGTTTCTCAAGGAAATTTTGGTTGCAAAGGTATTAAATTATTTCCATGATTCTCCATAGGTCCTAGATAGTTCTCATGTCAAGTTTCAAGTTTTGCATCACAAGTTTGCTCAGTCAATGGCTCAGATGACTGGAAATCAATTGTACTGGGTAAAAAGTCAAATATGGTCAACATACAGTCAAACTTCAAGATTTTTTGTCAACATCAACATTTTGAAGTGATATTGATCATTTGATCAAGGGTTGATCATGATTCTCCAAGGAAATCTCTCAAGCCATCAAAAGTCAAAAGTTTCCAAATTAGGGTTTCCTTAGGAGAAGTCAATTGAACTTTGACCAAGCATAACTTTCACATGCTTTATCAAATTTTCCCCAACCAAAGCCCATTTTGTAGTAAATTCAATTCTCTATAACTTTTTTTTATACTCAAGTCCAAAAAGTGCCTCATTTGAAAGATATGAGCTAATACATTATTGGTCATTTTCAAAGGTCAACAAAAAGATACTTTTTGTCAAGGAAACTTACATCAAGGTAAAGTCTCCAAATGCAAAAATGATCAAAAGAGAAATTGTATAGTACACATTTAGTTTTTCAAAAAGTCAAAAATAACCTTTAAAAGATTAAAATTGAGCAAATTATGAGTTTCACAAGTTGGGAAATTTTGAAGAAATGCATGAAATACAAAATGTGCAAACTTGAAATTTGGACTTGTGGCCTAACTTTTTGGGTTTCAAACATGTTCATGACCTTATGAGAGAACCCTAAGCTCACTCATATCTTGACTTGTGTTTTATTATTATTTTACTTATATTTATTTTGTTTTTATTCAAATAAATTCAAAATAAATAAATAAAATAGAAAACCTTTGGGCCAAACACATGATGGACTTTCTTAAAGCCCAATACAACTCATGTTAGCCTGTTAGAACATGCCAATTTCGTGCAAGAGTTCAAGAAGGCAAGAAAATCTAAAATTTAGAAATTTTTAAACATGTTTGATATTGTTTGATTAGGGACATCATGGCTTGGTTTTATTCCATCTTGGAGGAGCCATTTGTTTCCTCTATATAAAGGCAAGCCAGGAAGATGCAAAGCACACGATCAAGCTGCCTAAACAGAACACAAAAAAATCTCAAAATATTTCAAGCTAGGGCAACCCAAAAACTCATTATCCAGCCACTCTCAACAAGTTTCAGGCATCTATTCGCCTTCCTGACATTCTCAAGAGTAGATCTATCCCAAGAACACCTCCAACCTTGCCAAGAAGAAGCCTAGCCACTATTCTTCGATTGGTAAAATTCTTGCATCTGAAATCTTAAATTCATGTATTGTTTACTAATGATTAGTGTTTAGATGTTCTTAGGATGTTAATTAGGATTTAATTGAGGCCTTACATTCCATCCTAGACGTGAACATGGCTACCTTCCATTTTAACCGTGTTTGTATGCATTTTCATGATAACTCAGTTTACAGTGCTTTTCAGGCCAAAATAATTCCATTATTGGATCCACAATACTTGAATTAATGGGGTAGCATGCGTTTCTGGGTTTAAATCTGACGTTTTCACAGGTTTTGAATTTTGGTTTGCCAGAGAAGACGACCGGAGCTAGGGCTTCGGTGCTTCTCTGGCCATATGCTTCATTCAATGGTTTTTTTTTTTTTTTTTGCTTTAAATAATGGATGAAATGACCTCCCCAGCAACAAAGTGTGTGTGCGTTAATATGTTTGTGTGCCAGGGTAGTGAAGATGTGAAAAACACAAGAAGGGGGGGTTGAATTGAAAAACTTAATCAAAAGGCTTAACAACACAGTATTTTTATCCTAGTTCGTTTGATCTCAAACTACTCCAGTCCACCCGTCAAGGTGATTTCACCTCTCTCCAACGAGGTCTTAATCCACTAATCTCAAAGGATTACAACAACTAATTTAACAACTGTTAAAGTCTTCTTGAGTATAACCACATACCGATTTATCTCAAGGAAATCTTTTACATATAATAGAACAAGAGTGTGTTAACGTTTTCTAACAAAACAGTATATCACAACTATGATAATTACACAAATTAAGCTTGGAATAAAATGAATTTGCTAAAGCTTTGAATATGCGTGGTTTGGAAAGCTTGGCAAATTGTTGTGTGCATACGTACGTGCTTCTTTTCAAAAGCAGACTTGTTTATATATGCAAGGCAAAGATACGTTGTCCATAAATCAATTTTAATTATAATAACACACTTTCCTTTTGTAGAAGATCTTGTCTGAAGAAAGATGTTAGCATTTAACTTTGTCTTGAATAATCAGTAACGCTTCAGAGTCTTCTTTGCTAAACTGCTGATGACGCTTCAGAGTGTTGATGACTTGGTAGAGATGTCTTTGATCAGAGTCAGAGTATACTTGTTTAGGCGCAGATTCTGGTAATCAAACTTCAGCGTATAATCTGGTAGCTTCAGTGTGTAGCACATATTGCTGATTTTCTGATGTTGATTCCATCAGAACTTCTGCATATACAAAACATAATTTTAAGGAGCATATTTGTTCTTTGTATATATCTTTGGATTTATTTATTCTTTGTATTTTGTTATCATCAAAACTCTAATCAAGGGTTGTAGAATCAAACTATGTTCTAACAATCTCCCCCTTTTTTATGATGACAAAAACCAGATTTTTCAATTAAGAATAAAGAATAAAAAGTATAGAATTAAGAAGAAAAACTCCCCCTGAGTTGATTACTTCCCTTAAATTCTTTGAGTCCTTGAGCATCAGAATTTTACTACGTCTTTCATCAGAGTTTTGTACCTGTTCAAGCTTTTCAGAAGAAAGAAATTAAGTGGATCAGAATGTTTGAGACTTATGTCTCAGTAATCCGTTATTGAAAATATCTTATTCTTTCTCCCCCTTTTTTTCAGTTATCAAAAAGAACATATAATCAGAGCCAAAAAGGATTTATATTAAAATTAGAAGCATCGATAAGAAGTTCAGAACAGCAGCAATGTAGAAAATATTACAGATAAACAAATTTTGAAACAAAGGAAAATCTAAGATGGAGGAGGAAGGCGCGTGAACAAAGCTTCCAACAAGCCCTTGATCTGGGTGTTGGTTTTCTCTTGTTTGCTTACCATGCTCTTGATATCCGAAATTTTGTCATCCTGTTTATCCATCCTTTCCTGCATAATAATATCTACTCTCTTCAGTTCTTCCAGAGTCTTCCTTTCATAGGAGAAAGCTTGAGAATCTTCAGTAACTGGATGCTTCTCAGAGCATTCTGCAACATCATATTTTTGAACCAGTTCCTCTGCAGGAATCATCTGTTCTGCATGCATCCAAGTATCTGACGACAATCTCAGGCTTGGAATCAATTTCTGAGAACATGGGGAAATCATCCAGAGGAATCCTTCTGCTGGTGATTATTGCAAAAGAAGTAACATTGGGTTCCTTCTTGATGTTCTCAATAATCTTCATCTTTTTCATATTCTTCGCATTCAAAGGTTTTCCAGCAGTTGCCTCTAAAGAGCTGATTTCCTTTGCTTCTGTTAGATGCTCTATCAGCCTATTCTCTGTCAGAATATCTGATATGAGCCTTCCAAGGGGTATCCAGTCCCTTTTAGTGCGCTCATCTTCTCTAGTCTCCTTAACACTCGTCCTCGGATGATTGAACAGCAAATGAGCCAGATTCACCTTAGTCTTCTAGGAGATGAAGTAGATCAGAAACTGTTGATCAATGTTTATGTAGTCAGGAGAGATGGTTAGCTTCCTGTGATTGATGCATCCCAGAATAATCTTAGCCCATATTCTGTGATGATCCTTCAGATCCCTTATCTTGCTGGAGGGAAGACCCAGAGTGAAAATTTCTCTAGCAATTGAAGCGACATCAGCACATCTCTCAGCCATGTCTATACACCTTACGCCACCACCACTGTAACCTATCAATCTTGCAATAAGGTCTTCAGTAATAACTATCTTCTTCCCCATTACATATGAAGTAACTTGATGGTTGGAGGATGAAGCATGAATCTAAAATTCCTTCACAAGGATTGGAAACGTTGGACCTAGAAGACGGTCAAAATACATGTTCCATCCTTGAGCCTTTACTTCTTCAGAAAGATTGAACCCATTTTCTTGAAGACTTTCAAAGTCCACAATCAATTCTGAAAGTAATTCTAGGTTATCATTGGGCGTGAGAAGAGTTCTGAACGGTTCTTCATATTGTTCTGTGGATTCTGTTCTATGAGTACTGGAATTTGGGATGCTTGAGGAAGCCATGTTCACACAGAAAATTTGAGAAGAAAGTGAAAGGGTTTTGGAAAAAATGCAAACTGAAAACAATTAGATTGTAGAGAAAGTAAAAGTGAAAGAGTATAAAGAGTGAAAATGCGTTTAAATATATTTTGAAAATGTAAACTGCAAGAGAGAGAAATAAATTGTAATGATTATTAGCATTAATGACAACTGATTTTGGGGGATTCAGAAAGATATTGGAACGGTTACCCATGACATGTATCTCAATGCATCCAATCAGCGCTTTTGACCTTTCAGAAAAATGAACGCGTATTCAGCCTCAGAAGGTAGCTGATGAATGGATGACAATGGTTTGCTTACGTGAACAGCACATTTCTATCCTTGAAATAAAACACTCATATCTTCATGGATAGAATCTGATACAGTCTGTACTTCTAAATTTCTGAAGACAGGTTGATCAGCAGTTCACAGAAAATAACAAAAATTCTGAAGGTTAGGATATGTAAATAAAACAGTTTTATTATGGGCAAAGCTTCATGCTGAGATGCTTCAGAATGAAGTTAAACCTATCTTCAGAAAGAGGTTTTGTAAAGACATCAGTCCATTGATGGTCTGTGTCAATGAATTTTAAATTGAGAATCCCTTTCTGAATATAGTCCCTAATAAAATGATGTTTTATTTATATATGCTTAGCCCTAGAATGCAAGATAGGATTTTTACTGAGACAAATAGCAGAAGTATTGTCACAGAGGATAGGGATGTTACTCTCAAATATATTGAAGTCCTCAAGTTGACTTTTCATCCAGAGCATTTGCGTGCTACATCCAGCTATTGCTATGTATTCAGCTTCTACTGTTGATAGAGCTATTGTGGATTGTCTTTTGCTGGACCATGAGATCAGATTTTCTCCTAGAAATTGGCAGCTTCTAGAAGTGTTTTTACGTTCTACTCTGTCTCCAGCAAAATCAGCATCACAGTATCCTACTAGGCTGTAATCACTTGATTTTCTATAAAACAACCCCAGATTAGCAGTACCTTTTAGATACTTGAAAATTCGCTTAACTGTTGTTAAGTGAGATTCTCTAGGATCTGATTGGAATCTAGCACAAATGCAAACACTGAATAGAATGTCAGGCCTTGAAGCTGTCAGATAGAGAAGAGAACCAATCATACCTCTGTAGACCTTTTGTTCTACCTTTTTACTTACCTCTTCTTTTTCCAGAATGCACGTGGGATGCATTGGAATTCTTGAGGGCTTACATTCTGAGAGATCAAATTTCTTCAGAAGTTCTGACATATTTGCTCTGATGAATGTAAGTTCCTTCTGGAGTTTGATTAATCTGAATGCCCAGAAATAATTTTAGTTCCCCCATTAGGCTCATCTCAAATTCTGCCTGCATACATTTAGCAAACTCTCTTCCCAGAGAGGGTTTAGTGGATCCAAATATGATGTCATCAACATAAATCTGACATACTAAAATGTCATTCTTAACTGTCTTACAGAACAAGGTTGTGTCCACTTTCCCTCTGGTGAATTCCTTTTCTAACAGGAAGTTACTTAGTCTTTCATACCAAGCTCTGGGAGCTTGTTTCAGACCATAGAGTGACTTCTTTAGTTTGAAAATATATTCTGGATTTTTGGAACTTTCAAAACCAGGGGGTTGGTGCACATATACCTCGTCTTCTATATAGCCATTTAAGAATGCACTTTTGACATCCATCTGATACAGAGTGATGCCTTTATTAACAACAAAAGAAATTAAAAGTATGATAAATTCTAACCTGGAGACTGGAGCAAATGTTTCTGTATAGTCTATCCCCTCTTGCTGACTATAACCTTGTGCTACCAGTCGTGCTTTGTTTATGATGACTTCACCTTGATCGTTCAGTTTGTTTCTGAACACCCATTTTGTACCAATAACGTTGAATCCTTTTGGTTTGGGAACCAGATCCCATACGTCATTTCTGGTGAATTGATTTAACTCCTCTTGCATTTCCAGAATCCAGTCATTGTCCAGAAGTGCTTCATCAATTGTTGTTGGTTCAATCAGACAGACTAGTCCCATGAGAGACTCTTCAGAATTTCTGAAAGTAGATCTTGTTCTGATTGGATCTTCCTTCCTTCCTAAAATAATTTCTTCTTGGTGATCAATGTTGCTTCTGGATGGTCTTTTCTGGAGTTGATCAACATAAGGGGTTGGATTGCTTGTTGTGACTCTTTCTGATGTTGAGGGAGTGTCTCTGTTGAGAGCCTCTGATTAGTTGTCTTCAGTACCTATGAGTTCAACTTCCATACCTGCAAGGAATTCATTCTGCTTTGACCTTTGAGAGTCAAGCTTGTCATCAAACCTAACACTGATTGACTCTTCAACAATCTGTGTTTCTGTATTGTATACTATGTACCCTCTTGAGCATTCAGAGTATCCTAACATAATACACTTTTGTGCTTTAGAGTCAAACTTGTTCAAATAATTTTTTGTATTCAAAATAAAACATGTATATCCAAATGGGTGAAAATAAGAAATGTTGGGCTTTCTGTTCTTCCACAATTCATATGGAGTCTTTTCCAGAATAGGTCTTATGGAGATTCTATTCTGAATGTAACACGTTGTGTTTATTGCTTCTGCCCAGAAGATCTTAGCAACGTTAGTCTCGTTGATCATGGTTCTGGCCATTTCTTGCAATGTTCTGTTCTTTCATTTTACAACTCCATTTTGTTGAGTTCCAGGACAAGAGAAATCATGCAGAATGCCTTTTTCATTAAAGAATAATTCAAAATCTTTACTTTCAAATTCTCCACCATAATCACTTCTGACTTTGACGATTCTAAGATCCTTTTCATTCTGAACTTGGTTGCATAAGGTAACAAACACAGAGTGTGACTCGTCCTTGTGCCTTAAGAACTTTACCCATGTCCATCTGCTATAGTCATCTACGATTACTAACCCATACTTCTTGCCACTGACTGAAGCAGTTTTTACTGGTCCAAATAAGTCAATATGTAGAAGTTCTAATGGCTTAGAGGTGGAAACAACATTTTTGGATTTGAAAGCAGGTTTTGCAAACTTGCCTTTCTGACATGCTTCACACAGAGCATCTGAATTGAACTTCAAGTTAGGAAGTCCTCTGACCAGATTGAGTTTGTTAATCTGAGATATTCTTCTCATACTAACATGTCCCAATCTTATGTGCCAGATCCATTGCTCGTTGTTAACAGACAGAAGACACTTTACATTCTGACTTTTCAGTTCAGAAAGTTTGATTTTATAAATGTTTTTTTTCCTCTTTCCATTAAATAGGATAGTCTCATATTTCTGACTAACAGCTTTGCATGAATTTTGATTGAAGATTATATCATAATCGTTATCACTTAATTGACTTATGGATAACAGGTTATGCATTAATCCATCAACTAATAAAACATTACTTATAGAGGGAAGATTTCCATTACCTACTATTCCAGAGCCAATGATCTTTCCCCTCTGATTGCCTCCAAAGCCTACGTGGCCTCCAGGCTTAAGTTCTAGGCTTTGGAACATATGCCTTCTTCCCGTTATGTGTCGTGAGCAGAGGTACCATGATTGGTGTCTTTGCTTTACTGCTAAAGATATCTGCCACATGTATTATTTTATCCTTAGGTACCCACATTTTCTTGGGTCCTGATTTGTTAGTTTTACCAAAACTCTGGTTGAATTTTGGTTTGACAGAGTAATCACTACTTGTGTATTTTATGTCATGTGTGTGCCCATATATAAAGTGTGAATCAAGTGGAGTATGTTTTATAACTAAATCCATGGCATTTTTTGGTGTAGGAACCTTACCTTGATATCCTATCCCTTTTATGCCATTTTTGCTAACTCCATAGATCATTGAAGCCATTTTGCTTCTGTCTATGTTTTTAGCTAGAAACTTCTGAAAGTTGTGATCATACTCTTTGATGATCTCATCAGCATTGTTGGGAGTTTCAGGGATTGTTTCCTTCTGAGATTTTTGCAACTGGTTTTCTAATTTTGAAATTTTTTCTTTTAACTCAGAATTCTCCAATATGAGACTCTCAGTCTTATCAGAGTCAGAAGCAAGATTCCTTTTCAGGTTTCTAAATTTGACTCTGATCTGCTGATACCTTTCCAGAATTTCATTAAGGATTTCAGCTAGTTCAGCCTTAGTAAAGTTTATAGTAAAGTCAGGGAATACCTCTTCTGTATCTGATTCTGAGTCTGAACCAGAAGCTTCATTGTCTTCAGAAACGTTTGCCATGAGAGCTATGTTTGCTCTTTCATCATCTGATTTTGAGTCAGCTTCAGATGTGTCAGAATCATCCCATGTAGCCATGAGACTTTTCTTCTTTTCCTTGCCATACTTCTTTTTGGGCTTCTCCTTCTGAAGCTTTGGGAAATCACTTTTGTAGTGCCCTTGCTCGTTACACTCATAGCAGATGATGTCTTTGTTGTTTGGCTTTCTGTATCCTGAAGAGCCTTCAGATCTTTTGTGTCCAGAGGAGGATTTTGACCTTCTATATCTGGAGGAAGATTCATTCTGATTTTCTGATCTTCTGGGATTCCTGAACTTCCTTTGCCTCTGTTTCCACAGTTGGTTCACCCTTCTGGAGAGGAGAGACAGTTCATCTTCTTTTGATGAGGATCCATCAGAGGTTTCTTCCACAGCCTGCAAAACTTTGGAGTCAGATTTTCTGTTAGATTTTAAAGCTAATGGCTTACCTTGCTTTTGAGGTTCATCTGCTTCTAGCTCTATCTCGTGACTTCTGAGGGAGCTGACAAGTTCCTCCAGAGAGATTTTGTTGAGATCCTTGGCTAGCTTAAGCGCTGTTACCATTGGCCTCCACTGTTTAGGAAAGCTTTTGATGATCTTCTTAACGTGATCAACAATGGAATATCCTTTGTCAAGAACTTTTAGACCAGCAACAAGAATTTAGAATCTTGAAAACATAGCTTCTATTGATTCACTATCTTCCATTTTGAATGCCTCATACTTCTGAATGAGCGCAAGGGCTTTGGTTTCTTTGACTTGAATGTTGCCTTCATGCGTCATTCTCAGAGAATCAAACATATTCTTGGTAGTTTCTCTGTTTGATATTTTCTCATATTCTGAATATGAGATGGCGCTGAGAAGAATTATTCTGGCCTTGTGATGATTTCTGAACTCACGCTTTTGCTGATCAGACATCATTTTCATGTCAATCTTCTGACCACGTCCATCCACTGGGTGCATGTATCCATCAGTCACCATGTCCCACAGATCAGCATCATGGGCCAGAAAGAAACTCTGAATTTTGTCTTTCCAGTAGTCAGAGTTCTCTCCATCAAAGACTGGAGGTTTACCACTGAATCTGTCCCTTTCTTCATTGTTGTCATTGCTGATGTTTTGACTTGGTCCTGCCATTGTATTTTTCTGACGCTGGATCTTGTACTGACACGGTTAAGTGTTTAAGCTCAGAACCAGGCGCTCTGATGCCAATTGAAGATGTGAAAAACACAAGAAGGGGGGTTGAATTGAAAAACTTAATCAAAAGGCTTAATAACACAGTATTTTTATTCTGGTTCGTTTGATCTCAAACTACTCCAGTCCACCCGTCAAGGTGATTTCGCCTCTCTCCAACGAGGTCTTAATCCACTAATCTCAAAGGATTACAACAGCTACTTTAACAACTGTTAAAGTCTTCTTGAGTATAACCACAGACCGGTTTATCTCAAGGAAGTCTTTTACAAATAATAGAACAAGAGTGTGTTAACGTTTTCTAACAAAACAGTATATCACAAATGTGATAATTACACAAATTAAGCTTGGAATAAAATGAATTTTCTAAAGCTTTGAATATGCGTGGTTTGGAAAGCTTGGCAAATTGTTGTGTGCGTACGTACGTTCTTCTTTTCACAAGCAGACTTGTTTATATAGGCAAGGCAAAGATACGTTGTCCATAAAGCAATTTTAATGATAATAACACACTTTCCTTTTGTAGAAGGTCTTGTCTGAAGAAAGTCGTTAGCATTTAATTCTGTCTTGAATAATCAGTAACGCTTCAGAGTCTTCTTTGCTAAACTGCTGATGAAGCTTCAGAGTGTTGATGACTTGGTAGAGATGTCTTTGATCAGAGTCAGAGTATACTTGTTTAGGCGCAGATTTTGGTCATCAAACTTCAGCATATAATCTGGTAGCTTCAGCGTGTAGCACATATTGCTGATCTTCTGATGCTGATTCCATCAGAACTTCTGCATATACAAAACATAATTTTAAGGAGCATATTTGTTCTTTGTATATATCTTTGGATTTATTTATTCTTTGTATTTTGTTATCATCAAAACTCTAATCAAGGGTTGTAGAATCAAACTATGTTCTAACAGGCAAGGGTTCGATCCCTACCTCTGGCATTTTATTTTTCAACATTTTCTTTACATATCTCATACAAGCAGGTCCAACGCGTGCATGGTGTGCCTCATCTAACAACCATCAGATCTCAGAGTTCCAGATCTAAATGCCTCAAATGTGCGTTCCACACGGTGCACCCCAAGGAGCCACCCTCGCTGAATCCAGCGTAGTTCTGGGCCTCATCCAGTTTGGGTTTAGCATATATTTTTTTCTCACCCCCCCCCCCCCAATTTGCTTCTATCTCAGGCCCATTTAATTTACTTTTTTGTTTTAATTAACTTTTTTTCCTTTTTTTAATCATTTTATTTAATCAACAAAAAATATCATAAAATCATAAAAAAATAGATATAGGTTTTTTAATTAATTAATTTAATTTTTATAAATAAAATTAACTTAATTTAATCACACCTTGATTTTATTTTTATTAATTAACTAATAAATTAATTAGAATTAGATTTTATTTTTATTTTCAAAGCATTTTCAAAAGTGAGCTAGCGATTAAGAGCCCCTAGATAACTACGGATGAAAAGGGTGCTAACACCATCCCTTTTCATAACCTACCCCCCTTACTCAGAAAAATTCTCAAAAGGTATTTCCTGTTCTTTTCACCCTTTCCTTTATTGGATAAAAGAAAAGTAGATGGCGATTCTTGCTATCCGCAACATTTGCGATAAAACGCAAAACCCAAAAGTCAGTTCTCCCACCGTATTACAGAACTGGCGACTCTGTTGGGGAACATTTTTATAGTGCGATTACCTTTAGATCTATATCACCTTTATTGCTTTACTTGTTTGCCTTGTATGCTTTATATTTCGGGATATGCTTGGGTTTATTTCTTGTATAGATCTTATACTCGGATCTGGGGGCATTTTAGGTAAGTAGCAATAGATCGTGAAAATTGTACGGTGTATACCGATACAGTTGAAGCGATGGCTATGTTAGTGCGACACATTGTTTGGTGTCGGTGTCCCTTGGGTCAGTCAAGGAGAATTATGGGATGCCGCGTGGTGTCATAAAGCACTAACTGACCGTAGAACCTTAGTTGACACAAATTAGCCAATAAAAAGTAGCGAGATAGATGGCTTTGGTGTAGACTGAAGTTGGTTGATACTCAATACTACACTCATTGGAATCGAACTCTCGGGATATTTTGGTCGCAAATCAGATGCTTGTGCTCAAACAATGCCTGGGAGAAAGATCAATGATATTGAGGCTCCTAGAACCCGGTTACTTTTCTTAGGATAGGTTGAGCCAACAAAAACTCAAGAGGGTACTTACCTACAAACTCCTTGCAAGCCTTTAAACCTAAGGCTACTTGTGTGACTTGTTTTCACTTATTATCTAACAACTTGAACTCCTTGCAGGGCTTTTTGTATTCATTATCTAACATGTGAATTTCATAAAGGACTTGTTTGTATTCATTATCCAATAACTTGGACTTCTTACAAGACTTACTTGTTTTCATCATCTTACGCTTTTGCTTGGTGCATAGCATACACATTATAACATCATACCATATCATTTTCAATGACAATTTCAAGGATCTCAAGGGCCTGCAATACAGGTTATCATTAACCAGGCGTCTAGCAAGGGGCAGGAGGATTTATTTTTCCTCCAACCAAATGCCTTCAAAGTATCATGAATTGACGTCTAGCAAGGGGCGGGAGGATTTATTTTCCTCTAACCAAATTTCGTCGAAGTATCATAAACCATACGAATAGCAAGGGGCAAGAGGATTTATTTTCCTCTAACCAATGATGTCAAAGATCGAAGCATGTTATCTTGAGTCAAAGGCTAGGACCAACTTGACATGGTGAGCTTGATGCTTATAGAAGGACGTTCAATGATGAGAAGTTCTTCAGTCAAAGCTGCAGCCAGACTCAACTTCTAACGTTTCACTTTTGTTTACCCACAAGATCCTTGAAAACATTGCATCTACATATCATGCATCATGTTATAACAGTTTTCCCATACAGGTTTTCTCATCTGCTTACTGTTTATTTTAGTAAAGATGGCTCTAGAACAGACTGTCGAAGATCTTCAGATCCAAAATGCTCAGTTCCAAGAAATGTTCCTGAACCTATCCAAGGGGCAAGAAGAATTGAAAGCACTCATTAGTGAGAACATGACCAAGAAAAATTCTGAAGACAACAAGGATGACCAGTTTGAAAAAATGCAAGCTAAGATGGCAACGATGAGAATCTAGATAATGGGTCAGATGGCTCTTATCCAAAATTTAGCTCGGGGGAAAGAAGATTTGAGAATTCTTATCAGTAAACTTCATCAGGACAAATACAACCATATGGGATGAACGACTAGAATTGGGGATCAAATCATTAATCAGCCTCCGATGAAACAGGAAGTTAGCTTGTTTAAAAGTAGGCCTTTCCGGATTTCTACTACATCACAAGCCCAACAACAACCTTTCCAACAACAACAGGGTAATCAGTGTAAGCAGAATACATCCAAAAGAAGATTTATTGAAATCAACATGTCATTGGCTCAAGCATTGCAACACATGTTGAAGGCAAAGTTGGTTACATTGAAGGGTCCTCCTCATAAGCCAAATACTTCTTCTTCCCGTCACAATCCTAATGTAAGGTGCACATACCACTCCAACAGTCTTGGGCATGACACTGACAGATGTTGGGCGTTGAAACATAAGATTCAGGACCTGATTGACGAAGTAATTATCGAGTTCACGCAAGATGGTCAGATTGAGTTCTTCTGTTATCCCTCGAATGTCGAGTCTGCAAGTCACACCATCTAAAGTGACAAATTCAGGCGGAGAAGCTTTTTGTTCATTCAAATTTTCGTTTGAAATTTCTATAGTTGATTCAAACACTTATCTTTATGTCAGACTTTGGTTGTCCCCATTAATGCATTGCATATGTTTGTCTTGAATTAATCCATTCGTTTTCACTATACTGAAACTATGCTTTTACTTCCTTTTTATGATATTCAACTCTCGACTAAAAGATAAAAGCCTTTAGAAGGAGGATGACGAAAAAGATACCATAATCTCTACAGTATGCTTTGAATAGACCTTGTTGAAGATGTACAAGCGTTGTTTTAAATCCTAAACATTGGATTTATAAGGAAGATACTCCCTATTCAACCCCTTTGAGCCTAAGAAGTAGGAGTTTTCTTTTTCACACAAATTGAAACCTTTAATCATAACCTGGGCCGGGGTAGTTTCTCAGTTAATTTAAATGTGCATTCAGTCATAAGCTTTCACTTCGTACATAGAAAATAGTATCAAACATGTCCTTCCAAATCAAAAGACGGTGATGGTTCCCCATAAAACAGACAGTCATTATCTCTCAAAAGAAAAGCCTATTAAATCAAAACCTACGAAGGAGACTTAAGAAAGAAAAAAAACGGGGGCATCCCACTGACTGTAATCACAGAAGAAACAGTTCAGGAAAAAGGTATGGATGATAAAATCAAAAAGAGGTTGCTACAAATCCTTGACAACAGAAAAATGTTACAAAAAATGATTGCCTTATCAAATAAACTTCCAGTATCAGAACCATTACAGAAATATCTTTCCAGACTCAATTGGAATCTAAATGCATAATTAATTGAGCATAGGGCTGAAGAACATCACGAAGAACGGGTTGAGTATCAATAAAGTTTGAGCCTTTATCCTTTGTTTCTTAAACCTTGAACTAGGCCACATTACAACCCTTAAAAGTCCTAACTGAAGCATGGGTTAGTTCGAAAGCATATTGTTACCAAAAGGTATCCTGAATCCTGTAAGGCTTACTATAAATTCTGAGTTGAATTCATACTCTTACAAAATTGTGTTGTTTACTAAAAATGCATTTTTTAACTTCAAGACAGACATAAGATTTGCATTTTTAACACCACTGTTTGCATATTACTAATTGTTCGATAGCAGAAAAATTCGCACGACAAATACTTAATGAACGAAAATCCTCTCAATGAACATAATCACCTCGGATGGAAAGACACTTCCAGTAACAGACCTTTCATGGGCACAATTGGTTAAATCAAGGGGCATGACATGTTATTGTCCAACTAATTTGTGGCAGTCAAGTCGAGATTCAAATAATCTCTCATAAAGTCATGAATAGCCAGGGGCAGATCTCCATTTGAATCACTTTGAGGCATTGAACATGAATTCTAGCAAAGGGTCACGTACGATCAAGGAAACATTTTCAAGCAGTGCTACAACACTTACTACTATGGACAGTGACAATTCTCTACACCCTGTGAACACGGGGCATAGTCGAAAGATACTACGCATAAAAGAGACCCGCTAGGTTGACTGGCCTAGGCAAAAATAAAGGCATCTCGGAGAACCAAAAGAGTTCGGGAAAAATTAGGGATATATAAATAAAATTGTACACCCGGTAAGTCGAAAACCTAAAAAGGCAGCTTGGGAAAGAAGGGGTATCCCGGTGGGCTGAAAACCTGAAAGGGCGGTCCAGGCAAAAGTTAGGGATTAAAGTGTACGACTCTGTCCTAATGTCTCATTACTTGTCTAATAGTAAAAGACTTATCACTCTGATCAGCATTTACCGAGGGCTCTAGAAGCTGAGATAATGTTCAAGTCATCCACCTCCACCATAGGATTATACCCACATAGCAGTTTCCATGGAATTATCTCTACAAAGCTATATGCACAAGCTCATCTTCAACATAGATACATTCCCCGCGAGTCTAATATGACTTCAAGACAGAAATTGGGGCATCTTCCAACTGTTAACCTAATCATGCTTACCAGCAGATCCCCCTAGTAGCGAACAGAGGAGTATGATATTTTCCCCGGTAATATCTGTTGTACCCTAAAATTTTCCCTCCCATATTCTTCAAAGTTTTGGCAAGCATCATCTCAAGTCTACTCAAGGGTTGCGCAGTTCAAACACCCTCCTAAGCCAGTCAAATTAGGGTTTTAGTTCTTGCAAGGAAGTTGAGGTTTTCAAGGGTTCAATCAAGTCACATATGCCTATATACATTGTCAAGCATCCACATGTCAAGTTGCAAGACTCACAGCATCAAGTTGCACAGTCAAAAACCCTAATTGCTTCACAATCAACTGTAGGGGCAAAATGGTCATTTGGCAGTCAAAAGTCAAAATTTTTGGTCAACATCTTATTTTGAAGCCACAATCATCATTTGGTCAAATCTTGACCATGATTTCACAAGAATGGCTCAAAAATCATCAAGGTGTCAAAAGTTTCTATTTTTGGACAGCTGAAAAGTCAACTGTAACTTGACCAAGGCATAACTTTTTCATGGTTCATTAGAAAAATCCCATCCAATGCTCATTTTTAAGGGGATGACATTTCCTACAACTCATCTTCACATTTCAAGTCCAAGAAATGCTCTCACAAAAAGTTATCAATTTCAACATTATAGGTCATTTTCAAAAGTCAACAAAAAGGCATTTTAAGTCAAAGACCATAACTTGAGATTGGTAAATCAAAATGACATGGGACCAAAGGCATTGGTTAGGGGACTTCAAGACCTTTCCAAAATGTCCAAGAACATGTTCATATGATCAAAATTGAGCAAGATATGCATTGGAGAAGTTGAGAAATTTTTGTGAAAGGGCCAAAGTCAACTATCCTTGAAACTTCAATTTTTGACAAAAGGGCCCACTTTTTTCCACTTGGTTCAACCTTGTCATGCCACCCAAGTGCCCCATGATCAATTTCAAGATTAAACATTAATTTTTCTATTTTTATTTAATTTTATTTGATTTAATTCATTTTAAATCCATAAAATTCAAATAAAATCAAAAAAAATTAATTCAATGATATCTTGTGGTTTGAATGACTTTGATGCATCATAATACACCTACCAAATTCGTGTAAAGATCATTTAGGCATGAAAATTCAAAATTTGAACAAACTTGGAATGTTTCTTTAATGGTGGTTATGAAGAATCCAAAAACTTAATTGCAAGGGATCATTAGCTCATAATGTGACCTATTATCATTCATTACTATATATGCAAGTGTAACAAAGCCTCATTCAGGACCTACAGTGTGCACAAACGGCCAGAGCAAAATCCAAAAAGTGTCAAAAAAAGTGTGAGATCAAAAGGAGTGTTGCAAGCATTTTCAGGCCAAAAGGAGAACGTGACTCTCTTCTTTGCCATACTCTGAAGCTAAAGCAACCCTTGCCACGTCCTAAGGTCCATCATGCCGCGCTGTAAGTTTTCCCAGGTCCCCCCATAATTCCATGTATTTTTTCTTTATGTACTTATGTGCAGATTCACAAGAAAGGTGCATCATACACCTCACACCCAAGCGCGCCAGATGTCCACAATCATAGATCCAAAGGCCAGGGATGGTTGACCACCATGTGCTCAAGTCAAAGCTAACATGGATAATCAAAAAAAAGTCAAACAGGTTTGCTTCTATTGGGCCAGAAATTCAACAAAAAAACCTCCCATTGGTCCATTAACCTCCTGGTCTATTTGCCTTTTTATATTTTTCTCTTTTCAATTCTTTTAATTATTAATATTATTTTCATTAACTAACAAATTAATATTTTTTTTTATAAATTCAGAAAAAACCAAAAAAATAGTAATAATATTTTCATTAATTAAATTTAATTAGTTATTACTTTGTAAATAAACACTAACATAAATTAATTTAGTTTAATTAGATTTTATTTTAATTTTCTTTTACAATAAATAAAAACAATTTAGAATTAGGTTTTTTACTAACTTTTAATTTCTATTTATTTTCTCTTTATTTTCATCAAAAACACAAAAAAACATTTTTTTCTTTAATTAAATAATTAATTAGTTAATTAGCTTTAACATTTAATTTAATTACAAAAAAAGGACAAAAAATTCAATTCTTTCTTAAAAAAGGGTCAACACCCTAAGACGTTCCCGATTAAATTTCTATTCGCGCGTATTTATTTATTTTTGATTATATTTATGTATCTGTACGGAGTATGTAATAGTTAAATTAGGATTTTATCGCCTTATTTAAATTCTCGCACTTTATTTTCCAAAACGGGTTTTTGTTTTTGGCGATGTATAGACCCGCGCCTTGTAATAGTTAGGATTTATCTTTCCGCAATTTATTTTCCGCACTCTTAACTGTTAACAATGCATGAAAGAATGTATGACAAAATAAAATTAATCCCTAGCTCACAAATAACATGTACAAAGACAATTAACTGAAAAAACAACACACATGCACATACCACCCCTAGGGTACGCCTCATTGGTTGCCTCGAACGTGGTCGTCAAGTATAGGGTGTCTTAGAGATCGCCCTCCTGTATAAGATCCAGTTGCCTCGAAACGGTTGCCTCGGATAAAAATGGATCTAGGACATTAGGGTTACTTCTAAGGTGTCCTACTATTGCTTCGGTGACCACACTGTCCCGATAATCGAATTGACCTGAATACCTCCAACGACGGTGCTACCTACTTCTCAATAGTGGGATAGCACTGTCTAAAGGACTCTTACACAGCCTAATTCTTTAGAGTAGGTAGATCTCCTGGGTACTTGCTCTTTTCAAACAAACAAAACAACTTTTCTCACCCACACTTTCTAAAAGTTTTCAAACAAATTCTTCATACACTCTTGAGGACTGATACAAGAGTTACTTAGAAGTTTTTTTTTTTTTCAAACGAACTTTTTCAAAACCCACACACACTTGAAAAGCAAACAAATTTTGAAAACATAAGAGCAAGTACCTAAGAGCCCGTGGATAACCACGGATAGAAAGGGTTCTAACACCTTCCCTTTCTATAAATCTACCTCCCGAACCGAGAAACATTCTCAAAGAAGGAATTTTGCTGTGCTTTTGTCCTTTCCATGTTGGAGAACATAAAAGACGGTGGCGACTCTTGCTTACCACGACATTTCGCGAAACCAGCTTAAAAAACAGTCAGTTCTATTTCCACCGATCACAATATCTCTAACCTACGGAGCCCCAATCCTCATCAAAAACCATATCATCAGCACATCGCATAGGAATTATCTCCCCAAGCTAAGTTTATTTCTCTAAAACTGCGAAATCCCCTGCAGAATTCTCTTCTCCAACAAGGCTCATCTCCTCAGCAGAGTGTTTCTCCAGCAGGGTTTATTTCCCTAACAGGGTTTATTTCTCCAGCAGGGTTTATTTCCCTAACAAGATTCAGTCTCTCCAGCTTGAGTTTATTTCTCTGATTACTACAAATCACCGGCAAAATCCCTTTCTCCGGCAAAGGGTAGTCCAGGTTGCTATCCCCGAAGAGTTGTTACTAAACCTAAAATTGGACCAGATATTCATTCAACCTTTTTTCTCCCCAGACGAATCAGCGTCCATATCATAAACTCGATCATACAGCACCTCGAAAGGTTGTCCATCTCTTTTATTCCTATGCAGGGTATACAAGGACTAAATTCCCCAGTAGAGAAATGAACAACCTAGATTCTTGAACTCTTATCCCCAAACAGAAATCAACATCCTCTAGCGGAGTTTTCTCAAACAGAAAGCAGGAATCCCCATCGAGATCGAAGACACACACATTCTTTATCCCCAACAGCAGTCAAGGATTTATTTTCCAAACAAAGATACTATTCGAGTTTACAAATACACTTCAACAAAATTTCGGATTCATACATCATTTACAAACGTCATTGCATGTGCACACGAAACACATATAGCAGAGTCTCATTTTTTTTGTTGAGAAAATCATTATGCAATGCATTTCATACATCATGACATTGCATACAGCTCACTATTTACCTTTTCAAGAAAGATCAATCAACATAAAAACATCATCAACTACTTATATGACTAGGCAGTCTTCTCAAAGGCTACATATGAGAAATGGTTACTTAGGAAATTTCCTCAGAAGGTTATTCTCAAAAACAGTATCTTTTGGCTCAGATTAGATTCTGCGTAGATCTATTCTGATACTTCTCCCAGTTTAAAACCGTCATAAGCATCTTCTGGCTCAGATTAAATCAAGCATAGATTTATTCTGATACTTCTTCCAATCAAAGACGATCGTAGACATTTTTTGGCTCAGTTTAAATCGAGCGTAGATTTATTCTAATACTTCTTCCAGTTAAGGTTAAACATAAAACATCTTCTGGCTCAAATTAAATTAAGCATAGATTTATTCTGATACTTCTCCCAGTTGAAGACATTTTATGGCTCAGATTAAATTGACCATAGATTTATTCTGATACTTCTTCCGGTTAAAGTCGAGCATAAACGTTTCCTGGCTCAGATTAAATCAAGCGTATATTTATTTTGCTACTTCTTCTAGTCGAAGAAGATCATAAACATTTTTGGGCTCAGATTAAATCAACCATAGATTTATTCGGATACTTCTTCCAATTAAAGTCGGTTGCAGACATTTCCTGGCTCAGAGTAAATCAACCATAGATTTATTCTGATACTTATTCCAGTTAAGGTCAAACATAAAACATCTTCTGGCTCAGATTAAATCAAGCATAAATTTATTCTGATACTTCTCCCAGTTGAAGCCATTTTCTGGCTCAGATTAAATTGACCATAGATTTATTCTCATACTTCTTCCAGTTAAAGTCGAGCACAAACATCTTCTGGCTCAAATCAGATCAAGCATAGATTTATTCTGTCGAAGATGAACATAGACCTCTTCTGGCTCAGATTAAATCGAGTGTAGGTTTATTCTGATACTTCTTCTAGTTGAAGTCAATATTTACTTTGGATGGCATCTATAAGCCCATCTCCGATGACTCACCATCACCTCTCCAAATAGAATCTATAAGACCATTCCCGGTACAATCAACCAACAACGTAACTTCTTGCACGGGCAAGTGCAAATTTTCGGGAACTTAAGTGTTCAATCCTCTTCTACCTTCAAGTTGTGAATGACGGACATTCCAATCTAAGTCTTCAGGCTTAAGAAGATTGAACAGGGGTAGCTGTTGTACCCCAAAATTTTCCCTCCTATTTTTATTTAAGGCAATCTTTCAAAAGTTCTCAAATACTCAAAGAATCTCAAGGGTTGACCAGTCAAGATGCTCCTCCTAAGCCAAAGGTCTTCAAACAGAGCTTTGAGTTTCTCAAGGAAATTTTGGTTGTAAAGGTATTAAATGATTTCCATGATTCTCCATAGGGCATCAATAGTTCTCATGTCAAGTTTCAAGTTTTGCATCACAACTTTGCTCAGTCAATGGCTAAGATGACTGAAAATCAACTGTATTGGGTAAAAAGTCAATTATGGTAAACATATAGTCAAACTTCAAGATTTTTTGTCAACATCAACATTTTGAAGTGATATTGATCATTTAATCAAGGGTTGATCATGATTCCCCAAGGAAAGCTCTCAAACCATCAAAAGTCAAAAGTTGCCAAATTAGGGTTTCCTTAGGATAAGTCAACTGAACTTTGACTAAGCATAACTTTCACATGCTTCATCAAATATTCACCAACCAAATCCCATTTTGAAGGAAATTCAATTATCTACAACTTTTTATTTATGCTCAAGTCCAAAAAGCTCCTCATTTCAAAGATATGAGCTAATACATTATAGGTCATTTTCAAAAGTCAACAAAAAGACACTTTTTGTCAAGGCAACTTACATCAAAGTAAAGTCTCCAAATGAAAAAATGATCAAAAGAGAAATTATAGAGGACATATTGAGATTTTCAAAAAGTCATAGATCACCTTAAAAAGATGAAAATTGAGAAATTTATGAGTTGCACAAGTTGGGAATTTTGAAGAAATGCATGAAATACAAAATGTGCAAACTTGAAATTTTGGACTTGTGACCTAACTTTTTGGGTTTCAAACATATTCATGACCTTATGAGAGATCCCTAAGCTCATTCATATATTTTTGTTTTATTATCATTTTACTTATATTTATTTTTCTTTTATTCAAATAAATTCAAAATAAATAAATAAAATAGAAAAACTTTGGGCCAAACACATGATGGACTTTCTTAAAGCCCAATACAGCTCATGCTAGCCTGTCAGAACATGCCAATTTCGTGCAAGAGTCTAAGAAGGCAAGAAAATCTCAAATTTGGAAAGTTTTAAACATGTTTGATATTGTTTGATCAGAGCCATCATGGATTGGTTTTATTCCATCTTGGAGGAGCCATTTGTTTCCTCTATATAAAGGAAAGCCAAGCAGATGCAAAGCACACGATCAAGCTGTCTAAACATAACACAAAAAAATTTCAAAAATTTTCAAGCTAGGGTAACCCAAAAACCCATTATCCAGCCACTCTCAACAAGTTTAAACAATCTATCTGCCTTCCTGGCATTCTCAGGAGTAGATCCAGCCCAAGAACACCTCCAGCCTTGCCCAGAAGAAGCCTAGCCACTATTCTCCGATTAGTAAAATTCTTGCATCTGAAATCTTAAATTCGTGCATTGTTTACTAATGATTGGTGTTTAGGTGTTCTCAGGATGTTGATTAGGATTGAATTGAGGCTTTACATGCCAGCCTAGATGTGAACATGGCTACCTGTCATTTTAACTTTGCTTGTATGCATTTTTATGATAACTCTGTTTACAGTACTTTTCAGGCCAAAATAATTTCATTATTGGATCCACAATACTTGAATTAAGGGGGTAGCATGCGTTTCTGGGTTTAAATCTGACATTTTTGCAGGTTTTGAATTTTGGTTTGCCGAAGAATACAACCAGAACTAGGAATCTAGCGCTTCTCCGACCATATTCTTCATTCAATGGTTTTGTTATTTTTGTTTGATTTAGATAATGGATGAAATGACCGCCCCAATGGCAAGTGTGTGCGTTAAAGCATTTGTGTGCTAGGGAAAGGGTTTGATCCCTGCCTCTGGCATTTTATTTTTCAACATTTTCTATGTAGATTCCATACAAGCAGGTCCAACGCGCGCATTGTGTGCCTCATCTAACAACCATCAGATCTCAGAGTTCCAGATCTAAATGCCTCAAATACGCGTTCCACACGATGCACCCCAGGGAGCCACCCTCGCTGAATCCAGCGCAATTCTGGGCCTCATCCAGTTTGGGTTTAGGAAAAAAAAATTCACCCCCCCCCCCAATTTTCTTCTATCTCAGGCCCATTATTTTCCTTTTTTTGTTTTAATTAACTTTTTTTTCCTTTTTTAATCATTTTATTTAATCAGCAAAAAAATTCATAAAACCATTAAAAAAATTAGATTTAGGTTTTTTAGTTAATTAAATTTATATTTATAAATAAAATTAATTTAATTTAATCACACCTTGATTTTATTTTTATTAATTAACTAATAAATTAATTAGAATTAGATTTTATTTTTATTTTACACTTCAAATATTTTTTAGACAAAAACACCAAAAATATTTTCTAACACTTAGAATCTTTTAGGTTTTAAATATCTTTCCCTCTTTTCAATCTCTGCGCGTTTATTTATTTTTCGTCTTATTATTATTATGTAACTGTCAATGGTATGTAATAGGACTTCTTTACATTTTCCCCCCATTTTATGGTTTGTAATTCCCCGTCCCTGAAGCATTGTAATAGCGTAGATTCAATTTCCCGCATTTTTATTTTCCGCACTTGTACATATTTAACTGTGTAGTAATTAGGCTGCATGGCAAGACATAAAAAACAAATGTTAGAAAATATAAAATCAAGACAAATATTTGAAATCAAAACACTTCACACACGCGCACTTCTAGGGTGACCCTCACTTGTTGCCTCGGATTTAAACAGTCGTGCCTCTCGAATGTGGGCTGCTTTAGCAAAGACCCTTCGGTTAAAAGATCATAGTCCCTCAATGACCCTTCGATGCTGCCTTCGGTAAACTATCTTAGTCCCTTACGACAAATTACTAAAGCGTCTTATGAGTTGCCTTCATAACTGTACGATGGCCCACGTCTGTCCCTCAAAACATCCAATGATAGGGCTACCTACTAACTAAGGGTAGGATAGCACTATCTAAAGGAAAGGTGGAAAAGAGCAAAGACTTTTTGAGCAGGTAGATAGCTCGTAGTCGCTTGCTCACAAACAAAACAATTTCCCACATATACACTCTCTTTTCTAAAATATTTTCAAAGACAAACACTTTGTATGCATTCTCAATGATACGAGAATCATTACAAAGTTTGCCAAACTTAGGCATCTTTTCTAAATATTCTTTCAAACACACAAACACAAAGCATTTTCAAAAGTGAGCCAGCGATTAAGAGCTTGTAGATAACTGCAGATGAAAATGGTGCTAACACCATCCCTTTTCATAACATACCCCCCTTACTCATAAAAATTCTCAAATGGTCTTTCCTGTTCTTTTCACCCTTTCCTTTATTGGATAAAAGAAAAGTCGGTGACAACTCTTGTTATCGGTAACATTTGCAATAAAACGTAAAACCCAAAAGTCAGTTCCCCCACCGTATTACAACACGCTTCATCAGTTTTTACCCAACAAAAGCTCATTTTGAAGAGAATGGAATTCTCCACAACTGTGTCTCTCTAAGCTCAAATCCAAAAAGTGCATCATTTGAGAGATATAAGCCAATACATTACAGGTCATTTCAAAAGTTAACAAAAATACACTTTTTGTCAAGGAAACTTACATCAAGATAAATTATTAAAAAGTAAAAATGATCAACATAGAGATTATAGAGGACATCTTGGGTTTTCCAAAAAGTCTAAGATCACCTTAAAAAGATGCAAATTAAGAGAGTTGTGACCATTTCAAGTTGGGAAATTTTGAGCAAATGCATGAAGTTCAAAGTGAGCAAGCTTGTTATTTTAGGCTATTGGGCCATGGTTTAAGAGTCCAAACGTGTTGTGAAGCTTATAATGCACCTCACATCTTAATCATGCATCCCTTGACCCCTTATTGTTTTTATTTTTTATTAATTTAAGTCAAAATTAAATAAAATAAAATAAAGTCTTCTACAAGGTTCAAGCCCATATTTTCTTTTCCCTAATTTCAACTTATATATTCTCTCATTCTCTTCATACAAGGACACGAAAAAACCCTTACCTTAAAGTTGTCAAAATTATCAAATTTTTCAAGAACCCTAGAAATCTTGAAACCCTTGTTACAAACCCTTTTACCACAAACTAGCCATCCCAATTAACTCCACTCATTCCCATGGTAAGATTAGAGCAACTTTGATGATCCCAAATGCATGAAATATCATGGCATGGCATCTCCGATTTCATAATTTTCATAATATTCGTATCTTGATGTTTTGTTTGCTTTAACATGTATTACTGTCACTAATGTTTTCATGAGATTTGTTAGTGCAAGATAGAACAATCGTGGGGGTCCCATGCAGTTAGAATCGTGAACCACCATTCTTACACCAATCCACCTTGTTTGTGCCACACCTCAAAAACCATTGAGTTTTAGCTCACAAAAATCATTCCATTAAACTCGCGGCCCTCAATTTAGGGGGGTATGACGTTTTTGGATCACTTATTCTTTGATTTTGAAGGTTATTGACAAAGAAGGCAATTGGAGAAGACGACCGAAGCTAGGGCTTCGACGCTTCTTCGGTCAATACATTCAAGCTTAAAATATATATTTATGGATTGATAGGAAGTAATGGATGTACAGTCACCCCAGCGGTAGAAGCGTGTGTGATAAGTCATTTGTGTCAAAGGGCCTGGATTCGATCCAGCCTTTTGCCACTTTGATTTTCTAATGTTTTCATATTTTTGTAAGATTAAACAAAATACATTGAACCTGTTATCCAGCACCAAAGCACGCTTGGCCTGGTGGTGATAGTGTTACCGGAAAGTCTTGAGGGCATGGGTTTAACACCCACCCCTACCATTTGGTTATTTTTAACACATTTTCTTCCTTTTTTCATAAAACCTAACATCTTTTACAAAACCTTTTTTTCAAAAATATTTTTCTTAACAAACCCTAATTTGATTTTTAGGTTTTCTTAATTAAATTAAAATCGACTTAGATTTTAGGGTTTTGATTAATTTAATTAACTAACTTTTTTTAATTAATTAGGTTTCAGGTTAAACATCGAACTTTTTTCATCAAACAATCACAAAAAAAAAATTCTCACTTCGCGTATTTCATTATTTTTATCATTATGTAACTGCTAATGGTTTGTAATAATTTAATTAGGGTTTACTTTTTCCCCCAAATTTATTATTTGTACCCCCACTCCCGAAGCCTTGTAATAGCGTAGAACTTTATTTCCTGCACCTTTACCGCTTTTCATTATTGCTATATTATTTTGCTAGTAATTAGGGTTTGTATGGCAAGATATAAAAACAGTCGTAGAAAACCTTAATTGCAAGATAAATAACTAAACATGAATCACTCTTCTCACACGCACCTCTAGGATAACCTCACTCTTTGCCTCGGAAAATAGTCATGTCCCTTGAACGTGGGGATGCTTTAGCAAAGACCCTCGGTTAAAAGATCGTAGTCCCTCGATGACCCTTCAATGCTGTCTTCGGTAAACGATCTTATTCCCTTACGATAAAATTGCTAAAGCGCCTCTACGAGTTACCTTTATGACTGCATGATGACCTATGCCTATCCCTTTGCATTTAAACGATAGGGCTTCCTACTAACTAACGGTATGGATAGTACTATCTAAAGAAGGAGGAAAATAACACGAAAGACTTTTGAGTAGGTAGATCGCTCGTAATCGCTTGCTCACAAAAACAAAACAAACACTTTTTTCACAAACACTTTTTCAGAAATATTTTTTGAAAACAAACACTTTGTTCGCATTCTTAACTAATACAAGAATCATTACAAAGTTGTCGTACTTAGGCATTTTTTTCAAAATATTTTCAAACATACACATACAAAGCATTTCAAAACAAAAGTGGGCTAGCGATTAAGAGCCCGTAGATAACTACGGATGAAAAGGGTGCTAACACCTTCCCTTTTCATAACCTACCCCCGAACTCAAAAATCTCAAGTTCTTTCCTGTTATTTTCACTCATTTCTTATTGGATAAAAGAAAAGTAGGTGGCGACGGTGACTCTAGATATCCACACATTTGCGATAAAACACAAAACAAGTCAGTTCTCTCGCTGTATTAGAGACACCAATAAGGAGGAAGTATTGAACTCTAAAGCTCTTAAGGCTTCAAGTTCAAGGTCATAAAAGCATAAGAACACTAATGATAGTGATTCTTGTGATGAAGAATATTTGGATGATGAACAAATGGGATTATTTGTGGGGAGATACAATTGATACATTCGCAAGAATGGTGTCAAACACTCCAACAATTATCTTGTGAAGTTTATAAGACAATCCACATCCTCTAAAGATGAAGACGACAAAAAGGATAAGGGAAAAGATATTGATATGAATGCGTAAATCCGAGTCATTATAGACCGTAGTGTCAATCTCTTGCAAATAAGAAAGGAAAGGGCCAAAGAAATAACTTTAGGAATTCTAGAAAAGCTTATGTTGCTTGGGATAGTGATAGTGATGTCTCAAGTGATGAAAGATCAAGTGATAGTGATGAAGAGGCAAACTATTATTTCATGGAAAATCAACGTCAAAGCCAGAAAAAGGATGTTTAGTGTCTTGATGCTCTGACGGGAAAATGGATTCTCGATAGTGGATGTTCAAGACACATGATAGGAGACATTTCTCTATTTTCCGGCTTTATGGAGAAGAAGAAAGGATTTGTATCCTATGGTGATCACAACAAAGGTGTTATACTCATAAAAGTTAATATATGTAATCCCTCATCTATTACTATCTCAAATGTTATGTTAGTAGAAGTCCTTAGACATAGCCTTCTTAGCATTAGTCAATTGTGTGACAATGAGTATAAGGTAACTTTTGCTAAAGATTGTTGCATAATATAACATAATGAAAAGAAGGATTGTATGTTTAATGGTTTGATGCTTAATAATTTCTATATGTTAGACTTAAAATAAGTTTCCTTGAATAATGCCCAATGTCTTATTACCATGAGTGAATATTCTTGGCTATGGCATTGACGTTTGACACATGTTAATTTTGATCTACTTAATAAAATAGTTTCAAAAGATTTAGTAATTGGTCTACCTAAAATAAAGTTTTCAAAATATCTCCTATGTGATGCATGTCAAAAGGGTAAGCAAACAAGAGTCTCTTTTAAATCTAAAAATGTCATTTCAACATCGAGACCTCTTGAGCTCCTTCAGATTGATTTGGTTTGACCTTCACGGACCAAAAGCATAGGTGGTAATTACCATGGTTTTATTATTTTAGACGATTACTCAAGATTATGTTGGAATATTATCTTACGTAGTAAAGATGGAACATTCTCGACTTTCACACGTTTTGCCAAGTTATCTGAAAATAAATTGAACTCAAAAATAGTTGACATTCGAAGTGATCATGGAGGTGAATTTGAAAACCACCTCTTTGAAGAATATTGTGATAAATTTGGAATTGAACATAACTTTTTAGCTCCTAGAAGTCCAAAACAAAATGGTGTTGTGGAGCATAAAAATCGTGTTTTAGCAGAGTGGGTAAGAATAATGCTCAATGATTGTGGTATACCAAAATATTTTTGGGCCGATGCTATTAGCATGGCTTGTTATATCTTGAATAGGATACTTATTCGTCTTATACTTGACAAAACACCTTATGAACTTCTAAAAGGTAGAAAACCAAATTTATCGTATCTTCATGTCTTTGGATATAAATGTTTTGTCTTAAATAATGGAAAAAATAACCTTGTAAAATTTGACGTGGAAGGCGATGAAGGTATCTTTATTGGATACTCATAATCTAGTAAATCATATAGAGTTTATAACAAAAGATTACTTATTTTTTAGGAGTCGGTTCATGTTACTTTTGATGAGCCTTTCCTATGTAATGTTAGGAAAGGTAGTTCTTTTCATAGTGTAGGTGCACCTATGGAAGACATACTCAAAGACACCGGTAAAGGAGTTGATCAACCTAAAACTGTGGAAATTGAGAAGGAGGAAGATGAAAACCAAGAAAAGAAGGATGATGAAAGTCAACAAGAAGATGATGGTATTCCATTGGAGTAGAAAACCTCCAAGGATCATCTGATTGACAACATTATTGGTGATATCACCAAAGGGGTAACAACTCACTCTAAAATAAGTAATTTTTGTTATCACCACATGTACGTATCACAAGTTGAACCTAAAAATTCTAAGGATGTCTTACTTGATGAGCATTGGCGTATGGCCATGCAAGAAGAATCGAATCAATTCGAAAGAAATGATGTTTGGGACCTTGTCCCTCATCCACAAAATTATCAAATTATAGGCACTCGATGGGTATTTAGGAATAAACTTGAAAAACATGGTGTGATAATAAGGAATAAAGCATGTCTTATGGCTCAAGGGTATAACCAAGAAAAAGGCATCGACTATGAGGAAACTTATACTCCAATTACCCGACTCGAGGTTATACGCCTTTTATTAGCGTATGCATGCTCCAAGAACTTCAAATTATATCAAATGGACGTTAAAAGTGTGTTTCTTAACAGATACATAAGTGAAGAAGTGTATGTTTCACAACCTCCCTATTTTGAAAATTATGAGTTTCCCAATCATGTTTTTAAGGTAAAATGTGTTTTTTATAGTCTTAAACAAGCCCCAAGGGCATGGTATAACCGACTTAGCAAGTTCTTGCTTGATCAAGGTTACTTTAGGGGAAATGTAGACACTACACTCTTTATTAATTGTTAATGAAAACACATTTTACTTGTTCAAATTTATGTTGATGATATCATTTTTGGATCAACTAGCATGCATCTTATTAAGAAGTTCCCTAAGCTTATGCAAGGAGAGTTTGAAATAAGTCTAATGGGGGAGTTGAATTGCTTCCTTGGACTACAAATTAAGAAACTCGATGAAGGAACGTTTGTATTTCAAACCAAGTATTGTCTCAAATTACTTAAAAGATTCGGCATGGACGGTGCAAAGGAAATTGACACACATATGGCAACAAATGGAAATTTAGATAGAGATGAAAAAAGTAAGGATGTTGAGGTCAGAAAGTATAGAGGTGTGATTGGGTCTCTTCTATATCTTACTACATTTAGGCCCGATATTATGTTTAGTGTTGTATGTGTGCACAACATTAATCGTCTCCCAAGGAATCGCACTTAAAGGCGGTTAAGCGTATTCTTGGATACCTTATTGGTACTTCTAAGTTTGGGCTTTGGTATTCCAAGGGAAACGATTGTAGCTTGGTTGGTTACTCCGATTCTGATTTTCCCAGTTGCAAATTGGATAGGAAAAGTACTAGTGGAACTTGTCACATGTTTTCAAAATCCTTGATTAGTTGGCATAGCAAGAAGCAAGTTTCCATTGCCTTCTCAAAGGCCGAGGTGCAATACGTGATTACAGGTTGTTGTTATGCTCAAATTTTGTGGCTAAAACAATAATTACTTGATTTTGACATAAAACTTTCACGTATTCCTATCATGTGCGATAATACTAGTGCTATTAATCTAACCAAGAATCATGTGCTACATTCTCGCACTAAACATGTCGAGATACGTCACCACTTCCTTCGCGATCATGTTGAAAAAGGGGATGTTGTGTTCAAGCATGTTGATAGTAAAAATCAACTTGACGATATTTTCACTAAACATATCGCAACCTATCTTGTCGTTTGCACTTTATAATTTCACTCTAACTCTTTGTTTGAGTACTTTACATATGCGAGTGCAACTTCCATTCCATCAAGAGTGAGGTAATATCGTTTCAATTTCTCCTTGAATGTAGGATTTGCCCTAATGCATGTTAATTGTTCATTTCCAAAAATGCTTGATATTTTCTCAAATGATGAAAACCATTAATGTTCATTTCCAAAACATTTTGATTGATAATTATTGTGTTCTCAATCTATATGCTTATAATGACTTCGTGTATTAATTCTTTCACAGTTGTATAAGTTTGTTCTTGGGGTGCAAGCATGTTTTTTACTTATTTCTTGCACTTGTGCTGAAGCTAATTGTATGTGTGATCTTTGCAATGTGATTTTCTTGTTGTGTTGGCTACATGGTATGACAATCATATTCATTTTGGTTTTAGTAGCAACATGTTCTTGTCATTATGTTAGGCACATGCATGTGCAGCATCGAGGGTTCAATTATGTAGTGTTATGTAATTGTGATGCTATATAAAGCAACTTGACATATTTTCTCTATCACTGCTTGTTTATTCTTTATGTATTTACATTACATTTGTTATAATGTTGTTTTCTGGTTATTTATTAATTTCGCATCATTATATATATAAAGAGATATGTGATTGTTGCTCTTTTATGCAAAAATGCCTTTGAGTGATATATTAGTATTTGTATTGTGTAGAGTCATGCTTCAGCTAGTTTATGTTTTGATGCTTACAAACATCATGATCAAGGCAAAAGACATTATCAAAAAGAAGAAGAAAAAGTATCTACTCAAAATAGACTTTTGGCTTGCATGCTAAGTTACTCCTAAAGAAGACTTTGGTATTTGATCTTCATTATGGTACAAGACTCCAATTCAATATAATATGTTACTAGAGTGCTCAAAATATGTCTAACATTATGCATAGATATTTCATGGATTTTAATATCCCTAGCATTGCATTTCCAAGTCATTAAAAGGTTATTTCACTTTTTCATACAGTGGTAACCGGTTACAGGTTTCTGGTAACTGGTTACAGGTTTCAGCATTTCAAATATTTTAACATTACCTGCATTGGGTAACGGGTTACTGCATTCTGGTAACCGGTTACCGCTAAAATGAATTTGAAAAATAAGATTGTTTTGAATGTTGTTTGTTTGTTGCATTTGTCCATGAACCGTTGCACTTCTACATTTATTTAGAACCTTTTGAAATGGTGCAATATATATATATATATATATATATATATATATATATATATATATATATATATATATATATATATATATATATATATATATATATATATATATATATATATATATATATATATATATATATATATATATATATATATATATAATTCAAATGGTTCTGAAGTAGAAACACACATACAAAATAACAACAATCACAAACATACAATTTAACATTTTGTTTCTCGTTTTTAAACAAGTGCATTGATTAATATTTTGATCTTGCATGAAACTTTTACTCTTATATTTTCAAATACATCATTAGAAAAATTTCATCATATGCATTGAGAACCTGTGTAATATATTCATTGAATTGTTATCTTGAAAGAGAAGAGATCAATACTTTGTATTGACATTGATTATCAAATTTCATATCTACTTCAAGAATTTGGTTCTAATCATTTTTCCAAAGTGATTGTGGTGTAACCTTGTTGTCCAAGATTGTTGGAAGCAAGAGAGTATTAAGGGAGGATTTTTCTCTTTTTACTTTGTATTGGTTGCCTTGTTTTCAGGATTGTTGGAAACAAGTGTGTGCATTGAAGAGGATTTTTCTACTTGTACTTAATGTTTAGATCTTAAAGGTTTTAAGAGCCTTTAATCTTCTTATAGATTAGATAGTAAGGCATCACCTTTGGTGTTGTAGCGGTGAAAATCGGAGATCAAGCTATTAATTAACTTGACTCACCAAAGCAAGAGTCGCCACCGCACTTTATTATTTCCAAGGGAAAAGGGAAAAGAGCGAAATAAAACCCTAAAATATGCAATGTATAATAATACTTAAAAGTAACGAAAATACAATGCGTTTTGAAAAGAGATCGAGAGTTCGGGGGTCGGTTATACAATGGGAAGGTATTAGCACCCAATGCATCTGCGGTACTCCGCAGGAACCTTTTGAAATATCCGTTTTTTGGTTAAAATTGTTTGTTTGATAAAAATGGTTCGTTTGGCTAAAAATGGGCATGGACGAGATTTTGAAGATGCGACGACCTAGTGTCGAAGTTTTGACTTAAAAGGGGTGAGTTTAAAAATTGAATCTTTTGGGAAAATTATCTTAGGTTTAACAAAATAGTAACAAACAAAAGATGAATGAGGGTATTCGCACGATTGGATGAAGTCAGCTGAGTTGAAACATTTCCCTTGGAATTAATCATAAGTAGGTAGATCTAATATTCGAGTAAGGAAGCATAAATAATAAAAATCCACGAGAAACGAACAAGGTAGATAACAAGACAAATTGTAAGAAACTAAATGAATGGATAAAGAAGAATCACAAATAAAAGAAAAGTGTAATAAAGAATCATCTAAACTAATTTGAAATTTTAAGGTTACTAAGTAAACTAAACTTAAATTCTAAGGTGTTTAACTAAATTAAATTAAATTTTGAAGTTATTAGCTAAAACTGAATTAAAATTCTAAGTTACTAAAAAAAACTCAAAAGTTATTAAATTAAATCTAAAATAAATTAACACTCTAATATTACTGAATTAGGTCTAAACTAAATTAATTCTAAAGTTACTAAATTACATCTAAACTAGTTTAAGTATAAACTAAATTCATTATAAAATTACTAATTCAATCTAAACCATAATAAAATTACTAACTTAAATATAAACTAAATTAATTCTAAATTAAAGATTAAAATTCTAAGACTAAATTAAAATTCTAAAGTAATCAAAATATATCTAAACTAATTAAAGGTTCTAACATTACTAATTTATATATAATCAAATTAAAATTCTAAAGTTATTAAATTAAGTCTAAAACTAATCTAAACAATTAAGATTATCTAGGTAACTAAAACATAGTTTTTTTTAATTAAATATATAAAATAACTAAATTAACAAAACTAATTATTATTAAAAAAGGACAAATTGAAAGGGTGCAACTGATGATTATTGGAGGAGGGGTGTGCAATTTGAATCCAGGGTGAGGGTTCAGTAAAACGCTCAGGCCCAAACAATGCAAGGCCAAGGAGAAATTTTGGAACAATGCATTCAGGCTAAAAAATGCATATTGGGCTCAATGGGTAAACGGTTCGGTCCATTGGTTTCTTATCATCATCTTTTTGTTATTGTTATTATAAAAAAAATAAAAAAAAATGAATAAAAAAGCAACAAAAGAATGGAGAGAGACGGTGTCTTTTGGGATAGAGGATAGGGTTTTAATCATAACATTTTAACCTCACGAGAACTCAAAGTTCTCCTTCTCCGGTGAAGCGCCGTCATGGAAGCTTGCAAGCCGCCGCGCTATTCTCGTACCTTCTTTGACCGAAAATCGCGTCGCCGCCGCTCTTGCCGTACCTCTTCGATCTTCGCCTTTCGTTCGTTTCTCAAATCGCCATTGTGTCCAAACCTTCATTTGGTTGCCTCCTCATCTTTATTATTCGCTCCCCTTTCTCATGCCTCTGATGCTCTTCTTCTTCTTTCTGGATCCGGGGATGTTGGACGTGAGGGTGATGGTCTATGAAGCAACATGAAAACAAAAGTGTCGAGATGGCAGAAGAATTGAATGAAGATGATAGTGATGAACCGTGAAGTCCGAATGGGTAATTGAAAAAGAGTTTGTGAATTTTCTATATTATTTACAAGTTAATTTTAAATTAACGGTGTATTTATATGATTGTGTATTGGTCTTGCAACATTCATGAATTTTTGAAATTTATCGATTGAGTTATTGTCGGTGTTTAAATAGGAATTTGGTGTGTTGCTGTAGCAGAACAGGGGTAGGGTTGATGAAGTTGAGATTTATGTCAGGTCTCTGATACCTGTTGTAGAGGACGAGAATGGGATTGATGGTGGGGTCATCGAAGCTGTGTAGCCGGAGAGGATACTAGTATAAACTGGTTTTAGGATCTCTCGATCTACCAGCCTTCTCTCATGGTAGCAACATCATCATCAACTCTTAGCGATTCGAAATTATTACCCCGACTCAAGGTTTCATACGCGGTAATAACGAACGAACATGGAAACACAAAGATAGCTATGCAACAGTATAAGAAAATGTAAGGGTGATGAAGAACTTACAAGTTCAGGAGTATTCTGACGGGTTTACGCTTCCAGCAAGATGGATAAATGGCTCAGGTACGATGCTTTAAATCCCTCTTCCAAACTATTCTGCTTCTTCTTTTGAAAATTTTGTGTTGCACAATCATGTGGTTTTGTGGATATTTCATGGTGAACAGAGGTTAGTAGAAAAAGGTAAAAGGCAAAACAAAGAGAGATTTTCGTGAGAGAGATAGTGATGGAAGATTTGTTGTTGGTGTTGTAGATGAATATGCATATTGGATGCAAAAATCTGATTCATCAAAAGCGACATTGATTAGCAGCACATGGAGCCTCTTATGGTTGCCTGGTAATACTGCAACTTCCCTTTTCTTTTTCGTATCTCTTTTTTTATCAGTAATCCCTCTTATATAGACAAATGGAGTGAAATTGGGAGGGAAAAGTTGGTTTTATTGTCACTGTTTTATTGCTTTTTGGTGCAGGTATTTGTATGGCTATTTTGTTGTTATTTCTTGGACTGATATGCAGGGTTTGGAGCAGCATACAGCAGCAGTTTTTTGGCATTATTATGCAGTTTTTTGCAGCATTCCAGCATGGATGATTTTGGGCATATTGCAGTAGCTGAATTTGGAGTGTAGTATCATTGGAAAGGTCCCTTTATATTTTGTATTTTTATGATTTTACCATGTAACAATACATGTATCTTCCCTCTCTTTTTCTTTTGAAATTGGACTGATTTTGTTTTCATATATTTTGTTGTTTTGGTGGACAGATTTGGATGAAAATTGAAGCAAGGTTTGGATGAGTTTTGGGAGCTTGATGTCATTTATAAATAGGACTTGGTAGTTTTGAATTGATGTATTTGATCATTTGATGATTGAATTTGTAACTTTTATTATGACATTGAGTGTTTGAGTGAAATGACAACTTTTGGTGAAACATGGTTTAGACTTTGTAACTTGTTATATTTGAATTTAAAATTTCCATAATTCCAAATTGTAAGCATTATAAATTGGATGGAACCTTTGTCCCTTGTATTCGAACCTCTCTTGAAAAACATTTGCAACTTTGAATGGCATTTGAACTTGACATTTGAATTTTGAACACTGTCTTGAAAGTTGAATGGTGTGCAACTTAAAATAATGAATGTTTGAATCTTGGCATAATGACCTTAAATCGAAAGGAATTTTATGAATTGAAAGAAAGGTAAATGTTAAAACTTTAATGAATCGAATCTTAATGAACAAACAAATGCCTTAAGAAATTTAATCAAAATCCAACTTCGCTCCATTAATCATTAACGCTCAAACACAAGTGACTTGAATTACGAGCAATAGATGATCAATGAATCTTCAAACTCAACAACTTATTTGATGAATTATCTTAACATAAGAATCAAACGTCCTTTGAGAAAACGTTTGTGGCATAAATTGAACCAAGCACAAATTGACCTCGACCTTTGAAGTAATCTCATAGACAATGCTATTTGTGACACTTCACAAAAAGAATTGCCTCGGGACGTTGAGAATTGAAGAAGTTATGAACCTCGAAATCTGGACAAGAGTTTCTTGTGATTAGGTTAAATTTGCAAAAAGACCTCCAAAGTATTCGAACTTTAGATGATCCTCCACATAGAATCAACTCTTGACTTGTAAAGAGGAGTGAGAGATGACATCAAGGAGAGTCATACGCAAAAAGAACCACTCAAAAATATGGAATAATGAAGAAGTTATGATCGTTTGAACTTGATCTTGCAAAAAGTTGAATTTTGGTCGAAGTGCTTTAAATCATCTCACATAGCCTGATCTTTTCTTGCATTCCAAGACACATTGAAGCACACGTGAACCAGTGATGATGGAATCTTGTATGTGCTCTGAGGAATTTGTGGAGAAGTTTGAGAGGTTAAAACTGGCCATATTTCGTGCCCTTAATTTATCTTTAAAAAAATGCAAAAATAAAAATGGGATCTTAGGTCAAAAATTGGGGTACAACAGCTGCCCCTATTTAAGTTTCTTCTATCCGGAGATATGAAGATTGGGATCTTCCTTTCGACGGGATTGAAGGGACTTAAATATAGAATACACAATTTTTGGCCTTAAGATACCGCGATTATGTTCATGATATGATATGAATGTAATGCTCTGAATTTTATGGGGAATGACGCCATACGAGACAGACTATGCTGGAGAAACCAAGCACATTATACAGTAATCCCACAGAGGAAGAGGTTGTAACTCCACTGGGGAAACAAAGTCATTGACTTTAAATGAGAGACTCTTGAATGATTTACATCAGTATTGAGACTGGAAAAGGTAATGATTTACATCAGTACTGTAACTGGAAAAGCAAAATGATTGACATCAGCATTGTGGCTGGAAAAGGAAATGATTGACATCAGCACTGTGGCTGGAGATAAACATCTCTGATTTCTGAATTTTACCAAGAACAGTAACACATTTCTTCTTTAACCAAGATATCGCTTGAAAAGGATAAAATAACAAACTTCCCCACGGGACTTTTCCGAAGGGATGCCATTTGCTGAGTAAACATTATTGTTGGGGATACACAAGCTACTCAAATAAAGAGGCCGCCACTTACTTCCTTTCAAAGGTGTCAATAACATACAAGCTGCTCATGAAGAGACCGCCACTTGTTGTCTTCAAAGAATATTAAAGCACACAAGCTGCTCATGAAGAGTCCGTCACTTGTTGCCAAAACCCACAAGCTGCTCATAAAGAAGCTGCCACTTGCTGTCTTCAAAGAATATCAAAACACACAAACTGCTCATGAAGAGTCTGCCACTTGTTGTCTTCCAAAAATACTAACGTACAAGCTGCTCATGAAGAAGCTGCCACTTGCCATTTTCCGTACAAGCTGCTCATGAAGAGACCGCCACTTGCCGTTTTCAAAAAGTGTTGATAACATACAAGTTGTCCATGAAGAGACTGCCGCTTGTTGTTTTTAAAAGTGTTGATAACATATAAGTTGTCCATGAAGAGACTGCCGCTTGCTGTTTTTAAAAGGTTGATAACAATAACACACAAGTTGCTCATGAAGAGACCGCCGCTTGCTGTTTTCAAAAGATAACAGTAACACACAAGTTGCTCATGAAGAGACCGCCGCTTGCTGTTTTGTTGAAGATACTCATAAAAATATCGTGAAGATATTGCTGGAGGTGAGAATCAATAATTTCATCGAGGATGGACAAACTGCTCATGAAGAGACCGCCATTTGTCGTAGAGAAATCAGAAATAATCAAATTGCTTAAATAAAGAGTCAGTCGCTTGTTGTCATGTCGATATTCCAGAAGAAGGTTGTGATAACACTGCTGGGGAATAAAGTTCATCTTCAATGGGGAACCATGAATAAATCCTTCTTGAGGAGACCAAGTATTTACGTTGCAAAACAGATGCACTCTCCACCTAGGTTTCACAGCCTAGAGAGATCCACAGGGTATCGTTCACAAGAGACAAAGCTCAATCCAGGAATAAACTGGAAAGAAAATAGTCAAACAAGACTCCATCCAATGAGAAAACAACTCAAATGGGGATTTATCCTATCCAGAGATGGAAAAGGAAAGCTAAAGCAAGATTCTTCCACGAGAGTTAACTCAGTGGGGAATTAGAAAAGAGGCGCACTTTCTGCTTAAGTTGACACTCTATTTGGAAAGATCAAATATGCTATCTGAATAGACATAACCGAGGTATACAAACTCAATGACATCAACAAATACAAATGTGCGTGCATGATGCAAGTGTGAATGAATAAATGAATGTCATGTATATGCTGACAAAACAGACAGGGGAGATAGACTGAAGATGATAAGACGTCATAGTACAGCTCGACACTAGGCTAATCTCAACAGGATGGGAACATTACTGGAGATAAAACACAGGCCATCATTGGAGCAAGGTCCTTTTACAAGGCTTAAATATCTCTGGAGAGGAAGATATTTTCAGGTAGAAAACCCAAAGTCTAGTCTTCTATTGCAAACAATCCATTGAAAGGATAACAACACGAACAATGCTTCAGCTGGAAAAAGTCATGCTTAGCTAGAGATACTGGGAAAACCATCCTCTGATGATGTGTGCAAAACATATCACACATCTTGACAAATCTGGATTACCCCTAGGACTAATTTTGGATGCCCCAAGCTTACTGCTGATAAGCTGCGTGATGCACGACAATTCTTGCGAATAACTTCACTTCTAAAATGCCCCAAGCTAAATGGTTGATGAGAAGAAATCGTCTCAAGAGGATTTTACAAAAGACCTGGCATCCACCGTGCTCTGGTGTCTTCAAACTCTTAGAGGAATTCATTAAATCTCGACATGATTGCCCCGGATTGACTGTAGTTGGCACAACAAAGTCTTAAAATTTTTCCCCAAAAGAGTAAACAAGTTGGGAAAAGCATTAACTGGGAGAAGCAACATGTCTGTGCTTAAGGTCTTCATGTGACATGCCCCTGGAGATGATTTTTTTCTCGAAATGATTCGCCAATTACTCCACATAGTTTCAAGCCTTAAAAGAATAAACTCATCACTGGTGCTTATGTGAGCTTCCTTGATATCAAACAAATGTTTTGCAGTTAGAAAAAGTTTACAATGAGAATGAAAATTCTAATGCAACAGTTATGTAAGTCTTGAAGATTTTGAAAGATATCGCACAAATTTTGCGAGTTAAAGCACCATTTATTTTTGTATAGGAAAAACATATGATACCAACATAACTATTTAGAACATTCATGGGAGTCAGGAACACTATCTCATTGAAGTATGCTTTCAAAATAACATTGCTTCAATTAGGACTTTTGAAGGTTGTAACGTGGTCTGGTTCATGGTTTTTAGAAAAAAGATTTTAAGGCTCAAAATATTTGGTGCCCACCCATTCTTCATGATGTTCTCTAACCCTATGTTCAGTTAATTCAACATGAGTGTTCATCTCTCAAAAGGATTTTGTGACGGTCAAGGAAACGACGAGGCTTTCGGAGTAGAAACCACCCTCATGTCTTCGTGTTTATAGTCACCAATTTGTTCTTTGCTGAGGACTTTTCTTTGCAGTCCTTTTCTTTGCGATTTTATTTTCCCTAACTTTTGCCTGAACTAATTCTTTTGAATTGATAGTCCAGCGGGATGCCTTAATTTTGCCTAAGCCATACGTCTTCATGTTTTTTGACTTAGCAGGCTTTTTCTTTTTTCTCGATTTTTGACTTTTTGAACAAAATGTGTGACATTAGCTTGCATTTGCTTGTTGAGAAGATTGTGATTGCTTCGTTTCTTGATGAATGAGGGATAACATTATGATTCCACATCTTCTGGCTTCATTATACATGAAAGATAGCCCTCGTAGTTTCTCTTCAAAAAACATCTTCCTTATGAATTTTGAACACTCAATCAGATTAACTGAAAACTACCCTGCCCCAGGTTAAAAGTTGAGGGTTTTTTCGTATAGAAAAGAAACTCCTACTTCAAGGCTCAAGAGGGGTTAGCAAGGGATTATCTTCCTTATATCTCCAGTGTTTAGGGATTTGAAACAATGCTTGTACATCGTCAGCAAGATTTTATTCAAAAAGCATACAACCAGAGATTTTGTGTTTTTAGATCATCATCCTCCCTTCAATCTCTGACTAGGCAAGAGAATGAGCAACAATTTGGTATCATAGTGAAAAAGCAATTTAAAATTTGAAAACAAATATGAGTGAAACGAATGAATTTCTTCAAGACAAACATACTCATTGTATTAAGATAATCATTCAGATGCAAACAAGTTCTTACATGCAAACAATGTTTTGATAAACAAGAAAAATTACAAAAAGCATAAATAAGTTAATAATCTGGGAAGGCTTTCCATCTGGACTTAAATTACCGAAAACATCCTTCAAAAATCAAAGTGACCATCAATCGTGTTTACTCTTCGGCACGTGCTTGATTTGAACTTCAAAACCAACGTCCTTGAATGACAAGATACCACTTCTGACCAACTTCTGAACCTCAATCTTCAAAGCAAAGCAACCCTCCAAGTCATGCCCAGGAGCACCTTGATGAAAGGTACAAGCCAAATCAGCTTTGTAGTACCAATGTATCTTCTCAGGAACCTTCGGTGGAGGTCGGGTCTGAACCAAATTCCTCTGCATCAGGATAAGGAATAACTATGTATAGGTAATTGGAATTGGATCGAACTGGGTTTTCCTCTGATTAGGAACTTGCTGATTTTGTTGATGAATATGAGAAACATGATGATTCTGACGATGATTATTTCTTCCTCTGGTTCTCCTCTTGGAAAAGTTATTATCAAACTTCTTCACACCATTAGCTGAGCTACCATCTTCATATGAACATCCTTTCCCAACATCTTCTTCTAGACGCACTCCCACATTCACCTCGTCAGGAAAGTCATTAGGTGCATTAACCATCACCTTCTCATGAGAGAATGATTTTAGAGTTTCAGTGAAGACTTTTATCATCGCTTCCTCCATCCTAGAGGGATTGACTTGGGCGGTAACCAAAATTTCAACCCAAAACAGTCGAGTGATCCATACCAGCTTTCAAAATAGTCATCTCTCTACGGAGTTTAGAAACCTCTTGCTTGATATTCTCCATTGTCCTCTTAGCGCGAGTGTTGTACTAGTGAGACCAAAGGAAAAAATAAGACTTGGAAAAAGACCTTTGAAAGTGAAACAAAAAACATAGAGTGATGCATGATATGCAAAAGAGAGTTTTTATCTGACTTTCAAGGACCTCAAGATATTAAGTTGTAAACATCAAAGTATGAAGATTGGATCAAAGCGTTGATCAAGTTATCATCAAGATCAATCATCCATTTTGGTGGATTAGGGTTTTCACCCTATCAACACCCAGGATCCATTGAGATTGACGAAACTTGTGATGTTTACAAAGAAAGACCTCCAAATTCCTTGAAAATCAAGTGAAAAGGGTTTTATGGATGCATGAATGCATGGCTATGCAAAAACCACAAGCAAGGTCACAAATAAAGTCGAAAGGTTCAACGTCACGAGCATGGAGTCAAAGGTAAAGAACATCCCCAGGGTATGTACTAACGGTTTAATCACACCTGCAAGACAAGGTTCTAAGAGTTCCCGGAGTCTACATTCCTCCTTCGGATATTACCAACGTCTTGATTACTCAATAATCAGCAATATTCTCAAGAGAAACTCATCCGAGCGTAGCATCGCGTAACAATTACTTCCGGATTACTCTGTTATAATCTCCGCGCTACAACTAAAAGGCCAAGATGGGTTAGGGTTCTACGGTTCCCAGCTTCTCTGGCTCCCAGGTCGAAAATAATAATGTCTTCCCGATTACTCGGTAAACAAATATTACGTTCAAAAGGGCCTTCCACTGAGTGGGGGATCTCATGCCTCCTTCTTCGGGATTACTCCCTCAAAGTTAACATGATTATACCGCCCGTCCTATTCCTAAGTGTAACTTAGTCCGGGTATAGGACTTGTCCTTTGCAAAAACTCAAATAATCATGATATATCACAATTAATCAAACAAACAAGTAATAATAACAAAAACAAATATGACAAATTAGGCTTAACCCACTTTAGGGATGGACCAGCAAGAGGTCAATCTTTTCCCAGCAGAGTCGCCAATTCTGTAGCGGTGAAAATCGGAGATCAAGCTATTAATTAACTTGACTCACCAAAGCAAGAGTCGCCACCGCGCTTTATTATTTCCAAGGGAAAGGGAAAAGAGCGAAATAAAACCCTAAAATATGCAATGTATAATAATACTTAAAAGTAACGAAAATACAATGCGTTTTGAAAAGAGATCGAGAGTTCGGGGGTCGGTTATACAATGGGAAGGTATTAGCACCCAATGCATCTGCGGTACTCCGCAGGAACCTTTTGAAATATCCGTTTTTTGGTTAAAATTGTTTGTTTGATAAAAATGGTTCGTTTGGCTAAAAATGGGCATGGACGAGATTTTGAAGATGCGACGACCTAGTGTCGAAGTTTTGACTTAAAAGGGGTGAGTTTAAAAATTGAATCTTTTGGGAAAATTATCTTAGGTTTAACAAAATAGTAACAAACAAAAGATGAATGAGGGTATTCGCACGATTGGATGAAGTCAGCTGAGTTGAAACATTTCCCTTGGAATTAATCATAAGTAGGTAGATCTAATATTCGAGTAAGGAAGCATAAATAATAAAAATCCACGAGAAACGAACAAGGTAGATAACAAGACAAATTGTAAGAAACTAAATGAATGGATAAAGAAGAATCACAAATAAAAGAAAAGTGTAATAAAGAATCATCTAAACTAATTTGAAATTTTAAGGTTACTAAGTAAACTAAACTTAAATTCTAAGGTGTTTAACTAAATTAAATTAAATTTTGAAGTTATTAGCTAAAACTGAATTAAAATTCTAAGTTACTAAAAAAAACTCAAAAGTTATTAAATTAAATCTAAAATAAATTAACACTCTAATATTACTGAATTAGGTCTAAACTAAATTAATTCTAAAGTTACTAAATTACATCTAAACTAGTTTAAGTATAAACTAAATTCATTATAAAATTACTAATTCAATCTAAACCATAATAAAATTACTAACTTAAATCTAAACTAAATTAATTCTAAATTAAAGATTAAAATTCTAAGACTAAATTAAAATTCTAAAGTAATCAAAATATATCTAAACTAATTAAAGGTTCTAACATTACTAATTTATATATAATCAAATTAAAATTCTAAAGTTATTAAATTAAGTCTAAAACTAATCTAAACAATTAAGATTATCTAGGTAACTAAAACATAGTTTTTTTTAATTAAATCTATAAAATAACTAAATTAACAAAACTAATTATTATTAAAAAAGGACAAATTGAAAGGGTGCAACTGATGATTATTGGAGGAGGGGTGTGCAATTTGAATCCAGGGTGAGGGTTCAGTAAAACGCTCAGGCCCAAACAATGCAAGGCCAAGGAGAAATTTTGGTACAATGCATTCAGGCTAAAAATATGCATATTGGGCTCAATGGGTGAAGGGTTCGGTCCATTGGTTTCTTATCATCATCTTTTTGTTATTGTTATTATAAAAAAAATATTAAAAAATGAATAAAAAAGCAACAAAAGAATGGAGAGAGACGGTGTCTTTTGGGATAGAGGGTAGGGTTTTAATCATAACATTTTAACCTCACGAGAACTCAAAGTTCTCCTTCTCCGGTGAAGCACCGTCATGGAAGCTTGCAAGCAGCCGCGCTATTCTCGTACCTTCTTTGACCAAAAATCGCGGCGCCACAGCTCTTGCCGTACCTCTTCGATCTTCGCCTTTCGTTCGTTTCTCAAATCGCCATTGTGTCCAAACTTTCATTTGGTTGCCTCCTCATCTTTATTATTCGCTCCCCTTTCTCATGCCTCTGATGCTCTTCTTCTTCTTCCTGGATCCGGGGATGTTGGACGTGAGGGTGATGGTCTATGAAGCAACATGAAAACAAAAGTGTCGAGATGGCAGAAGAATTGAATGAAGATGATAGTGATGAACCGTGAAGTCCGAATGGGTAATTGAAAAAGAGTTTGTGAATTTTCTATATTATTTACAAGTTAATTTTAAATTAACGGTGTATTTATATGATTGTGTATTAGTCTTGCAACATTCATGAATTTTTGAAATTTATCGATTGAGTTATTGTCGGTGTTTAAATAGGAATTTGGTGTGTTGCTGTAGCAGAACAGGGGTAGGGTTGATGAAGTTGAGATTTATGTCAGGTCTCTGATACCTGTTGGAGAGGACGAGAATGGGATTGATGGTGGGGTCATCGAAGCTGTGTAGCCGGAGAGGATACTGGTATAAACTGGTTTTAGGATCTCTCGATCTACCAGCCTTCTCTCATGGTAGCAACATCATCATCAACTCTTAGCGATTCGAAATTATTACCCCGACTCAAGGTTTCATACGCGGTAATAACGAACGAACATGGAAACACAAAGATAGTTATGCAACAGTATAAGAAAATGTAAGGGTGATGAAGAACTTACAAGTTCAGGAGTATTCTGACGGGTTTACGCTTCCAGCAAGATGGATAAATGGCTCAGGTACGATGCTTTAAATCCCTCTTCCAAACTATTCTGCTTCTTCTTTTGAAAATTTTGTGTTGAACAATCATGTGGTTTTGTGGATATTTCATGGTGAACAGAGGTTAGTAGAAAAAGGTAAAAGGCAAAACAAAGAGAGATTTTCGTGAGAGAGATAGTGATGGAAGATTTGTTGTTGGTGTTGTAGATGAATATACATATTGGATGCAAAAATCTGATTCATCAAAAGCGACATTGATTAGCAGCACATGGAGCCTCTTATGGTTGCCTGGTAATACTGCAACTTCCCTTTTCTTTTTCGTATCTCTTTTTTTATCAGTAATCCCTCTTATATAGACAAATGGAGTGAAATTGGGAGGGAAAAGTTGGTTTTATTGTCACTGTTTTATTGCTTTTTGGTGCAGGTATTTGTATGGCTATTTTGTTGTTATTTCTTGGACTGATATGCAGGGTTTGGAGCAGCATACAGCAGCAGTTTTTTGGCATTATTATGCAGTTTTTTGCAGCATTCCAGCATGGATGATTTTGGGCATATTGCAGTAGCAGAATTTGGAGTGTAGTATCATTGGAAAGGTCCCTTTCTATTTTGTATTTTTATGATTTTACCATGTAACAATACATGTATCTTCCCTCTCTTTTTCTTTTGAAATTGGACTGATTTTGTTTTCATATATTTTGTTGTTTTGGTGGACAGATTTGGATGAAAATTGAAGCAAGGTTTGGATGAGTTTTGGGAGCTTGATGTCATTTATAAATAGGACTTGGTAGTTTTGAATTGATGTATTTGATCATTTGATGATTGAATTTGTAACTTTTATTATGACATTGAGTGTTTGAGTGAAATGACAACTTTTGGTGAAACATGGTTTAGACTTTGTAACTTGTTATATTTGAATTCAAAATTTCCATAATTCCAAATTGTAAGCATTATAAATTGGATGGAACCTTTGTCCCTTGTATTCGAACCTCTCTTGAAAAACATTTGCAACTTTGAATGGCATTTGAACTTGACATTTGAATTTTGAACACTGTCTTGAAAGTTGAATGGTGTGCAACTTAAAATAATGAATGTTTGAATCTTGGCATAATGACCTTAAATCGAAAGGAATTTTATGAATTGAAAGAAAGGTAAATGTTAAAACTTTAATGAATCGAATCTTAATGAACAAACAAATGCCTTAAGAAATTTAATCAAAATCCAACTTCGCTCCATTAATCATTAACGCTCAAACACAAGTGACTTGAATTACGAGCAATAGATGATCAATGAATCTTCAAACTCAACAACTTATTTGATGAATTATCTTAACATAAGAATCAAACGTCCTTTGAGAAAACGTTTGTGGCATAAATTGAACCAAGCACAAATTGACCTCGACCTTTGAAGTAATCTCATAGACAATGCTATTTGTGACACTTCACAAAAAGAATTGCCTCGGGATGTTGAGAATTGAAGAAGTTATGAACCTCGAAATCTGGACAAGAGTTTCTTGTGATTAGGTTAAATTTGCAAAAAGACCTCCAAAGTATTCGAATTTTAGATGATCCTCCACATACAATCAACTCTTGACTTGTAAAGAGGAGTGAGAGATGACATCAAGGAGAGTCATACGCAAAAAGAACCACTCAAAAATATGGAATAATGAAGAAGTTATGATCGTTTGAACTTGATCTTGCAAAAAGTTGAATTTTGGTCGAAGTGCTTTAAATCATCTCACATAGCCTGATCTTTTCTTGCATTCCAAGACACATTGAAGCACACGTGAACCAGTGATGATGGAATCTTGTATGTGCTCTGAGGAAGTTGTGGAGAAGTTTGAGAGGTTAAAACTGGCCATATTTCGTGCCCTTAATTTATCTTTAAAAAAATGCAAAAATAAAAATGGGATCTTAGGTCAAAAATTGGGGTACAACAGGTGTGATTAGGCTTGTACAATCATTCTAAACTATAGTAAAATCTCTTCCGTGTTAGCAAGGGGACTGGAGTACTCTCAGACTATGAGGGGAACCAGGATATATTTGGTGTTATTTATTTTTCTATATTTACCATTTCATATTCATACACAAACCAGAAAAATAAGAACATCATCGCATAAAGGAATAAAAATTTTCAATCCACTTTATTCAGCTCTGTCTTAGGTGCACTCAAAAACCAACAGTTGGTATCAGAGCGGGTTATAGGCAACCTATTCCTAAAGATCCAAAATGGCTTTCACAAATCAAAATCCAGTTTTAAGAGACGGTGGTACTAATAATAAGCCTCCATTGTTTTGTGGTGAATACTTTGATATTTGGAAAATTCCTATGAAGGCTCATTTAGACGCACAAGAAGAAGAAATACGGGATGCTGTCCAAAATGGTCCATTCATTCTGACATGTGTTTTCAATGGTGTTGGAACATCAAAACCTAAAACATCATGGGATGACGATGATAAAAAAAAGGTCCTTTATGATAAGAAAGCAATTAATCTTCTTCAAGGTGCACTTTGCATGGATGAATTCTTTCGTGTTTCGACATGCACAACGACAAAGAAAATTTTGGATACTTTGGTTGAAACTCATGAAGGAATCATTGAAGTCAAGAGGTCAAGATTGAATACTTTAAGCCAAGAGTATGAACTTTTCAAAATGCCTCGGGAGACAATTCTCGACTTGGAAAAGAGATTCGTTCATCTGGCGGACCATTTAATGGCACTCGGTAAGACTTTTACTAATGATGAATTAAATCTTAAAGTGCTTAGATCATTGTCCAGGGAATGGCAACCAAAAGTGATGGCTATATCGGAAAAGAAAAGACTTTCAAAAATGACATTCGTGGAGTTGTTCGACAAACTTCAAGAACATGAAATCGAACTTGGAAAACTAGAACAACATGAGATTCAAGATGATGATTCTAAAGGAATTTCATTGAAAGTTAACTCAAGGGAAGAACTTGACGAAGATGATTCAGAGGAATTCATGCATCTTGTAAAAAGGCTCGGTAAGTTTTTCGCCAATAATGATAAATCTTTCAACTTTGTAAAAAGCGAGAAACTTTTCAGAAAGAAAGAAGGATTTTCGTCACTACATAATTGTCATACCCCAAATTTTCTCTACCCTTATATTATATTTAGAGTTCTATATAAATAAATCATATTATATAGTTTTTTTCTACTGGGCAGTAAAATATGGAAGAGGGGTGTGTTGATCCAAAATGGACTGTGAATATCTGATGGCCCATTAGGTTTTTTAAAGGTCCATTTCAATTAAAATGGGAGGTGTATTGTTTTAACCAAGGAGGTGTGAACAAATCGTTTTTTATTAAGACCCATTAAGGTTTCATTATTTTTTTAGAGAGGATATATAAAGTAATATGTTTTTTTGTTCAAGGCCCAATAGTTAACATCTGGCCCATTTCTACTTTTTGAGAAACTATGTTTGTTTTATAACTTTTATTAAGGTGTTTGTTTTATTTTTGAAAAAAAGTTTGGGATAAAACTTAACTGGCAAGCCCAAAACAGAATGGCATGTTCCAGATTTTTGTTGGAACATATTTATATAACTATTATAAATTATTATTGTACTGAGATTTGTTTTTTAGCTTAATAAAAAATGGTGTTTTGGTCAAGTAGACAAAAACCTTAAAAAAAGGGCTTCCAAATAATAGAGCCAAACTGGCCCAATCCAAATCAGAAAGCTTGCGTTGGATCGAGCCCATTTACTAATTGCACACCCTTTTGTTTCTCTTTACTAGCACGCCCAGAAATACACCTCCCAAGCCAAAACGAGCCAAGTCCAAAATCTGGACTTGGGCCCTGGCTCCTTACGCCCCCCAACATTACTATGCAGAATAGAAACATACCCCCCTTTCCTTTTAGGCCTGAATCCAATATCTGAATTCAGGCCCATGCTATTAAGGCCCCCCTTTTTACTAGCTTAGTATAATACACACCCTTGCATTTTTTCTAATTTTTTATTTTATTTATTATTTTTTATAATTTTATATTTATATTTGCTTATATTTTTATTAATTATAATATTATATTATTTTGCTATTATCATATAAATCCATAATATATTTTCTAAATACATTCAAATATATTTTATTGCATTAAATTATTTCTTTCAATCATGCATTTTAATTATAATATTTTCATAATTAGTATGCTAAAAAATACTTAACCAACGACACGTTATTTTCGTAAATAAGATTAATCCAACAATTATTCTTCAAAAATGGTTACAAATATATTTGAATCGACTGCGTACTCTGTCTAAATATCTCCGCTATTCGTACACCTAGACTGAGTATGCGGGAAATTCAAATATAATTTTTAACCCATAAGAAATACAAACCAACCCCGAACTATGAAATAGGACTTTGATTCCTCATAAGAGTATACGTAGGCATACGATGAAAATCGTGGCGAGTTCCCCTAATAAAAATTAAAACCCTATTTCCTAAAATCGCGCTTCTAACCCTAGTATCCTTGTGAACAAGGTAGATGAAGAGTTCCTAACATCTTCCCTTCGTCTAGAACCGAGTCCAAAAACCCATAATCTTTAACTTTTGGGGTTATCCTTTATATTCCCTTCCTTAGGATAAAAATTAAGGGTGACGACTCTGTATTTAAAACCAGTTGCAACAATCGTCGTTGCGGATTGAGGTTTAATAGGGTAAGGATTTTGTTTTGTTTCCGATTGTAAGAAGGGAGAGGAAGTTAGGGTTTCTGTTGTTGGAGAAAGAGATAAGAAATGAGAGAAGAGGGACGCGAGAGAGAGGGAGAGAGAGAGAGAGTGAGTGGGACGTGAAGAGAGAGAAGAACAAGGAGAAAGTGAACTATTTATTTTGCAAATTGAAAATATATTCAGATATGTGATTTAATGTTTGGCACCCCATGTGCATTACCATGTTCTCTTAACCGTATCCATATAATCACTTTCAAACGGCCTAAAAACACATACCTATCGTAACACCACGCATCTCCCCAAACGGAGTCCAAGCGAACTCTCAAAGATTTGGGCCATGCCCAAAAATTATTCACACCTCCCTCCTATTAAATTTTTACTTACGCATGTAAAAAACACCTCCCTTAGCCTAATGGGCTCAGTCCAAAATCTGGACTTGGGCCCCCTACCATCATACCCCTAGTTTTACTTCCAAACTAAAATTGACACCCCTTGCACTGCTGGACCAAATCCAATATCTGGATTTTGGCCCATGCTACTTACACCCTCCTATTTTACTACCTCAATTATATTTGCACCCCATTTGCTTTTATTTAATTTCCTTCTTTTTTTTTATATTTTATATTTTCTACTTTTATATATTTATATTATTATTATAAATTAATTAATATTTTACTAAACTCATTAAAATTTATTTATTTGCATTAAATTACTTTTAATCATGCATTTAAATAAAGATGTTTTCTACAATTAGTACATAAAAAATACTTAACCAACCACAAGCTATTTTCGTAAATTAAATTAATTCAATAATTAATTTTCGAAAAGGAGTACGAATTATATTTTAATTAACCACGCGTTTGGTCATAAATCTCCACTATTCACACACTCGGACTAAGTACAGAGTGAAATAAAATATCTGCGTAATCCATAAAAAAACACAATTCCTACGAACTACGAATTGGGACTCTGATTTCTCTTAAGAGGATACGTAGGTATACGACTTAAAAATAATGGTGAGTTTCCCCAATAAAAGTTAAAGCCCTATTTCCTAAGATTACGCTTCTAACCCTAGTATCCTTGTGAACAAGGTAGATGAGGGGTGCTTAACACCTTCCCTTCATCTAAGACCGAGTCTAAAAACCTAGAATCTCTAAATTTTTTGGGTTATCCTTTATATTCCCTTCATCAGGATAAAAATTAAGGGTGTCGACTCTCAATTTAAAACCTTTTACAACAACTGGCCACTTCACTGGGGGGACTCAACCCTAGGTTTAGAAGCCTCGTCCTTTGGTTTTAGGGTTTTTCTTGTTTATTGGGTTTTTATTTCTTGATCATTTAATTATTTATCTATTTTCTTCTTTTTCTCATTATTCATTATATTATTATATCTGTGGTGTGATTTAAAATTTTACACAAAATATTTTCAAAAAAACAATAGAAAGAAGATTCGCCTATTAGCCAAGGGATTACATCAACCCTATTAGTTTATGTGACGACTTCGCCTAGAGTCGGTGGAATTACGCAAAAGGAATACCTCTCGAGAGACATCCTCTTCGGAAGTAGGAGTTTGGAATGACACATATGACTCTTTGTATGGCCTTTTAACCAAAATCTCATGATGAGACCTTTCATGAGCTAGAGACAAAAGTTTCGGTCTGCAAAGAGACTCCACTTAAAGGAGGTCTTTATGCATTTTCCATCTAGTGTTATTCATGATACCATTAAGGAAACCACCTTATAAGGAGGGTATAATATCCGTAAGCCAAGACTAGGAGCCTACCTTCTAAGGGTACCTTTCACAAATCCCACTACAATATGTAAACCCGCAAGGTTTATCTTTTCTTACACTACTATCTTTAGCCCGTAGGGCTTCTATCTACGTTATAATCCTTAACCTGTAGGGATTCCTCATCATTTTTTATTGGCCATAATCTTTAAGGAATTTCTGCTTGTCTCAACCTCTAAGACAATGTGGGATATCATCAAACCCATGTCTATTATTACCTTCGTCCTTAAGGGCCTGTCTCAATCTCCTAGTCAGTGCAGGATATTATTGTGGCTATCATTAAAACCTCTATAGGATACCCCCTACGTCTACCCTTATACTACATTTATATCGCATTGCATATCCATGAAACTTTTTGCGTACCTAAAAGAAGAAGAAAATATTTTCTCCATACCCAAACATTTTTCATATATTTTCATTTTCATCCATCTGCATAAAGCTCACATCTCTTCCACTCACAGAAAACATCCACCCTTATCCAACTGTGGTCCAGCTAGCAAGATTCTCGATACTCACAAGCAAACTCAGAGCATGTCTCAAGAAGCCATAGAGGAACTCAAAAGAAGCCAAGAAATGTTGAAGGAGAAGGTCCACCAGTTGAAGACTCAAATGAACTTGATCATGAGATTATTACTGAGGAGCAAAGGTAACCATTCATCATCCCAGCCACAGGCCTAATCAATTCTACAAATACCACCACCATGGAAAGTTCCTCCACCTCAACAACAACTATAACAACCCTATCAACATAAGGGATATGCCCAACAAAGGGGAAGACAAAAACCACCACCAAGGAGATTTAATCCACTTCTCATACCGCACAGTCAGCTACTACAACATCTACTCAAGGAATCTTTGGTAGAGAGGAAGTCACTAAATCCTCTGAATGGGACACTCCCGCCTAAGTATGACGCAAATTCCAGGTGCGAGTATCATGCCAACTCTCCATGAAATACCCTTGAAAGATGTTGGGGTTTAAGACACAAGGTCCAAGATTTGATCGAAAACAAGCAATTGACTTTTGAAGAAGGGATCCCATTGGTGAATGGTCGCCCCTTTCTTTAATAAATCCAAGACTAAGAAGAATTCCCTAAAGTCAGTGGATCAACAAGAGGGCTTATCTCTGGATCATTAGGCCTTTATCATTTTAATTTTTGATTTCCTGGTTGTTAATTTTCATTTGCTATAAATTTGTATCTTTGGATCAGTAATTCTAATAAAAATAATCATGCATATTTTTGAAATCGATCCATTCCACTAATAATCAACGACTTTCTATTCTTCTTTTCAATCTTTCATTGCATAACTTTAACAAACTTTGATGGACAATGATGAAAATACAAAATAATCAAATTTTGTTGAGTATGCTTTTTAATAGTAAGGCTTAGCTGACGATGTAAGGCATTGTTTCACTTCCTAAATAGTGAAGATATAAGGAGATAATCCATAGTTAACCCCCTCGAGCCAGGAGTTGGAGTTTTGTTCTATTTTTCTTTAAAAAAACCTTAATTTCAACCAGGGGAAGGGTAGTATTTCAATTAGTTCAATGGCGCATTATATTCTCAAGAGAAGTGATTTATCTAATCAAAAGGTTCAAGCATATCTCTTTCCTTGTTACATCATTAAGGAAACAATCTAAGCAAAGATTCGAGCACATCATCTTCCTCGCGTTCATCATCTGAGATTGAGGAATCAACAAAGACAAAGTCCACGATGTCTTCTTCCTCAATACATCAATCAAGATCGAGGAAATGATGAAGACGAAGCTTACAACAATCAGTATGACAGTCACAATTTTCAAAATCAAGAGCAAAAATAACTTCAAAAATAAAAAATAAAGCCCACTAAGTCAAGTAAAGATCGAAAAAACTTGACTTAGGAAAAAGTTAGGGTATCCCGATGGACCGAAAAATTCAAAAAAAATCGGTCCATGCAAAAATAAGGGATTGAAAATAAAATTGGAGAATAATCTTGTGACTGCCACCTTAAAAAAATTAAGGCTTCTCATCAAAGCTTGGATCTTATCAATGTTTTTCATCGGCGCTTGGATCTTTATCCATGCTTCTCATCATCTGCGCGACTACGAAATTTCTCTTAGGGATTAAACACATATGTTGCATTAATTGAAATTAAGACTGGAGAATATCGAGGAGAATGGGGTGGGATAAATAAAATTTGAGCCTTATATACTTTTTTTCCTTTAACCATGAACCATGGCCATGTTATAACCTTTAAAAGTCCTAATTGAAGCTAGATTCACTATGAAAGCACACTCGACAAAATTTGTGTTAAACAGGCTCCTATGTTTGTTAAAATTATTTCTAACTACTTAGCTTCTTCAAATATCTATCTCTAAATCATCCATTTCTATTCAAACTTCGATTTCAAGAACTTGCATGAGCATCAGGCGGAATTACTTTTCAAATGTACAATTTTATCTACGAATCAATACTTAGCATCAAGGAAATTTCAAAATTGGTATGATCGAAGGCAGAATTTCCAAGAAGCTTCTAACTAGGAGAAAAGCATCTGAGAGGACATCTATAAAACAGGGGCAAATACTAATGACCGTATGGGTATATCACACGAAGTTATTATTGACAAGGGGTGATCATTCCGAAATTCAATCAACTCGGATCAAATTTCAAAGTATTGTTTAATCAGAGGTATATCTTTCGAAGGAGCATTCCTTAATCATGTCATCTCACAACAGGGTATGACTCGGTTTCCTCGTTTTAACAAACCTCTCAAGACCTTGATAATCGGGAGCAACCTTCCAAAATTCAAATGTTGGGGCAGTACGTACCAAGTGTTAGAGTAAGCCCTAATAGCCAATCAATATTGACTTAATGTGCTTTTGTATCATGACCTTGATATATATATATATATATATATATATATATATATATATATATATATATATATATATATATATATATATATATATATATATATATATATATATATATATATATATATATATATATATATCCTTATTATGCATCGTATTTATGATGTTATTTGTATATGACATAATAATAAAGTCCTTCGAATAATTAGTCTATTAATGACCTATTAAGTGTGACTTAATTGTGAGAGCTCATTAAACATAAAGATCTTATTCTTAAAGTATTTGTAGTCAAGCTTTACTGTCAAATAGGACAACAGTAATGCATAGAGATTATTATGTGAGTAGACTGATGACTGTATCTCATAAGTCATGGATATGAGATATCAAGTCTTCACATAGGTATAAATATTATGAGTAATATTTATACTGGATTGACCCGCCATGAGAATACTACATAGTTTGTTATGTAAGTGTAATAAGTTATTCTCATAGTGATATTGGTGTATGTCATCCTTCGACCTGAAACCACTATGGACCCTAGATGTGGAGTCGAATACTTTATTGTCAATCAAACATCATCCGTAACAGGATGACTATAAAGATAGTTGATGGATATTTTACAAATCATGTTGAGGGACATGAGTGACCTAGATGGAATTTCCCCTTCTACATATACGGGAATAATATCTATGGGCCCCTTGATAGATTATGATTGTAAAATGCATGGTCGTGCTCAAATAAGCCGATATGAGATATTGGGCTTATTTGTCATTATCAAGTATACTCTGGAATCAAGGAATAAAAATATTGAACTATACAAGGGTGACACATTCTATGCCTTGTGTTCAATATAGATATAAGGGAAAAGGGTAATTGTACACATGATCATTATCACAGAAAGGTTATGTCAGATCACACGACATTCTCGTCACTTGGGTAGCAGTGATGTGTTGCTAGATACCGCTCACTGTTTATAATATTAAATAAGTGATTTAATATTATTGCCAATGTTACAGAAACCTACAGGATCACACGCATAGAGTACTGATAATGGAATAAACGATTAAATTAAATAAGATTTAATTTAATTATGTACTAATAGCATTTAAATTGTTTAAAACATCAACACGTATAATTTATTTGATTAAATATGATTTAATTAAATAAATGAGAATTGACAGTTGATCAAATTAAATATAATATAATTTAATTAATATTTATTTTATTTAATTAAAAGTGTTTTTTTAAATATAAATAATAATTATTTAATTAAATAAGATTAGGCTTATTTTGGAAAAGCACAAAATAAGAGTATTAGGTTTTAGAAGCTCTCTATAAATAGAGGAGTTTTTTCCCCTACCAATGTTAATTGTCAAGTTTCAAGAGAACAAGAGACGGCTAGCATTGTATTCTCTTTTGCACTCGCATGGACTACGTAGAGACGTCGCTATCTTTTGTCGTTCGTGATCAAAGATAAAGCACGCTTAAAGAGGTAACTCTTGAATCCTTATTTTGATTAAGTTGATTTGTGATTGATGATTTAATCAAGATCTATTACTCGGGATTATTCCGCTAAGAGGGTCAAAAAATTTGAAAAATCCCTCTTAAAATTCTAACAGTAGTATCAGAGCCTGATTTTGATTAAATCATTAGCTCTAAAATTATTTGATTTATAATTATGTTTGTATGTAGATATATTCATAATTATCTTTTGCAAGTGTTGCATTAAGTTGTGGTATTTGATTCAAAAGTTGATTTGATTTGATATAATAATTTTGTTATTGTCTTTAATGTGAAGTATCGATATGAATTTAAATAAATTGGCATATTGTTATCGTTCAAGAGTTGAATCGATGTGTTCTTTTTATAATTAAATTCGATTCAATTTTATATTTTACAGTAAGGTACCGTAATGTTATTGAAGCATCAAATCTTTAAGCTTTGAATATGATTCATGGATTTTAATGATATGAATGTGATTCATATGATTTTATTTGTTGTTTTTTTAATAAAATCTCCGATTTTGAGCCGCATAATTTTACTGCATAAATTAGCTTAATATTTTAAGATTAGTAAAAAGGCATTACGACCAATGTTCTTTTTTTTTGTTAACATAAGTTGTCGTAACAGTAATCATTGTTATGATTGAATTTCTATTGAAATAGAATATGGTATATAATAATAATAATAATAATAATAATAATAATAATAATAATAATAATAATAATAATAATAATAATAATAATAATAATAATAATAATAATAATAATAATAATAATAAT